>SJYX01007614.1:0-58899 GCA_006410675.1 Oreotragus oreotragus | reverse complement strand
ACATGGAACAACAGACTGGTTCCAAATAGGAAAAGGAGTATGTCAAGGCTGTATATTGTCACTCTGCTTATTTAACTTATATGCAGAGTACATCATGAGAAATGCTGGCCTGGAAGAAGCACAAGCTGGAATCAAGATTGCCGGGAGAAATATCAATAACCTCAGATATGCAGATGACACCACCCTTATGGAAGAAAGTGAAGAGGAACTAAAGAGCCTCTTGATGAGAGTGAAAGTGGAGAGTGAAAAAGTTGACTTAAAGCTCAACATTGAGAAAACTAAGATCACAGCATCTGGTCCTATCACTTCATGGGAAATAGACGAGGAAACAGTGGAAACAGTGGCTGACTTTATTTTTTGGGGCTCCAAAATCACTGCAGATGGTGACTGCAGCCATGAAATTAATAGACGCTTACTCCTTGGAAGGAAAGTTATGACATATATACATTACTATGTATAAAATAAGTAACTAATGAGAACCTACTGAAAAGCACAAGGAACTCTACTCAGTGCTTTGTGGTGACCTAAATGAGGAGGAAATCTAAGAAAAAGGGGATATATGTACACATATGACTGATTCACTTTGCTGGAGAGCAAGAAACTAACATAACATTGTAAAGCCACTCTACTGCAATAAAAGTTAAAGGCAAAAAAAAAAAAAGATCGAGATTTTGGAAGTCACTAAGCGTGTATAGTCATTTCAATTTTGTACATGGATTGACCCCTTCTGTGTGTGAAAGGGGGATAAACTGCATACATGGTCTGCCACCTCACATCCTCTTTTCCTGACTTTTATAGTACTCTTTATATTTGTTAACAGTCTCTTCAGGAACATTAACATTCTCTTCAGTGACAGTCCAGCAGTTTTTACTGGTCTGCATTTATATGGATTTGAAAGTCCTCTATATGCTTCTTTGTTCCTTTTTTCCCCTTAAATTTGTCCCTTAAATGCCAGGATATCACCAAGTAGGTTTTTTGAGAGACGCTCATGGGCATTATGTTTCCTGATTCTTTTGTATGTTTAGAAAAGCCCATTTTGCCTATGTACAGGAATGACAGCTTATTTGGATAAGCCACTCTTTGGTTGCATTACTTTAGTCACTGTTCTTATTTTCTGTCATTGAATTTTTAGTCAGTTTGTCTCCTGCAGATAAGTTGATATTGCTTGCCTGAATGCTTGAAGAAGTCTTACTTTTGAATTTCCATAGATTAACTTTAAGTCATGATATATCTCAGTACTGAATGTTTACATGGTGAGGTTTTCTGAAACAGTGCGTTTTTAAAAATTCTGCAAATTCCCTCCCCTTTGTTTCAGGAGAATTCTCTTGAATATTTTTTTGTTTAATTTGATGGGTTTACTATTTCTGGGACTTCATTTATGATTATATTATACTTCAAACCTTTGCTCTGTTAGTAATTCAAATTTTTTAGCAATCTCTACTCTGTTCCTTGCTGCTTCTACTTTTATTAATTTTTTAATTATGTTGCTTGGTCCTCCTTTCAGCTCATTCTGCTTTTTTTCTTTTATCACAGTGTACTTGAGCTCTTGTTTTATTTAATTCATGTTCTTAAAATGACTTGAGGTCAAAAGCATTTGTAGTCAATTCCCTTGTTTCTAGGGTTCTTCTAAATTAGGACTTTCATCATGTTTATGCTAATTTCCTTTCTTTGAACGTTGGAAAAGCAAGTGTTTGTTAAATCACTGTACAACTTTTTTTTTTTTCATCCTGCTCACATTTTATCTAGATTGTCTACATTCTATTTGCTTTGAATCAAGATTTTTTTTCCCCTATAAACTTCAGAACCCAGTTAGTTCTACTTGGTTTTCCTCTCCATATCATGGTTTGAGGGCTGGAAATTTTGTGTCTGCACACTTTTCTGTCTGTGACTTGAAGTTGATGGTAGTGGGTAGAGAAGATAGACATCAACTGAAGCAATTCTCAGCCTTAGAACACTTGAGTTCTGCTTTTCCGAAATGTTAGATATCCTATACCAGCTTCTTTCACCCAGTTGGAGGTTGTATTCTCTTCTGGAGGGTGGCAGGAGGAATACATTTCCTGAAGATTAATATGTGGTCTTCAAGTCAGAGGGAAGCCTGATCACAGTGCTTAGTTTTGAGGCTTTCCTGTGCAATCCTTTGACTGAGTCTGGAGAAACACAAAGAAAGTATGTAGAAAGTGTGTAGTAGCATAAACCTGGGAATGAAAGCTAACTGAATAACAACATCATTACTTGAAAGATACTCGTCCCAAGAATTGAACCCAAATTCACAAAATGAAAATTTACATATAGTATTTATAATCTGGGTTGCCCAGTGTTGAAAAGCTTTTCCTATTTGGGAGGGAGCCCTAAGATCAGTTCCCATGGTGCAGTGGTAAAAAATTTGGGTGCAATGCAGGAGACAGGGTTCAACCTCTGGGTCAGGAAGATCCTTTGGAGAAGGAAATGGCAACTCACTCCGGTATTCTTGCCTGGAGAATCCCATGGAGAGAGGAGCGTGGAGGGCTACAGTCCATGGGGTTTCAGAGCCAGACACAACGGAGTACACACACACATATACACAATAAGATCATAATAGGGAAAACGCCCCCTCCACTCTGGAGGCCCAAAAGGCAATTATCCCCCCAAGAAACAAAGACAAGATCAAGCACAGCCAATCAAATGCTGCCACCTGGACTGTGTATCTTGAGGGGGTGACAACACAGCTCCGGTCAGTTAGGAATGCCTCCTGGTGGCTGTGCGGGAAGGAGAACCTGGAAGGGCAAAGTGCGTGTCCAGTGACAATGGAACCCAGCACAAGGATGGTAGGTACCCAGTGGTGCAGGTACCAGTCCTGGGGCGCCAAATTCCCTGTTGGTAAGTGGTATGTCCTGAGGAGCTTGGTGCTATGCTGAGTATCTGGTCCATTTCTGCTTTTTGTTTGTTTGTTTGTTTCTATGAGTCACCAGATACCCAGTCAATTCCATTTCCACTTAAGGAACTGTAGTTGGTTTTTGTTATTTATAATCAGAACCTTGACAAGTATAAAATATTTGGGGTTCAGGATTCAAAAATCATGTGAGAAGAACTGGACACTTGGCAATCCATGTGAAAAAGACCCAGGAATTTTTTTTTTAAAGACTTAAAAAATATTTAATTTTATTTGTTTTTTGGCTGAGCTGGGTCTTCATTGCTGCACACCAGCTTTCAATAGTGAGCGAGGTGCGAGGTCTACTCTTTGTTGCAATTTGCAGGTTTCTCATTGAGGTGGCTTCTCTTGTTGCAGAGCAGAGGCTTTAGGCAAACAGGCTTCAGTATTTGTGGCTCTTGGGCTCTAGGGGTGGGTTCAGTAGTTGTGGCACACAGGATTTAGTTGCTCTGGAGCATGTGGAATCTTCCTGGACCATGCATTGAACCTTCGTCCTCTGCATTGGCAGGTGGATTCTTAACAACTGGAACAGCAGGGATGTCCAAAACTCAGGCATTATTGTGCACCATGATATAACGAGTTTTAATAATAGAGTGGTGTGCCTGCCAGAGGCTACAGTGGGCAGGACAAAGAAGGTCAGAGGCCTGCTTCCTCATCCTTCTGCTTTTGGTAGCTATAACTAGAGTGTATTTTCCTGTTTTAAGCATTTTATTTTAATGCAGATAGGGACAAATTAAAATATGTCCAGTAGGAGAGTGACTAGGAAGGTGATGTCTTTATATGAAGAAATGGAGAAATTTTTTAGAAAAGCCACAAGGAAGACAGTCTATGATTCTGTTAAATTATGTTACCACTGAGATAACTGTATAAAAATGTAATGGTACAAAGACAGATGAAATATGTCTTTGAAAATAAAACAACATCCCCTCCACACAGATTGATCTATGGAGATATTACAAAATGTGAGAGCAAATGGGAAATGAACCTTTCAGATGAGGCTACGAAATGAGACAACATGAGAAATATGTGTTGTTTGAACAACTAACTTCCATCATTAGTAGAGCAAGCCTGGAGGAACCATTTCCTGGGTTCCAAACACTTTTCTTTTGGGGCCCTTGTTTATGGGATGCAAATATCTTCCTCCCAGGAAATGTTCCTAAAGAACTAAATAGCTGGAGTCCAGAGGCTCCGGATAATTCCCCTTTACCATCATAAAAGAAATACAAGATCTAAATTGACTGAAATATTCCTGAAATTATACTGAGAAAGGTATACGACTGTATACTATCATATTCTCTAGCATGTTCAAGTGAGTAATAAGCCCCAAATCTTGTTCTTTCCTTGTAACTTCATAATAAATCTAAGGCCACTTCCATCATCAGCTTGTCCCTGAGGATAATGTTGATTATTGTTCTTCTTTTTAAACTTACGTTGCTCTAAGCCACTAAATTTGTTTTAATTTTTTTTCCCCACTGCGAGGCATGTGGGATCTTAGTTCCCTGACCAGGAACTAAACCATGCCCCCTGCAGTGGAAGCACGGAGTCTTAAAGACTGGACTGCTGGAAAGGACCTAATGTTGATTATTTTGAATTAACTGCTTTAAATAAGAAATGATAAACGCACCTTAGATATACATGTATTACTTGCATATTTCTTCTTTTATGTGAAATGTAAGAATTGAGTTAATTGAAGTTATTTTACATTTGCAAGAAATAAAAATCTCTGAAGGTAATTAAACTCTTCGGCTAGCTCGTGTATGAACTGGTTCTACCACTCTCAGGATCCTGAGGAGATCAAGAATGGAGAAGAGCTGTGGGGAAACGAAGGCCTCCTCACCTTCACTCTCCTTGGCAGAGCATAGAGGACCAAGGCTTTTCCAGGGAAAACACAGTCTAGGGATTCAATACCCTCAGAATTTAGAGAGTCAAACAAGAGCTTCATTCAGGCGTGTGAGGGCTGCTACAAGCAATTTGCTGTGAGGATCCTTCTGACTACTGAGCCTGCATATTAACCAGCTTAACTTTTGTTTCTTGTTTTTACAGTTATGGAAACGATCTGGGTTAAGCGATCTCCTCTTCTCCTTGTCCTGTCTTGTGACAGGTATTTGGTAAAGTCTGATTAAAGCTTAAAGAATGATCTGTACCAACAGAACAGACTGTGAGTTCCTTGGGATGGGGATGGGGAAGTGTGGTGAGATGGTGGCTTGGCTTAGTGTTCTCTCTCTTGCACCTGAGGACAGTGGTGAGCAGGTGGTAAAGGACGATTAGACCGAATTGAACTAAAAGAAGTGAAACTAACTGATCCATAATATCAAAACCACACGCAAACAAGGGATACTTGGTAGGTAGCCAAACAATTAAATTAATAGATAAAGCAATGTTTTGGCAGGGAGAGAAGCTGGGAGTATATATATTTTTTGATCTTCACATTATAGTTTGACCCATTGTATAATAATTTATTAAGACACAAGGGAACAGAAGAAGGCCATTTTAAAGAAAGCCAACAAAAACAGCATATTTTTTACTCTTATTGTCATATTAGATTTGTTGCTTAGGAGAAATTGTCAACAATTCCAAAATAAAAAAACCACAGGACAGTTAAATTTACATTTACCTGAAACAAAGGAAAAGATTAAGGACTTTATTCCATTTCTCCTCACTCAAATTTAACTCTCTCTCTTTAAAAAAATTCTCATATGGAGGGCAATAGAAATGATGTACTATTTTTTATTTGTTTAAACAATTTCCAAAATGCTGTTAGACATGAACTGGCGTTATTATATCTAGTATAGCAAAAGGAAAGAATGCATAAAGATAAAAGTAGAAATTAAAGAATTAGAAAACAGAAAAATGGCAATACTTATAAATGAATCCAAACCCAACAAAACTGATAATTAATTACATTAAAAAATTATTTATTTATTTGGCTGTGCTGGGTTGCTGGGTCTTAGTTGCGGCATGAGGGATCTAATTCCCTGACCAGGGATCAAACCTTGGCCCTGAGTCTTAGTCACTGGACCACTAGGGAAGTCCCCTTTTAACTGTATTTTTTAAATGGAGAAAGTATACATACTAAAAATAGAAATTGAAAGTTAATTAAAAACCACAGACAGACATAAGGGAAGAAAAGCCTTCTAAAAGCTGATTTTGCTCAGCTGTATGAAAATACATTTTTTAAATGAAGAAAATAGATCATTTCCTAGTAAAATATTAATTGCCAAGTTGTCCCCAGAAGAGATAACAATCAAAACATAGCAATTACTATGAGAGAAATGTGAAAAGTTGTCAAATTTCCTACTCAAAATAAACAAATAAATAATACCCTACTCACAAGTGATTTTACTAGTAAATTCTACCAACTTTTAAATAACAAATAACATCAAATGTTCTTGAGTATGTAGAAAAGACGAAAATCTTCCAGATTCTCATGATGAAGCCAAACTAAAACTGATACCAAAACCTGACAAAAAAAACCCATAAAATAAAAATCACAGACTAAAAGCACTCATGAGTATCAATTCTAAGACTCCAAAGAATGTATTAGCAAATGGATTCAATAACACATTAAAAAGAATAGCATAACTTAGTAAAGCATGATTCATATAAGACATACAAAGATGCTTGCATCTGAAAAAATATGTATCTACATAATTCACCCTATTAGTGTTAAAAAGAGAAAAATCAAATGACCATCTTCATAAATTATTTTAGAAAGCATTTTTAAAATTTCAACAATTCTTGATTAAAATACTTAGTAAAATAGGAATAATCATGTTGTATCATTCATATATATATCCCAACCAGATAGGGAAATACTAGAATGTCTACCCTCACCATTATAACTATCATCAGTCTGGAGGTAATAGCCTGCATAATTAGACAACAAAAATAAATAAGAGGAACAAAAACTGAATCACAAAGATAGAATTAAGATTAATCCTTATTAATAGATAATATGATTATGTGTCTGAAAAACTCAAGAAAGAAAATCACCTGAAATTAGGAACAAAGTAATGGACGTGAATTTGAGCAGTCTCCAGGAGATAGTGATGGACAGGGATGCTGAAGTCCACGAAGTTGCAAAATCAGATGCGACTTAGCGAATGAACACAATATCATTAGCCTTCCTATTAGGAAAGCTATATGAAATTGCCAATATTTAACTTTTTTAGACTCACAGATGTGACAATACCACATGGCTTAACCTAGTACACACAAATAGCAACCACTGAGAAAACATAATGGATAAGAAGCCATTTACAATGATCACACACAAAAAAAATACTTTGGTACAGCATAAAATAAAGAAATGTTCACAATCCAAACAAAGAAAACTTAAAATTTTTTTTAAAGAACACAAAATCAAACTTGAGTGGAAAAACACTTCCTTTTCTAAGATAGGAGGATTCAGTGTTAATAAGATGTCTGCTTCATCCAGATTAATTCAGAATATTAACACAATCTTAATGAAAAAACCAAAAGAAAAAAAATTTTAAGTAGAAAAACTGATTTTAAAGTTCTTATTGGAAAAACAAACAAACAAACCCAAGGATCTTACGTTAAAAATGGAGAATAATGAAAGAAGGCCAGCCTAACAAGATAGTATAACATTATAAAATAGCAGTAATCTAAACAGTGTATGCTTTGTGAATGAAGTCAATGGAATAGATTCCAGAATACAGAAGTAGACTTATATGTGAAGCCTTTTGGCATGATAAGAGTAATATTTTAATTAAATAGGGAAAGGATTGATTATGTAATTAAAAACTCTTTTGCAGAGGAAACCACTAGAACTATTTTCTTATCTTTCCAAGTATTTCATACTCCCAAACCCCCTTCACAATAGATTACATTCTATATACACAGTTCTGCATTTCGGTTTTCACTTAACCATGTAGGTTGAGGATTGTTTTATACCTGTACATCCAGGACTGCCTTATCTTATCATTTTTTAAATCTTTGGGCTACACACCATTCCAATTTATGGAGGTACCATCATTTATTTAACCAACCCCAATCAATGAGCATTTACACCGAACCCCTTCACAATAGATTACATTCTATATACACAGTTCTGCATTTCGGTTTTCACTTAACCATGTAGGTTGAGGATTGTTTTATACCTGTACATCCAGGACTGCCTTATCTTATCATTTTTTAAATCTTTGGGCTACACACCATTCCAATTTATGGAGGTACCATCATTTATTTAACCAACCCCAATCAATGAGCATTTACACCGATGCTAATCTTTTGCTGTCACTAGCATTTCTGCAGTGAATTACTTCATATGTAGCTCATTTTGCACATATGAGGACATTTGAAGGATGCATTTGTAGAAGCAGAATTGCTGAGTAAAAGGGGATAGGCATTTTAATTTTGATGTGTGTGTGTGCTCACTCATGTATAACTCTTTGTGACCCCATGATCTGTAGGCTGTCAGGTTCCAGTTAAGGATACTGGAGTGGGTTGCCATTTCCTACTCCAGGGGATCTTCCCAATGCAGGGATTAAACCCACATCTCTTGCTTGGCAGATGGATTTTTCACCTCTGCGCCACCTGGGAAGCAGTCATCACCAAATTGCCCACCAAAGAGGTTGTCCCTATTCATGTTAACATTAGCAAATATTTGAGAATATCTGTTTCCTAGGACGGAGGAGCCTGGTAGGCTGCAGTCCATGGGGTCGCTAGGAGTCGGACATGACTGAGCGACTTCATTTTCACTTTTCACTTTCATGCGTTGGAGAAGGAAATGGCAACCCACTCCAGTGTTCTTGCCTGGAGAATCCCAGGGACGGGCAAGCCTGTTGGGCTGCCATCTATGGGGTCGCAGAGTCGGACACTACTGAAGCAACTTACCAGCAGCAGCAGCAGCAGACTTAAGCAAGAGAGCTTGCAGTCAAGCTTTTTGAACTTCGTCCACCTTACAGGCGAAAAGTAGGATCTCATGCTTTTAATTTAGATTCTTCTTACTGGGTGATTTAAAATGTCAACTTTATCACAGACTAAATTTATCTATTTGATGCCTTTCTGGGCTTTTTAGTTTATTCTGTTGGTCTCCCTTGTCTTTTCATACACTATAGAGTTCTCACCATAGTGGTTTTATACTATGTTTTACTCTACAGTAGGTCTAATTATCCATCTTTCCTCTAAGAAATTACTGGTTATTCTTGTTTATTTTTCCAATATAAGTTTGAAAAATAGTTTGTCAAATAAAATCCTGCTGTATTTTTACCGAGGTTGCAATCAAATCAATAGATTACTTAGGGATATCACTACTCACTTGTTAAAGCTTACATTGAATGCTTACTATTTCTTGTCCATATCTTTTGAGTAACATCTTCCTCGTGCTTATAACAATGTTTTAAATAAAATATTTTCTTGTTCATTCTTTACAGCATCTTTGGAAAAAGGCCAGGAAGATAGAAGATATGGGATTAGTCTAAGATATTTGATAGAAAATCTTAGCCCAGTTTTATATCTACTCTTTGGTAATGCCTCCCAGTAGATTTTAAGAAAATTCAAAAACCAAACAAACTTTTGTACCCACAATTAAATGTTCCTACTGCAAAAACTGAACATTATGAAAGCACAATTCTGCAGGGTGTCTCTTGTGTAGTGATCTGTGGCCAAGCACTGTGGAATGCATTCCCATCATGGAGTAACAATCTCAAAAGAATTTTGAAACTGGAGTTGGCTTGAGTGCTATACAAATGACACCCAGGGTCTTGGCTTACTTCCCAGATTTTCCCTTTTTGGTTTTCTAGCAAGTTTGGTCATGCCTGGGAATTTGCTGAATCTGGTGCTTGGATCAGGGACTTCCTGAATGCTACCTTGGGATCAGTGACATGTGTTTGCCCAAGGGGGTTTGGAGCAAATTTTTAGATAAACCGCTGTTAAGTAAGTTCTCTACTGAGCTTGTTTTCAGAAAACCCTGGCATGAGGGTGTGAACAGGAAGGGCAGCTTGTGAATTGTTAATGGAAGGCAAAGATCTTGTGAGAGAGTATTGTACTGTGAAGAGTATTAAGTTGCATACTGAGCACACTGGTGTTCCAGCTGGAGGGTCGTCAAGTTTTTAAATAAATATCTAATGTATTTCAGAGCTATCTTTAATGCTATCCTTGACAAATGCCACTTGCTAAAGGTCAGCCAAGACTTGACAAACAGGTGCTTATTTGTGGTAACCTGGGCACTGCCTGCCATCATCCTAGTTCAGGTAACATGGAAAGAGCTGAGAAAGCACCTACATTAGTTACTGAATTACTTAGGACACAAATATGTGTTGACATATAGCTGAGTATATTTCTGGATTACATTTTCAAAATAAGTACAGTTTTCATAATTTTGTTTTAGTCAACACTTTTCTCCTCAATGTTAGGTATAATTAAGAGCTGACTCAGGTAATAAAATATTTTTAGAAAGTACAGCAGGGTAATACACATACCTAGGTAACCTCTGAGGCTTTTTACCACCACTAGCATAAATAAGAACATTCTTTAGCTGGTCCCTCTGCAACAAAAAGCTACTGTGTTCTAAACTAGAATGTTATGTGAGAATCTGAATAGCGTACAGTTTACTGAATGCTCAGCCTGTTTAGTGACATACCAAAAAGTAGGACAAAGGCTTAAAGCAAAAACGTGGGGCAATGACGTTAAAGGCGTATGGATGGTGAAATGTTTAATTATCAACACAGAGACCAGGTTGTAAAATCTAGCTAAGATAAAAGTATAAAGATGTGCTGTGAATGGGATAGCTGCTTGATTCAGTGATCTCATAGTTTGCTGAGCATTAAGAGTGTTGCCAGAATTGTGAAATTAGACCACTCTGAACAGAGAATAGTGATGGTGAGATGGTGGCTTATATCACTTGTCTTTTATTCCCACTGTAATGGTAACTCCTTAGATTATAAATATTAACTATTTATACATGAGAAATTAATGAAAGGTGAGGCAAAATGGGCTTCAAAAGTAAATTGTTATAGTAAATTAGGTAAAGGCCATATAAAGTTAGGAGAGCATTTTCAAATCTAAGAAAACAGTATAACACAAATATCATGATTCTCCTTATATGAATAGAGCTTGTATCAAACAAGTCATATGAGGAAAATGTTTTACAAACATGACTGTGCTCCCAAGTCTTGAAATTTGCCTTAAGTATTCCTAAATTCTGTGGTTATAGGACTAAAGAAATCTCATATAAGTGGAAATCTGGGTCTGACAAACCTTTTAGAGAAATTTAAAATGTGAATTAAACTAAAGGGAATTCCAGTTTCTTTTGATGACATTTTTTCATTTAGGATTTATGGATTCCTGAGGGACCTCTGTACAGCTGAGAACCTGGTTGCCTCTATGTAGATGTGTCACACCAGAGAATTATCTGAAAGATTTCAGAACATAAATTCTGCAATAGACTTCATACCATTAAAAATGTGGTTCCAGGATAATCATGACAGATGACAAAGTGGAATATTTTTCAGCCTTTCAAAACCTAGGGGAATGTGAATTAACACATTCTTGAGATTATTTTATTCCTGGGTGACAATATTTAGGTTCTTTATGTACTCAGAGGAGTATAGGTAAGATTATATCCATTGGTCAAGACATCAGCCATTCTGCTCCTAACTCTGAAGGAGACAAGGCAGGATGTGATCACCTTGGTTTGTGCTTTTCATGAAATAGCCTTATTTCTATCCTGCTTGCAAGCACCGTAGTTACTTTTACCAGCAATCGAGAACACAAGCAGGGGAGTAAGCTAAGAGTCGTGACTGAGTTACCGTCCTCAGACTTTTGCCTTCAGTTAGTGAGGTGGAGTCTGATCTGAAGCCCCACGTGGACCACTTCCCTCACTTGCACTGGGAGAGGCTGCACCACACAGGCTTGAGCATCACATGCTGCAGCTCCACCGTCACGTTGTAGCTGTGTGGTGGTTACCTCAATCTTTCTATGTCCTGGTTTGACGCAAGGGATTCATCTAAAGCATCTAGAACAGTGCCAGTAAATGTTAACAGTGATTTTTATAAAAGTCACATGATTGAGGATTTAATATATCTGGCAAGCTAGTAAGCTCCCCCTCCCCATCCATGCATAGAGACATATCCTTGAATGTGAAAAACGAGGAGAGAATCTCTCAGACAGGTAGTGGCAGCAAATCTTCGCAACCACAGATCTAGTTGAGAAAAATTTCCCAGCTGCCAGGGTCCAGCCCCAGTGGATTCAGGGAATTTGAAGCGGGGATGGAGTCAGCGAGGAAAGACTTACTTACTCAGAGATATAAAGAGAGATTAGGAAAGACTAGCGTAGTAGGAAAATTAGTGGAGAAAAGAGGCTGAATAACTTGGTTTACGCGGAGAACCAATAAAACTCCGAGACAAGGAGTTTGCACCATCTACGTAGGCCACCAGCGCCCACTTGAATAGTGGAGGGTGCCCCACCTTGGGCTCCCTCTCGCGTGGGTCTTAGAAGCCAGGGCAAATAAGTATATATGGTGAGCCTCCATGCTCCAGATGGGAATTCAGCCAGAAAAGGGAGAAAAGAATGACATAGGGGAACCAAGCATCGGTGCCAGACCCACAACTTTATTTTCAAAAGTAGCTTATATACCCCCAAGTTGTACATAAAGAAATAATGGAATATGCAGAGTTATGCAGGGGCAGCAGTCCTGATCCTTATGGAGACCAGGCTTTCCTTTTGCATACCTTCCCATATACAAAAGGCCTTAGGTGGTTCTTAGGTGGTTCTTCTGGCCAGGGGGCCTGTTAATATTTTTATGGCTCTTTTCCTAGATAAATGTCTATCAACCAGAAAACTAATTTTCCCTTGAAGTGTTTTTTCTTGATCTGCATCACCCTCAAAGTACTAAATTAAGTTACATTCCTATAGAACAAAGGTGCAGTGGGTTATAACAAAGAAAGTACTTAACTCAAAGATCTAATGTTGCTAATACCAGGGCTACTACTTGTTTTTTCTACATACCAACTATATCTACAAATAAAAGATATGAAAACTTGGCAGCAAGTATTGGCTCAACAAATGAAACTCTTAATCAGTCCTATTCTAATGATTTTGACTCCTCGGAAGCCCCTACATTCCTAGGATGTTTTAAGCTTCCTGTGCCTCTCTTGGTTGGGAGGCCGCAAACAATCACATGCGCAGCTGTTAAGAGTCTGGCAGGCAGGCTAGAAAGCCATCAGAGGGGTTTTTTGACTGAAACACTCTTATGCCCAGGAGATTTATTATCTAAAATCTCTAAATTAACTTTTTCCAGAAAAAGGTGGTGGGGGGACAGCCCCCTGTTAATGTCAGAAGAGTAGGTGGAAAGCATGACACAGTAAAGCAGGCAGACTCTGGTTTTGGGGCAGATGCATGAGCAGATCCAGCAAGGCTCCCTTAAGGCCCGACTCGCCTTTGCCTGTCGGGCCCCTTAACCTCATGACCTTTGTCACGGGAGGGACTCCTTGTAGCTGGCTCCCGGCACCCAGCTTTGATGAGTCAAACTGAGTGTCCTTCAACTTGGGGTTATGACAAGGAGCCAGTCAGACAGCCTCACTGGCTGGGTCACTTTCCACTGTCACTGATTGTGGGAGCAGTCCTTCCCCTGCATCATGCTGCAGCATCCTCTCCCACACAGGTCCTCTTTAGTACAGCACACGGTCAGTCAACCATCAGAGGCAAAAGTTTTGTGTAAGAACTGACACAAAACTTTGTGCGTTTATGTCCATGTACAAACTGGGGTCCTCACCCTCCAAAAATATCATGATCCTAAAGCTGACAGCTGTTCACATGAAACTTGGAATACATTCACTTCTTTATAAACAAAACACAACAGAACATTATAATGTCTTCCACAAATGCAAATTAATTGACTACCTACCATTTCCCACGAACCCCACCTTTTCCTCCTTTGCTTGTTTTCTCTTTCTTTATGTTTCAGTTGCAGAGAGGGTAAATCATTAATTACTCTCTAGTATAGAGAGAAACTAGTCAGCATCTGGAAGGAATTGGGAAAGCACTGGGAATTTTTTTTTTTTCTAATCCTGAATACAGTGATTACCAACTTCAAAATAAGGTTTTCAATACATCGGAAAGAAGCACAATACACTCTAGGGTGAGAGGACAGTGAGTGCAAAGGTAGAGAGACGTGAACATGCACTGCTGCGTTTAGGGAACAGCATATGGCAAGAAAGAAATCTCTTTGGTCCAAGTAGGAAATACCACTGAGTTACTATGGAGCACAAGTTGGGGAGTAACTGTGAAGACCTAGTTAGACATTTTTGTTCTGCACAGGTAAATACAACGGTCAGTCTTTTAACAGAATAGAAAATAGAATCCAAGTTCTATTTTCAAGTTCACCCTGACATGTACTTCCTAATCCTTTTTTGCTACATCCCAGAAGCTACTAATTTTGCTTTCATGGGGTATATTTTCTAGTAGGAAAATTATTTGACCAAAATTCATGGGAATTGCTAAACTGGAAGAAGGCTTGAGAAGAGGCAAACCCTACCTGGAAACAAGAGGCTCAGGAAGAAGGGATCTTGCTTTTTCCACAACCAAAGAAAGCATGGATTTTCATATTTTTAAATTCATGGTTATTCCTAGTACTTATACACTACCAGTCTAGATATAATTCAATAAATTTAAGACCCTACAATGTAGTGCCCTATGGAGAGTCCACTGATGCTCCCTAAAATGTGGAGCATTTAAAAAGTCTTTATTGAATTTGTTGCAATAATGTTTCTGCTTTATGTCTTGGTTTTTTGGCTGTGAGGCTTGTGGGGTCTTAGCTCCCTGATCAAGGATCGTATCTACACCCACGGCATTGGAAGGCGAAGTCTTAACAACTGGACACCAGGGAAGTCCCTCCCTACCTTTAAGAAGCCTGTCAACAAATGAAAAAGAGACAGGTGATCAAACCTCAAATCAAGGCAAAATGAAACCAGTGCAACAAACATATTGTTAATAGGGGATGCTAAGGACTGAATGTCTCCCCTAATCATGTGTTGAGACCTAATCCCCAATGTTAGTGTTTAGAGGTGGGTCTTCGAGAGGTGATTAGGCCATGTGGGTAGAGACTTTATGAATGGGATTAGTGAGCCCAGAGAGATCCCTTGTCTCTCTGTCATGCAAGATTGCAGTAAGATGGCAGTCAATGAGGAAGTGGTCTCTCACCAGACACGGAGTCTGTGGTGCCATGATCTTGGATTGCCCAGTCTCCAGAGCAGAGAGGAGTGTTTATTGTTTACAAGCCACCCAGTTTATGGTATTTTTTGCTATGTAGCCCAAATGGACTGTGACAGGAACTCACAAGTAGTTATTAATTTCGGAGGATTGAGGGAGATCTTCAAAAGACAGAATTTCTATTATGGAGGAGAAGCTTATTTTTGGTTAAATTATTGTTAATTTGAACTCTTCTGGACCCAAGGAAAATAGCTTAAGTAAATTCAAGTGGAATCAGGAAAAGCAGGGGTAGCATTTGCTTTAGTTCTCCACTTGCTCCTCTCCCATAGCATATGGGCATAACCCACGTTGTGGGAGGGAGACGTGGAGTCTGACTACAGGTGGCTCCATGTTCACATCACGCCATGTCCACCAGACTACTGAACTGCCACAGAAGGCCTACACATGCAGGCCAGCAGTTCAACATGATAGAAAGCCTCTTCTCAGTCATTTGGGGCATGTGCCTCATTCTGCGATAATCAGCATGGCTTATGAGATGGGAAGTACGGTCTTATCTGAGACATACACCGCTCACCTGGCATGGTTACGGTCAGTGCTTTGATCAAGCTGTTTTAATAATAGGGATTCAGGCGAAACAGAAAATAATTTTAACCAAGGGTGGGAAAGGTTGCAACACTTTACTAGGATTAGCCACTTAGAACCGCACAGAGTGGGCTGGCCTAGGGCAGTAATTCATAGAGAGATGGGGAAGAGAGGACTTTGTCGACTCAAAAAAATGTACAATGTGAGAGTTGCGAGTCCTTTTATTTGGGATAAAATGAGGACTGCAGCCCAGGAGATAGCTCTAAGAAACTGCTTCAAAGAGGGAGGGGAGAAGGCCAGTATATATGTGATTCCGGTGAAGGGAGAATACATACACTCAAACATGTATTTTTCCAGAAGGTTTCTGCTAGTTTTGTGAAGCATTTGCTAGTCATGAGGAATAGGTATCACCAAGAAGGATTTTAGTGCTTTTCTAGATCTAAGAAGATATGAGAATTGGGCTCATAAAATCAGCTCCTGAAAACATCTTTCTAAAGATCTATCCTGTCAGTTTTTCCTGGAGCACAGAATGCTTTGCTTCTGCTCTCCACCCTGAACTCTTTCAGGGGTGCTGAAAACCAGCAGTTGTAGCAGCATGTGATTTAATCCTTGTAGAGAGAGATGGCAAGTGCCCTCCCCAAAGGAGGAGAAATAGGATGTTGGGTAGATCAAAACACCAAGTAACCATTACAATAACTAAAACACATGCATTCTTAGGTGAATGCTATATAGTCTGCTGTGACAGAAATGCTGCTAAAGATAGAACTCAGGAAGGAGATGCAGCTTGGGCTAGGTCACAGGGAGCTTCCAAAGATAAACGGAGCCAGCAAAGGTCTTCAGTTCAAAAAATGTTGTGATCAGATCCATGCCACTGTATTATCCACCTTTCTCAGAAAATGAAGTGTCTAAGCTGTCAAGACTATTTTGACCAGGCATCAAGTAGCTTTCTTTTCCCACATTTGCTTTTTCTTCAGTTTGAACACTGTCCCATCTCAATTCTACTAATATACATAGTCCATTCATCTTGGTCCTTTTATTTCCCAATCTAGAGTTAATACCTCTTGAGGGAATTACTTCTGTCTAGCATGGAAATTCCTGGATTCTACCTCAAACCTTATTTTTCAATCAGTCTGGCATGAACTAAAGTGTGAGGAAATGGGAAGTTAACTGGAAATGTTGTAGTGGTTGATCCCAATCTGCATGGCTTCTTGGCATTAATTTTTTATCAGTTATCACATATTCAGGTTAGCCCAAAAGCTTGAGAACTATGGCCATCTTTTGACCCTGGATTGAGAAGCTGTGAACAGATTTTACAGGATCAAAACAAACCAACTGTTCCCTCTCATGTTTGAGGAAGCCAGTGTGCCACAGTGGCTATTAACCCTCCAAGTAAGAGGTGGGGTGGTGGCCATTGTTCACCAAGAGATTTTTTTTTTTTTTACTATATATTCCCTGACATTGTTTGTCATAAATCATTTCATGAGTATGTAGATTTTAATATTTGCACTCTTTATGAACTTTCTGGATTACCATAAACAAAGATGAGGAAGACCATGTTCCCAAGAATGCTTAGAACAGCCTACTCTTTGAGGTGGTCTAATAGAGGACGCAATGACTTGTGCTTGGTGAATGAGATAATGAATACATCAATTCATCTAGAGAAAAAGTGTAATCCAGGAGAGAGTTCTACTACTTCACTCTCACTTCCTTGAAATTATCAAAGGTGAATGCACAAGTTCCAAATGAGAAAATCAAGACTGCAAAAATTCTAAAATGAAAGTTATGTACTTTTTGCCATCCAAACTGGCCACTGCTCAGATTAAACAAGAAAAATGCTGCAGTAAACTGAACACTGAGAAAACTAACCTGCCTTGACTACTGAAAATGAGAGGCAATGAAGAAAATGAAAAAGCCCATCTTCTATGAGTTGTTACTGCGGTCACTGAAAGCACTTAGGGAGGCTGAACACAAGAAGAGTCACAGAAGCTGAAAGGCAGCAACCTAAGAGGTCCAAGGGTCATAGTGTTACCTCCCGCTGAGAAATGTGAAAGTCGCTGTCTGTGACTGAGCCTGTGACTCTTTGTAATCCCATGGACCATACACTCCATTGAATTCTCCAGGCCAGGATACTGGAGTGGGTAGCCATTCCCTTCTCTAGGAGATCTTCCCAATCCAGAGATCAACCCCAGGTCTCCCACACTGCAGGCAGATTCTTTACCAGCTGAGCTACTGGGGAATGCCTAGTGGCAGAAGTAAAAAAACAAACAAACCAACCCAGATTCTTGTTGGCAGAGTTTGGATTTATTATGACAGCCTTAGACCCCCCAAATGGTTATATTTTTGTTTATCACAAAGCTCACAGGGAATCAAATATTTCTGGAGATCAAGCAGAGACAGTAGTGAGTGTGGGTGTTGTCAAGGGAAGATATGAGTGATGCATATAGATATTTGATGTCTTCTAGGAGAAAGGATTAAAGGTCAGGTATTAACATACTTGTTTTTTATCTTACTCCAGCAGAAGACCAGATGTAATCTCCCTAAAGCATAGCTTCCCGACATAGACTGACAACGGTAGGATGGGAAGGAAGCAAGGTGCCCCCTGTGACACATAAATGAAAAACCATAAGGCAATGGACAATACTAAGTGCGCTTCCACTTGTAATCCAACACAAAGCCCAAGGAAAAGTACATGCTAATTACCTGCCAGGAAGACTATTTTGGGGGAAAAGACACACATACCAGAAACTCATCTCCTAGTCTCCCAAAAATATAATACTTGAATTTAAAAATTTCTATTAGTTAACCTATGATGGGACAGTTTTAGAAGGGCTCTACTTGATATATCAACTTGATAAAAAGATACAAAAGCAATATTAAATGTTATTTAACAGTGTGCAACTTGTTTCCCTATCAAGTTTGTATTTATCACCAGAATGAAAAACTATGTTTTTCCTGGGCATTTTGTTTTTTTCCTTTTTTCATTCTTTTGCTTTTTATTTTTTTCCTGGGTATTTTGAATCTGACACATGAAAGGAAGTATATCCAGCCCACATAAGGCACTCTGTCACAAGAGCCTGGGAACAAGAGACCAACTGGGGAACTCAAGCCTGTAGTCCTCCATGGAGAGCTTGTAGCTCCTAAAGCATCAGCATCAGGTTACAGCTGGGGCTAGGGGACGGGATGAGGAAGAGGCATCCCCCTCACCGCCACCCCCCCCAGCCCAGAGGGGTGGGTGGTTGGGAGGATTCTGCCCTTTAGGGGCTCCTGATGTATTACGGGAAGGAAACAGGTACTTACTCTTATCACTGGCTGACCATCTGATCTTCGAGTGTCACTTGTCAAACAAAAGGATACATCTCTGTAGGAATTAAGCATGACAGCATTTTCCTAAGTATATTCATATAAATGCTGTGCTGAATATTAAGTCGCTTCGGTCACGTCTGACTCTGTGTGACCCTGTGGACTGTAGCCCGCCAGGCTCCTCTGTCCATGGACTTTTCCAGGCAAGAATACTGGAATGGGTTGCTATTAACTATGGTTAAGTAAGTTTGGAAAAACTTCCCTTCTCCACCCCTCAGCACCAGATTCATATTGTATTTAATACACTGTAGGCTTCTGAAGTCCTGCTGTAAAAGTTTTCTAAATCTGGCATTTCCCAAACTTATTTTCTGAACCAACATCTATTAAAGTCTGCATAACATATTTTGGAAAATGATGGTCTCTACACTCCTTCTGGCTTCAGAATTCCACTATGGTCAATGACATTTTTCTGTAGAGAGACCATAACCTCCCACCTCTACTGCCAAGTATTGTCTTTCAATGTCTTTGGGCTGAACCTAACATGCTGTCCCTCACCTTTATTTTTCAAGACCTTTATGCTATTTAAATGCTTACATCAAACTGAAACATGATTGGATGAGATGACCTCTAAAATCTGTATAAACACTGAAATTTTAAGATCCTCTGAAAATTACTGCAAATATCCAATGACGACTGAAACAGGATGCATATAATCGAGGCTGTTATCACGCCAATACTAACATTTACTAAATGAGAGCTTCGAGATGAAATTTTATATCCTGCCATTCTGTACACTGTTCCAAGCTCAATACTACAAATATTTCCTTGGCAACTTCCTTTCCCCTTGACTAATGCAAATGGAGACAGCGTGGGTTGCAAGGTTCTTAGACCCATCCTAGAATTAACAGAAGGAAATGGCAACACACTCCAGTGTTCTTGCCTGGAGAATCCCAGGGCCAGGGGAGCCTGGTGGGGTGCCATCTATAGGGTTGCACAGAGTCGGACACGACTGAAGCAGTAGCAGCAGAATTAACAGAGTTAAGAGTTCAGTGGGGGTGTTTCCTGCCAAATCTGCTGTAGATACAGCAAAAGTTTTTCCATGTAGGTAAGTTATTATAAAATGTCAGGAAACAGTATGTATTGCCCATACCTAATAACAGAAGGAAATGGCAACACACTCCAGTGTTCTTGCCTGGAGAATCCCAGGGCCAGGGGAGCCTGGTGGGGTGCCATCTATGGGGTTGCACAGAGTCGGACACGACTGAAGCAGTAGCAGCAGAATTAACAGAGTTAAGAGTTCAGTGGGGGTGTTTCCTGCCAAATCTGCTGTAGATACAGCAAAAGTTTTTCCATGTAGGTAAGTTATTATAAAATGTCAGGAAACAGTATGTATTGCCCATACCTAGCCAACAAAGGTCCAGCTAGTCAAGGCTATGGTTTTTCCAGTGGTCATATATGGATGTGAGAGTTGGACTGTGAAGAAAGCTGAGTGCCGAAGAATTGATGCTTTTGAACTGTGGTGTTGGAGAAGACTCTTGGGAGTCCTTTGGACTGCAAGGAGATCCAACCAGTCCATTGTGAAGGAGATCAGTCCTGGGATTTCTTTGGAGGGAATGATGCTGAAGCTGAAACTCCAGTAGTTTGGCCACCTCGTGCGAAGAGTTGACTTATTGGAAAAGACTCTGATGCTGGGAGGGATTGGGACAGGAGGGGAAGGGGATGACAGAGGATGAGATGGCTGGATGGCATCACTGACTCGATGGACATGAGTTTGGGTGAACTCTGGGAGCTGGTGATGGACAGGGAAGCCTGGAGTGCTGCGATTCATGGGGTTGCAAAGAGTCGGACACAAGTGAGCAACTGAACCGAACTGAGCCATAAAAATACTTAATGCATTTTTGGTTTTGGTGGCAATCTTAATTAAACCCACACCCCTGCATTGAAGCATGAAGCCTTAACCACTGGACTGCCAGGGAAGTCCCTGCATGTGTTTCAAATTCAGAGGACCAGCAGACTGCTGGCAGAGGCCTGAGGCAGAAGTATCCAAGCAGGATGACAAGCAGAATCCGGATAAAAGAAACCTGAGAATAATCACAGAAGTCAACTATCCAACACTCAGACTTGTTTGGTCAAGTTCTAGTTCTTTCTCCAGTGAAGGACTGCTATATCCTCTTTTTAGCTCTGCCTTGATCCTTCTTTAATATCACATATCTTCTTTAGCCTCATTTCCAAGCTAACAAAAGATTATTCAAACAGTTCTAAGACATGCACTCAAATCAGTTTTCTCAGTTGTCCAAATGTCCTACTCATTGTGGCTGAGAAGACAGAAATATTAACCACCTAGTTAATCAGAAAGCAACTTAATTATTTTTCCTCTACTGTAGGCCTTACAGCAAACTCTCTAGGTTTGGTCTAGTTTTATCTTAAGGGGCTCAAAGTGTCATCGCTGGAAGGAGTCGTGGAATTGGCTGTGACATTCCACTGATGGTTTCTTTTCCTGTTTAGTCTTTAGGGGAAGGCAAAGCCAGAATAAGATCAGAATACTTCAGCCCCAGTGAGGAAACAGAGAAAATGAGATGAATGTTTACATGTCACCATCTTGAGACCTTCTAAAGAACATGTTCAGTGTGAGAATTCCCAAAGGCTGACTGATTCTACCTAACAGAAGTAAAATAAAAGATTCCTAAGGCTTATTTCTGGAGTATAAATTAGTTACCAGGAAACCGAGAATATTCTGTAGTAAGTGCTAATATACTGTAACACTGGATTATAACACAAGTATAATTACTGTCAAAAATAAAGTTATGAACTAACAGAACATCTTCCTTATTCTAAGTATAAATAATTCTTGGGGGCCTAACTGGATTAACATTGTTTGAATGGTCTGACCAGTACTCAGAAGAATCATCATAGCAGGTACACAAAGTAGAGAATAAAATTTTAATGTATCAAAAACAGAACTTTTTGGCCAATTTAGTACTTGCAGGAATAAAGTTGCAAAATGTTACTCAGTAACTGACTTAGCTTCTAAATCAAGCTAGAATTACACATACTCTGTATATTACTTGAGTATATACAAGTACATTCCATGATAACATGCAGAGACATGGAAACAAGAAGAGAACTGTGAAATAAAAATTGCCATGTTTATGAAATAATGAACTGAAAACAAAACACCTGTCCAATAATCCAGAATATCTCATTTCGAAAAGGTGGTTTTGAATATTGCTTTTTTCAAGAATTCAAATAACTTCCATATGGCTAAATTGGATTTTTTCCCTAACATGAAAAAATGGAAGCTGATATATTCCTATAGCTATGGGAGTATACTTTTCCTTTTACTGAATATCAAATTAAAAGGTTTGATAGGTTTTCACTCCCCTCAGGTGAAAGGGGTTCTTAACATTCTAGTGGTTAAGAATGAATCCCTTAAAGCTCTGAGGCATTTGAATGTCTTAAGACCCAAAGGCTCATGTACCGTTAATGAGACAGTATATGAGATGGAAGTTTAATTCTCCTGAAATCTAAATAGAACTATGAAATAAACAGGGTATGAGAATGACCTGAGTTCACAGGAATCTCTAAATTTGAAAGACATTGCTTCAGCTTTGCTAAGATAGCATAAAAAGCCTTTTATAGCAAGAGTTTCTTAGTGAGTCACATATCTGGCCATGGAGCCTTAGGATCTTTTTAAGCACTAAGAAGTGCTTTATTCTGTGCAAATTCAATGAAAGGCCAACCAAGTAAAGCCTACAATTAAGCCAAAGATTCTATATCCTCTAAAGAAAGGTGAGATGTATAACTGACCAACTTTGCTCCTAGTTTGACAATGATTTTCTGTGACGCTAAGATAAGCAAAGACAGCACCTTAAGGAGAACCCAGTGGAAGTGAGGGTTGGCTGTGGCAGAAATAGCTACTGATTCCTTCTAAGTAACTCCTCCTTTGTCCGTGAGAACCCAAGAATGTATACGACCAGTAGGGTGAAGGACTGGTTTCAGTCATTTCTCCACATTATGAATTGCAACTTCTGTTATTATTTGCAAAATAAAAGGTCATGTGTGAATTATTAGTCAATGAACAGCACATAAAAGAATATGGCCTGTCTTCAATCTGAGCTCTCCTGGTTTGCTTTGTCATCTAATTCAAGGCACTTTATATATTTTGGTGCCGTAGTGTGTTAACATGTAACATGAGAATAACACTCATTCACTTACCTCAAGGAGCTTCTACATAGATTATTGAATCGCAAAGCACTTTGAGCTCCTCAGATGAAAAGCACTGTGGAAAAAATGACAGCCAAGGAAACTCTTTCAATGCCTCAGAGTCCTGAACTATGTTGCAACTACAATTCCTCAAAACACCTAAAAAATTTGTTAGGGCACTCTATCCCCCTTTTATATGTTAATTGTTTGGCACACAGATGCTTATATACTTAATTAAAATAGTTATACTCCCTACTCCAAAGAAGTTGACTAATTTTTCAATAAAGTTTACTAAATGTACCTATTCTGGAGTATTCTGTGTCAAGTAGAAAACTTCAGTTTTCTTTGAGGTGCATGTGACATAATAAAAAGTTCACTTTCTTTTTCAAAATAATTGAACTAGTGTTATTTGTGTGAAACTACAAGTTTTTAATGGAAAAAATACTGAAATTATGCCACAGTGTCTATATATTCATCTGAAGAGTACAAAGATGGAGTTGTGAGACAAAAGGGTCTTTAACACTATAGAAAATAAATGTGGTTCTTAAATTGTTCAAAGAAATTTTTAAAAAATGTAATGTTTCATACATTGACATAAAGCAATTAGTCAGAGGTAATAAACTATAAATATAGTAGTTCAAATGTTTCTCTCAGCATTAGGTTTTCTAAACAAGTTAATTCAAAACATTTTAAACTTGTTATATTCATGTTTCAAAGAAATTGTGGAAATGGAAGTTTTCATACAAATCTAAAACAATGATACCACCTTGTGATCTTTACTTAGAATATCCTGGACCTTCATCATTTTAGATTTATAACATACTTTGGTTAATACATTAGATTCAACCCATTAATATGCCTTTATATTTGGGAGAAATTAGATTGTGATTTATAAACTTGCAGGTTACCCAAATCTTCCACAGTTCCATGTCTTCTTTGATTCTCTGCAGGGGGTTCTGTCAGACTCATAATTAAAATGATGAGAATTATAAATAACTTCTTTCGAACTGAACATTTGTTTTGCTTTTTTAAATAAAATAAAGTGCTTTCAAATTCAAATATTTCTTGCCCTAAACAAAACTGAAACATACTTAAACCTGAAACTTTCATATCTTGACACACATATTTAACAAGAAAAAATCAGTTTTGGGCCATTAATGTCCTTCCAGGGTTCAGACTGGATCTAAACTGGGTTTCACATGATTATCGTGCTCGTGTTTGTACATGAAGGTTAACAGGAAGAGGGCAACATCCAAAGATGACCAATAGGCAGTATGCGACGTGACAGCTGACCAATAGCGGCTCTCCACAAGGCCTTCTCTGAGTTCAAAGTCAATTCTGTGATCCAGTTCCACTAAAAAGAAGTCAAACAAATCAGTAAGTATCACAGTAAGATTGTTTCTACACAGACTTACTAGATTTGGAGAATAAAAATGTACCAAACAGAAGTGACTCTCCTAATTATTATTACTATTTTTTAAAAAGTGATATTCTACTCTCATCTTACGGGAAGAAAACACTCAAGAGCCTCAGTAGCTCAGGATTCTGTCTGGTGAACCCTCTCCTTTGTATGCTCAGGTCAGTATGGAATAATAAAGAAAACAAAAATCTCACTTGGTACCATACAGTATATTTGGAATAAAGAAACTGGCCTCAAATCCTGGCTTATAATTTGTGCCTAACCTGAAAGATACAGCCAATAGTCTTCTTGGAGAATGACGGGTCAGCCTTACATGCAATAATGTCAGCAGGGGTGCAACAGTCCAGCAGGAGTGCAGCACTCAAAGGCTCCTTCACAGAGGAGGCTCTTTACATCAACTGGCTCAGGGGAACATGTTGGAAGATAACATCTACTACAGTCCTACAATGTTTTCCTCCCCACTATGCTGAACTCCTCAAAGGGCCACAACTTACTCTAGTCTCTATCCTGTCAGCTGGGCCAAACATGCACCTAGGGCATACCCGTGCTCAAGAGTCCACTGGCTGGGAAAGTGAAATTGGGAGGAACAGTGGTAACTCTTGAGAGGAAGGACTTCATTTACAACAGTGCTGTCCTCAAGTAGTTCAGTAAATTCAATTAAGTTTTTTCTAAAACACACCAAAGTCCTTGTAACACGTGAGAAAAATCACCTTACTAAATCCAAGGCTATAAGACTGTAATTGGTTCATCTAACAAATAAGAGATAAAACACTTAGACAAATGATAATTTCATCTTCAGGAATTCCTCAAAAGCTGTCAATAAGCCATACAGTATTTTGAAGGGTCTGTCTTAAAAATAAAAATCACTACCATTCAGACTCAAAATCTGCTCTTTTGTTCAGCGTGCTAGCAGGTATAAAAAGTAAAAACTTAGTTCGTGTAAAAAAAAAAAAAAGTAAAAACTGGCAAAAATTAGGGAGGTTGGAGAAAAAGTGGGGCTTTGCTTTACCCAGGATGTTTGGAAATCGTATAAAGGAAATCACATCATTTTAGAGCATGATTTCATATAAATGTTTAGCTAATGTTTATTTTAAACAATACCATTTGGTGATTTTAAAATGCATTTATAGTTATTTTTCTCAATTGTGCTTTTCTGACAAAGATTGTCCATGGATCTTATCTAAAAATTTTTAGATAAAGTTTATTTACACTCAAACAGTATAAATACCCAATCAGGTTATAAAGCACTGTGAAATATACTGACATAGACCTTTCACAAAACTGCTATTTTTCTCATTTAAATTATAAGCTAGTCCATAAGAAGTCAGAAATAGTTGAAATCCACATGTTGAACTGTGGGATAGGAATGTCAATCTTTTATCTTTCATATTCCATGGGATATCTGTGTTACAATTCGTAGGTACATTCTGGCACAACAGACAAGAAGATGAAAGGAAGAAATGAATTTTCAAACACAATGAAGAGGAGTCAAGGTGAAGCCAGTTATGAAAAGGAGAAATAAGAGGAAAAATGAAGAGATGGGAAACACACATTAAAATCGGTGAAGCCCATACCATGTTATTTCTAAGAATTCCTTTTAAAGGCCACTGTAGAATGCTGTCCTAGTCCAACAGTCTTAAACAACTGTTATTCTAAAGTTAAAGGGAGATTTTTCCTGTTACAACCAGTGTTACTCGGCTCCACTTTGATTTTATGTCCCTGAAATGTATTCTTAATGTGCTATCACTGTGCAACACTGCCTTTCATATACTACAAACTCAAACGATGAATTTATTGCCCCATTATGTGTCCCTGTCCTTCTTATCACCTAGAGGATTTTTAATAAGTGTCGTTAACTAGATTGGCTTACCCTATCCCCTCCCTTTCTATTTATCTGTAGGCTGTCACCATCAAAATGGAAATTAGATAACCAGCTTGTACTTGATGAACCTATTTTACAGTCTCATCTTCCTTCAAAGGTTTACCCCAGGCAGCCTGGTTTGCAGCTGACACAATGTTTGTGTTGGTTTTACAGGTGGGTGGATGGATGGATGTAGGCGGGCCAATGTCTCATCTTTTTTCTTTATATAGATCACAGAATTCCCAACAGTGTGAGGTCACTACATGGTAGTACTATTCTACATGTGCTGTGAGATGTGCTCTTGGCCAAGCTTGGCCCAAATCTACATGGAGTTGCCTTGGACCTGCCTTCTCATTATTATTGTATCAAGAAGGGGTGGCACTAGACAGGTTAGTATTTTCCTAGTTTCTTTCACTGAATTAGGTCAAGAAAAAGGAGAACATAAAATCACTTAATCCTTTTCTCTGGAGTGAATATTTAATATTCCTGTATCCACAAAAAGAGAATTTACGATTTCTGAAAGTTGAGGAGAGATAAAAATGAAAAAAAAAATTTGTTGGCTTTTAACAATCATCAATAATTTGCTTTCACTGTTTTAAAACATGGGTTGAAGGAAATGGCAACCCACTCCAGTATTCGTGACTGGAAAATCCCATGTACAGAGGAACCTGGTAGGCTACAGTCCATGGGGTCACAAAGAGTCGGACACGACTGAGCGACTTCACTTTCACCCTTTATTTTCTTTTTGGGGGAGTCATGTATATGGGCACATCTCCTTCCTTATTCTCCAAGCACATGTCTGCCATCTACCCAGGGTGAAGGCAGAGTTTCCTCAGCACTCTGCNAGGCCTGGCGTGCTGCGATTCATGGGGTCGCAAAGAGTCGGACACGACTGAGCGACTGAACTGAACTAGCTTCACCAAGATAGTCCTCAACAGTGGACAAGCAAATGTAGGAATCATTGCAATGTTTCAGACTATATTACTTTAACAAAGTTGAAGAAAAATTCTTCTCATTAATTAATGAAATTTATGATGTAGGAAGAACACATTGCATATTACAAATGTATTCTTTATAGCAATGGTCCTTAACAGTTGTTCTCAAAAGCCCCCAGTCACTAGCATCAGCACCCCCAGGCTCTTTTTAGAAACACAAATTCATCTGAGACCTACTTAATCATAAATTCTGGAATGGGGCCCAGCAGATTATCCTCTGGGTGATTCTATGACTTGCAGAAGATTGAGTTCCAAAGATTCATAGTTTACAAGTAGAGATTATATGCTAGGACCACATCACAATGTTCACCTGAAAAGCCATGTATTCAACAGTATTTTGAGTCTGTGTCACTGACATCTTCATACATAGCCAGACATACAGAGAGTGTAGGACATATCCATAACAATAAGATAAAAGTCCTGACCAAAATATTCTTGCAGTCCAATTGAGGGGATAAGACCACCAAGTGGGAAATTTGGCTCCAAGCCCATATGAATTTAATAAAAATAAATAGCTCTAAATATCACATTAAGAACATGACAAAAACATTCAGAGAAAAAGAGGTACAACTCTGTGGGATGCTGTTATCAGACAATTTCTCCTGAAGGAGGAAAATAAGTGGAATTAGAACCAGATGCAGAGATATTTCCTAGGCCTGCAGTAAAGTAGCTGGACAACGCTGAATAAGTTAAATCTTCTTGCTTTCCAGGTTCCTCATATAATGTAAGGATTATAGGTGGAAAATCATGAGGATGGTGATGGTGATGAAAATGATGAATGATAATATATCATTTTGTGGTATTTTGAGATTTAATAAAAAAAATAAAAGATGCACACGATGTTTTGGAAGAGGCCTGGCATTGTGCAATGCCTTAAGGAACCTGGTAGGCTACAGTCCATGGGGTCACAAAGAGTCGGACACGACTGAGCGACTTCACTTTCACCCTTTATTTTCTTTTTGGGGGAGTCATGTATATGGGCACATCTCCTTCCTTATTCTCCAAGCACATGTCTGCCATCTACCCAGGGTGAAGGCAGAGTTTCCTCAGCACTCTGCTTTCAGTAGAGTGTTCTTTTGTGCACAGGGCTTGTCAACCTGGATATGGTGTTAAAAAGTAAAATACAGGAATAGAAAGTAACCATTTTAGTATTATAATGTGTACCAACTGGACAGGTTTCTTCTATTTAAAGGGAGTGTCTTAACACCCTGGGGAGAAATTTTCAAAAACTTAATGAATCTTAAAAAATTATCTTATTTATAAATAGCAATTATGATTATAATTGCATGATTTTAGGCTTTAGGTAGATACCAAGAAAACCACTTAAAGTACTAGTAAAGGAAACTGGGTTTCCAAATAACTGATGAAAGAGTCATTTGCAATATATGCTCAGAGTTCTTGATAAATTATATCTTATTTTTCCTCTGCCTCAGAGCAACCATATATTTTATGTAGTTAGATGTTTGATAGCCAAGGAATATTTATATTTTGTGACTTATCATAGCTCCAAATATATTTAAAAACATCCTCTAAACATCCTTTATTTAAAAAAAAATAGCAAAACCTCTGTAATGAGCTTTATAATTAATTGCCATTTTCTGATCCCCAAATTTCCCAACACTAATCTACTCTGAAAGACATTCAGACACCTAACATTTGACAACAGATGGGCTATTTGGGGAAGCACAGGCTCGTAAGAATACAAAGGAACTTCTGGGGATGGCCAGATCCGCTGGATCCTCTACCATCTGGTTGGAGAAACGTTCCTCAGCATATTCAGCACTACTCCCTTCTACTCATCCTTGGTTCTTCTCAGAACTTCTAGATCTCTACATAACCTGTGCTTCCCATCTCTGTTTTCACTTGTGCTGTGCTGTTTCTTTTCTCTGCAGTGTCTCTTCATCTCTGCTTATTTAAGTCCGACTTCCACGAAACTTTTTTTTTCATTTCTCCAGGTGAAAATATTTTCTCTCTCCTTAGAATCTCTGTCATGAGGTTCATCACATTCTACCATATATTATATTATTTCTGTAGTTATCCACCTTCCCTACAAGAATATATGCCCTCTAAAATATACTTAAGTTTCCACATAAGCATTTAACATCTTTATGGGCAGCACTGAAATTGGTTCATCTTGGTGTCTCTTCTAGTGACTATCTACTTGCCTCATAATAAAACTGTTGAATGAATAAAAACAGGAGAAGAGAGAATAGAAGCCATATACATATTACCATCTGAATCAATGTGGTGTAGTTATGATGAGTGGTCTAACTGCTTAGGTTGCCGGGATGGCTTTAAGGCAGTGGATAAAAGGACTATTTGAATGTAGGACAAATAGATTAATGGATTAATTTTCCTTTCTCTAAATATTCAAAGTGACTATTACATGAGCAGGGACTAGAGACAGCACTTATAAAAATCATTTCTTGAAAGGAGTTCACTGAATTAGATCATCACAAACTATTGTCATGGAGCCAAAAACCCAAATCAGCTTGTTATGCTGACACCCTGTTTTGGAAGCTATATCTAGCTAAGAATTTTTTTTTTGAAAGAAGAAAAAAATGCATGAAAATTAGCAATTATAAACATGGAAATTGCAAAATTAGATACAGTTTGAAAATACGAGGAGAAACCTGTAACTTACTTTTTTGGTTAACGATAAAATCTATTATTTTTAAAAAAGGAAAGAGAAAGAAGATATAGAAAAAAAGGAATGAGAAGTTAAGATAAAAATAATTGTAAACTGCTAAGATTAATTTTTACTAATACATTTTGAATCTGCTGAAAATCAGGAGACTAAAAAATGTCTCTTGTAGCCAACAATTTTTTTCAAAGCAAGCCTATACCTCTAAGACCATTAAATATTTGTGTTGAAACCAGGTATCATCTGTGGCATACTAACAGCCCTAGGGATAGTGTTATTAATATCTGAAATAACTAGGAATGATTGAACTCTTTATACTATGAAATCCTTTTATATTTAAATATATTACATTAAAAGAACACTGAAGCTCTCTGAAGGCTGGAGGGCAACAGAAAAGAAAGAAAATGGCCTAATGCTTTTCTTCTCTCTAAACAGTTCCTTCTTTGGAGAAGCATATAGGAGTATGATATATTTTAGCACACTAAGTAACTAATGAATACTCGTGTTTCAGGACCACTACCGTTTAAGATAGGAAATACAGGAAGAGAATACTTTAAAAATAGTCTGTTAATGGTAACATTCAAGCTGCTCTCATAGAAAAATTGATCAAGTTTTCAGTGAGCAAAAGAAATCTAAGTAGACCGTTTTCACAGCATTCTGAATGCTATTCCTGACATATACCATACCGAGGGTATTATCTTTATTCTGTATTACATTTTCCGGAAAAAGAAGTTGTGGGAGATTAAAGAACGATTCTTGAAGTCTGAAATCTGTGGAAAAAAAAAACAAAACACAAGATGCTGTAAAGTGTTGGCTGATGGTTACAAATGGCCTTCAGTGATGCAGTGGCCAAAAGTTAGAACAATACTCCCAAATAAGCTGATTAAACCTAGCAAACAAAAAGAAGTACACAATTAGGTTTCTGTGAAGAGCTCTGTCATGGAAAATGTAAACATAACTAACTTCAAAACACAATGGCATAATCTGTTAACACTCAAACATCCCCCAAATTTATAGTTCATTTAAGTTCTAACCTAGAGGCAAAACAGTGCTAAAAGAAACAAATTCTTTTCATGATATGTTACAGACACAAGGGAGTACACGAAACCAGTACACGAAACCAAACAGTAAAACCACCAGAAATAAGCCTACACTTTTCAAAAGAAATGAAGAGCAGCTATATAAGATGCTTCAACTCGATGTCAACGTAGTTTCAACTGACAATACTAACTCTTCAAAGACAGAAACCCTGATTGATCACGAATTCAGTCTGTGTCATCTTACCCTCAAAAAGCAGGAGAATCAAAGTCGGTAGCCTTAGAGTGAAGGTTATCGAGAGGAACTGAGGCAATCAATGTGAGCAAGAAGGAGGAAGCCAGAATCACCTAATCACAGTGATCAAATTCCAGAAAGAAGATTTAAGGAAGAAAGGTTTTATGATTTGCAAGATACAGCCAAAATAGCAATTATGATTTAAGAAATTTATCTAAATCAGGATTACAGAGAAGAGTATATTACTGAAGCAGTCAAAGGTAAATCTAGAGGATTTGATTTAAAAGGCATAATTCTTCTACAGAAGTTGTTCGATGTTAAAAGTTGGACTTTTAAAATCTATATCTAAAGATGAAAACACGAAACTAAGAAATCATGTTAGCTCAGTTAGCTGAGTCTTTAGTTGGTAAGTAATTTACCATTAGAACCAACAAAGAATTTATATGCAAGAATGACAGAAAACGTATTTTGATAAAATATTGTAAGGCAATAAAACTAAGCAATTGTAAGGTCTAAGATTTTAGACCTTCACATGTCCTGGAAGAAGAAATAAGTTTCTTATTATCATTATCACTTTGAAATTTCTATGTTAAATAGCAAAAACAGTAAAAGACAGTTTTTCCCCTCAGATCCTATAGAATTCTGTGTCTTCCTTACCCTTTCTCTGGGGCTCAAATTCGACCCTGCTCTTCTTGTTCCCTTCTTCACCTTAATGCTTACTAGCATCATTGCTGTGCATTAACATTACAAGGAATTGTGGCTTTTTACCCACCATCTTACAAAATTCTTTAAAGTTATTTTTCTTCAGAAGTTTATAGTTTTCTTTTGACATCTGCATGTTACGACAAAATTTTATATTTTTACAATCTCATTTCTGTTATTAAGCAATAAATTGTAGAGTGACTCATAAAAAATATGAGTTTTGTACAAATATCAAAATCTAAAATGAATTTTCTAGGCAGTGTTCAAAAGGCTTGAAATGATAAAATTTCTAGTATTCAGAGTCAGGGATAGGATTAAGTTTAAAAAATGGAATTGGCCCAAATAATTCATTGTGGAGTGGGGCTGACTATGGAGAAAGATCCAGCCTCTAGGACCATCACATCTTAATTTCCTTTTTAATTTTTTATGAACGGCAATGAATGCTGGTCATTTTAAAATTCAGAGCAGCAGATAAGATAAGAAAACAAAGCTAAGCATCCGAAATGAACTGTTTAAACATTTTTAGAGAAAGAAAATAAAATTTTCTTCTTGCTATAGTTACAGAAAGGAAGTAACTAGTTTCAGAATCTACATTTCCTCATGTAAGTCAAAGGAAACTAGGACTTACTAGTTTTATTTCACTGGACATTTATAAATAAGCTTTAAGTTTAGACCCTCAGAAGTGAACATACACTGTTTTAGTGTTTCACAACTATTTAAGATTTTAGACCTTATAAATTCACTGGAAAAAATTAAATAAAGCATCATTCTATTGCTAAGTCCAGTATAATTAATTATCCATTCTTTCATTCATTTCTTGAGTATCTATTTTATACAAGGTGGTAGGGACAGGATGGGAAGCCACAGAGTGGATCCAATACAATTAAAGTTTTGAAGGCTTTATAATTAGGTTGATGAAGGGAGCTATGGGATTAGTACCAAGATGGTTTTGGCAGAGCATTTTAAAAACTGTATCAAGAGTAGATACAGCATAGATGTGCAGCAACTAAATGAATTTTTAAAGCTGAGAAGACCATGTTTAAAAACAAAAACCAAAAAACTACTTTATAAAAATCACGGAGTGCTTACCACAAAGAGATTTGTTTTATGCTTGATGTGTAAGATCTCTGTGTGACAAGGCAGTTATTAATGTTAACTTAATTCACCCATACAGAGAGTAAAACTGCATTTACCTGCGAATTATTCCTGAAAATGTAAGTAGAGGAAAAGCATTTTTTTCTTTAAAAGCTAGGGCATACTTTAGATTACAGAGTGGACTGCTAGTGTTAGTATCTTAATGCTCTTTGTCTTCCTCCAGTTTTAAAAAGGACACGATATAAGCCTGGAAAGAAGAGTATGGACTAACATGCAGAGTCAAGAAAGCCCGAACTGCTGTGTGGAAGGGTCTGCGTTGCCGCGGTGGCCACGGGCGGTGAGGCGACTGGCTTCTTCTCGTCGTCCATGGAGTCCCTTGGTGCCTCAGATGGCTGTGATGCAGACGAACGCCCAAATCTTGAGAACAACATTCCTCCAAGTCCCTTTCCAATGCTTGCAGCCCCTGCATTTCACAAAACAGGCCAGTCACTCTGCTGAATTACACCACACACCAGGCTAAAGAGCACCACCCGTAATTACAGTCAGTTGGCAGGGAGACTAAGCCCTGGTCATGTTTTTCCAGGGTGGGAACACAAAAAATTGCAATTCATATTGTAGGGTTCTAAATAAAAATGGTGAACAGAATGAGAGTTGTACAAACTGCAGGAATACAGCTTACAAAGAAAAAAAGATTCTATTTTGTTCAAGTGATCTTTGTTTTTTAAAGTATTTTATAACATTAAAAATGTTAATAAAAAGAACCACGCCATTCACATGGGCATATATTTACTATTGGTATGCCTACTCCTGAAGTGGAGTGGATCTGTTATAAAAAGCTGTGAATAAACAATCTCTATGATGAATGTCAATGAATTCAGCAGATAGAGCCTGTTTACGGTGCCATCTTGTGGCACTTTATATTAAGGCAACTTGTAACCAAAAGCAAATTAAGTGGCACACAATTGAGCTCCAGCGCCACACCAAACACTGTGGGTGGAACTGGAGACCATGCAAAGAGAAATTCAATATCCTTGTTGCTCTCAAGAAGGACACGATTTGAGAGACTTTTAGGACACAGATCAGAGAACAGGTTGGCAAGGGCACCCTTAGTGCTCCAGCACCCCCTCATTTCACAGATGAGGGACATGAGCATTAAAACCTACGTGACTTCTCCAGATTTCACAGCAAGTGATGGGGCCAAGGTTAAAATGAGGGACTTGATGCCTCCACCTTTTTTTGTGTGTGTGCATCAAGGTATCTTATATTCCCTAACTATAGTTAGGTGGAGATTTAGGGCTTTTGCCTTCAAATATAAGAAGGGAGAGCAGTTAACTCTAAACATTAACTCTCAGATGTTTTATAATATATAGAGTATTTCCAGGTACCTAAAATTTAATGACTATATAAAATTGCTTAAGTTCATTGATGAGGAATACCGAAGAGAAATTACCTAATATGCTTGCTTTGCCTATATTTGTTATAGATTCCCCATAGTGTCGGCGAGACAAGACTGGCGAAGTCACAGGGCTTGGTGTTGTTGAGATGCCTTCATTCTCTGAAATTGAGGTAGAATCTTTTGCTGGGTGAAGAAAGCTTGGCTTCATATACTCATAAGGTAGAGGATTGGATGTATTATACCAGTGGATCTGCACAGGTGAAATGTTGCTGTAGTGTTTCAGTATTAATGGTTCTAATCTATAAGCCTTGATGTAAAAAAATTCAAAGAAATAAAACATTAAGGCACAATACTTAGGTTTTAGTAAACTGTTCATTCTGATTCTACTGTGTGCTCAGAGGACCTTAGGAAATGATTAAAAACCTGACATTCCTAACATGTATTCCTATTTCTTCACTGTTAATAATAGGCAGTTTGTCTAATTATATATCCTTAATGATGAGACTATAGTTGCTCAGTTGTGTCTGACTCTTTGGGACCCCATGGGCTGTAGCCTGCAAGTCTCCTCTGTCCATGGGATTCTCCAAGCAAGAATACTAGGAGTGGGTTGCCACTCCCTTCTCCAGAGGATCTTCCCAGGGATCGAACCCCGGTCTCCTGCCTGTGGGCAGGAGCTACAAGGGAAGACCTTGTAGCTTCAGGGAAGTCTGAACTACAGGGAAGACCTTGTTTTTCAGAGGAATATTCATTTTTATATAACATCTAGCAATTAGATTAAGTCTCAGAAACAAAACTGAAGCAGTAAACAGTAACTTGGAACACAGTAAATAAGCTCTATTTTTAACATCTAGGCTCTCAGTTGACCCTATCTTCAAGCAGATTAATGTAGTACATGAGATGATGCTATAAGACCATTTGTCTAAGGTGAAATAGGGATGATATAGCAGAAAAGGCAATGGACTTGGCATACAATTCCCTGCATTCATATTCTGGCCTCTGTCATTTATTAACTATACGACACTCACCAAGTCACAAAGTCTCAGAGCCTCAGTTTCCTAAGCTGTAGAAAAGAAATAATACTTCCTAATTTCTACTACCTCAGAAGGATGTTGGGAAGAGTAGATAAGTTCAGAAAAACTGCCTAGCACAGTTCTGACATAACTATTAAAAAAATCACAGAAAACAGTAAAATGAATAATAAAAAATAATTTGTAATAATGAATTTGTACTCCTTCATAATATAGCTGACCCTTAAACAACACAGGAGTGAACTGCATGGGTTCACTTATACATGTGTGTTTTTTTCCCCATAAATAGATATTAAAGCACTATATGGTCTGCAATTGGTTGAATCTGTGGATACGAAACTGTAGATATGGAGAGCTGACTATAAGATTACACCTCAATTCTTGACTGAGCACAAGGTTGGTACCCCATCCCCAGAGCTGTTCAAGGGTCAACTGTATAACAAAGTTTAAGATTATACAAAATATAGCTCACAGTTCACCTATAATCTTAAGTTCACTTTCAAGTTATAGGAAAATCAGTAAAATGAATGGATATAACAGTATACTTAAGGTCAAACTAGGCGTTTTGCACATGTTTTACTTAATCCTAACAACCTTGAGCTAAATATTATCATCTGCATCATATAGATAAAAAATAGTTTCAGAGTGACCTGGCCAAGATTGTACAATCAGTATTTGAATGTAATACTAGATTCCATTTCAGTGAAATTTATTTCTTAAATATAGCAGTTTTGATTTTTTTAATATATGGAAATTTTTCTAAAATTCTAGGGTTTAGTTAATGTTATATTTATTTGGTACTAGCCAAAGATCTTTTAAAAGACGTTACAGAGTCATATAAAGCTGTTTTTCAGAAAATAAATGTTATTTAAATAGTTTGCCTTAAATTTAGTTATTTTAATACTTGTCCCCAATACAATTTAATGAAGAATTTTTCTCATCCAAAAATTTTACTTAGCATTAAACTGTTCACCTGGATGTAAGATCCTTGTTTACATTAGAAAAATTTATTTTTATTTACAAAAATTTAAATTTGTTTACATTAGAAAAATTTAATTAAAAAATTTAATAGACTTTTAAGTATAGTGGAAACAACTTTTATATGCATTGGGAAACCAAAAAAATTGTGTGATTCACTTTATTGAGGTGATCTGGAAGCAAGCATGCAGTATCTCCGAGGTATGCTTTATCTATTACACTTGATAAGTTCATATTTTTAAAATATTTTTCTTTGGTTAGTTTAGGGATTAGGAAGTAAAATACCTTAAAGATGTTCTGTTTATGTTGTATTTGTAGAATGAAAGCATAATGTAAAAATACTATCCAGTTAATGGATCCAGTTAATACATTTTTGCACTCTCTCTGATATGAGAAAGCAAAAATCCAAAATGTTGTAATTCTACCAGTCTAAAATAAATTCTTCCAGTTTTCCATGTTTAACACACAGTATTTAAATATTCTCAATTTTAAGAGGATCTACCACACACATTTCAATGTTACAACATGCTTTAGAGAACAAAGTATTTCAAGTGGGATTTTAAAATTTTATGGCTACTACATTATTGGAATTACAACTGGTTAAGGTTTGAAAAGTTCAGAAGACTCCTGTCCTTTGGATTAACTGAGTCCATTAACTGGATAGTATTTTTACATTATGCTTTCGTTCTACAAATACAACATAAACAGAACATCTTTAAGGTATTTTACTTCCTAATCCCTAAACTAACCAAAGAAAAATATTTTAAAAATATGAACTTATCAAGTGTAATAGATAAAGCATACCTTGGAGATACTGCACGCTTGCTTCCAAATCACCGCAATAAAGTGAATCACACAATTTTTTTGGTTTCCCAATGCATATAAAAGTTAGGTTTCCACTATACTTAAAAGTCTGTTAAATATGCCACAACATTATGTCTAAATAGCAAAATATATACCTTAATTAAAAAATAATGCTGTTGGAAAAATGGCATCAATAGACTTATTCAATGCAGGGTTGCCACAAAACTTGTTAATAAAAAAACAAAACTGCATTATCTGTGAAGTGCATTAAATAAGAGATGTCTGTAAATGAATACTTTTTCATCAATTCAGCAGTATCTTGCAAGGTTTCTTACAGATTCTCTTAGTAAAAATTTAATATTGAGACACAGATATCCATATTTACAACTCACCACTGGATCTGTTGGATGAAAAATGTTTAGTAATCGGTTACAAATCTCTCTGGGCAAAATATGGTCTTGACTTCCAGTGTTTCCTGGGCGGATGCCACGCAATGCCAAAAAAACTGCTAGTGGGGATCCCATACAGAAGAAATTTTCAACCTACAATGATAAAGTCACCCTAAATTTAAAAAATGGTGAACTGTTTTTCAAAGAATTTGGACATAATGTAATATATGGTAAAATACAAATAGTAAAATTATCTCCAAATATATATCATTTTAAATGAGTTGTGTCTAGATTGTATTTGCATTACTTGTTAAATATATAACAACCATTAATTATTTTAAACTATCCAGGAGCAGCTTCAGTACCTTTAAATCTCATAGAAAATGAAGAATGAGAATAAGGAGAAGGAAGACTTACTAAGCTACTATTTTATGTAAAGTAATATTAGGTATTCTATAACATATATAGACCAATAAGGCTGAGCTTCTACACCCAAGAGTTTATAATCCTGCGGAAGAGACAGAGTAAAATAGTGCATAATAGAGGGAAAGTGTGCTACAGGTGAGTAGATAAAGGATGTGCACTGGCTATAAGAGATGAAGAGGATTTCCAAAGTTGGGATTGGGATACGCTGGGGCTGGAAAGATAATCTATACTGATAGAACCACATGAACTAAAGCAGAGGCAGGAAAAAAAACTTGGCTTAATTTAGAGGAGAGAAACAATCTGATAAGGTTGGTTGAAGACTGGCTATGGGGAAAATATAACTGGAATGAGAAATGTACAGAAACTTGACTGACTAAGAAAACTAAGAAAACAGGGCATTTATTTTACAGGCTGTGAAAGAGAACAGGATTTGGCCCACGTTTTAGGTGGTGAGTAAATCTCGTAGTAGCTTGTGAATGAACTGGAAAATTAAGAGGCTAGTAGACTTTGGAGATAAGTTAGGAAACTACTGAAAGAGGTTAGGCAAAAGATAATCTGAACCTAGGGGGACAAGTTGTTCCATTCAAAAATGGAAATTTGAGAGATTAAGATAGAATCAACATGAATATTTGAATGGAGATAGCGATAAAGGAGGAGTCAGAGGCAATTTGTAAGATTTGGGTCTGATTGACTGGGAAGATATTAGTTAACCTATTAACTGTAACAGGAAACTCTAAGTAAACCATGTTTTTGTTCATAATTAGTTTGAGGTATCTCTAACATATCTAACAGGTAACTGAGAATTTAGGACAGGAGATACAGAATTGAATATGTCATCATCTAAGTCTATGTGTCACCATCATAGAAGTGATGTATAAAACTGAGAGACTGGATAAAACTGCTTAGGAATCACATAGAATAAAGTGGCTTTAGACAGAATTACAAGGAACATATGCATCTGATGAGTAGGTAAAACTACAGAAGAGAGGGTTAAAGAAGAAAGAGAAACAGGATAATGACTTCCCAGCATGGAAGTCAAGGAAGGAGAGGGCTTCAAGAAAAAGAGGGTAGTCATTAGTACTGGATTACATGGAGAAGGCAATGGCACCCCACTCCAGTACTCTTGCCTGGAAAATCCCATGGATGGAGGAGCCTGGTGGGCGGCAGTCCACGGGGTTGCCAAGAGTCTGACACGACTGAGCGACTTCCCTTTCACTTTTCACTTTCAGGCATTGGGGAAGGAAATGGCAACCGACTCCAGTGATTTTGCCTGGAGAATCCCAGGGACGGGGGAGCCTGGTGGGCTGCTGTCTATAGGGTCCCACAGAGTCAGACACGACTGAAGCGACTTAGCAGCAGCACATACAGAACATGATAGCTTTCCCTCCTAAACCCACTTTACCTCTCTCCTATGTTCCATATCTTGATTCAGGATATCACAAATTCATTCCTCCCTCGTATCTCCAAGATCTAAGAAGTCATTTCAACAGACTCTAACATTTCACTTCATCACTTCTCCTCTGGACTATACTGTAACAGTGTCCCTGCCTCCAATCTTACACACTTTAATCTCTTCCCATGCCCTTGGAGATCTTTTTTCCAAGTAAAAAAATATATATGAATGAATATATATTTTGAAACGGTAGCTTTAAGCTAAATAAAATTTAAGAAATTTTTGTTTTTAAAGAATGGAGCAACTTAAAGATGTTTGAAGGCTGAAGAACTTTATTAAGAAAAATTAAAAAATATAAGAAAAAGCATCTGGAATAATAGTGATAGGGATGAAAGCACCAATTCTGAAAGGATTACTCTCATTACTTATTCTATAAAGTGAGAAAAGAATAAAAGATAAAGATACAAAAATAGTTAAGATAGAAGAGAAAGCTCTGTAAATCCTTTCTACTTGATGCATGTGTGCACACACACGTACACCCCAGCAAAATGGTCTATACATTGTTCAGGCACTTCATAAATGTTTGTTAACTTGCTAAACCCATGGATTAAACAACTTTTCTTCGTTTATGATTGATTTGCAGTTTGACTGACAAACACAAAGGAATTACTTATCTCTCCAGTAAGAGTAATGACTGCTTTAGCGTTATCTACAGCTGTCAAAAGAATTTTGTGGGTCAAGAAATTCTTTAGACATTTAGTCTAGGTACTCTGTCTAGAGATCAATGAACAGAGGAATTCAGAGATGTTAAGTAATCTGGCTAATATTACATAACTAGTTAGTGGCAAAGCCTCATGATCACAACCGAAGTCTTCTACTCTCCAGACCAATGTTTGTTGATACTTTTTTTGCTCTTTTTAAAGTTCAGTGGTCATATGTGACAAATCTAATATTTTACTCTGAAAGCAAAGCCATCTGCCAGTTAACAGGCATATAAGACTTCTGTTTCTTTTAGAACTCTGGCTGCTGTTGCTAAGTCACTTCAGTCGTGTGCGACTCTGTGCGACCCCATAGACGGCAGCCCACCAGGCTCTCCCGTCCCTGGGATTCTCCAGGCAAGAACACTGGAGTGGGTTGCCATTTCCTTCTCCAATGCATGAAAGTGAAGAGTGAAAGTGAAGTCGCTCAGTCGTGTCCGACTCTTAGCGACCCCATGGACTGCAGCCTACCAGGCTCCTCCATCCACGGGATTTTCCAGGCAAGAGTACTGGAGTGGGGTGCCATTGCCTTCTCCGTTAGAACTCTGGAGTTCTAAATAAATTTGCCAATGTATTATATGTTCCTTTTTGTGCGTGCTTGCTAAGTCATTTGTGTCCGACTCTTTGCAACCCCATGGACTGTAGCCTGCCAGGCTCTCCTGTCCATGGGATTCTCCAGGCATGAATACTGGAGTGGGTGGCAATTTCGTTCTCCAGGGGGTTTTCCTGACCCAGAGATCAAATCATCATCTCTTACATCTCCTGCATTGGCAGATGGGTTCTTTACCACTAGTGCCACCTGGGAATTTAAAATTTCAGTTATCTATATATTTTTCTCTATAAGTAATTATATAATTAAAAATTCATATTATTAGACTATATGATCATGTATTAGAAAGATATACCAACTATAGGGTGTCAACTTAAAAAAACATGCAACAGTAAAGTTGTGAGTTAAGTTTTATTTGGGGCAATATGAGGACTGCATCCTGGGAGACAGCACCTCAGGTAACTCTGAGAAACTGCTCCAAAGGTACAGGGGGGAAGGTCAGTATATATGTGATTTTGGTGAAAGAGGAATACATGTAATCAAGCACAAATTTTTCCAGAAGGTTTTTCCTAGCCATGAGGAACAGTCATCACTATGAATGATTTTAGTGTTTTTAAAGACATGAGGAGATATAAGAATTGTGCTCATAAAATTGGCTCTGGAAAATACCTAGCTATCTGAAGACCTGTCCTGCCAGTCTTCCCAACCAGCCCCCTTCCCTGAACTTCCCCCCACTCCCCACCCCGAGCATACAATGACTCATTTCTGCTCTTCACCCTGAACTCCCTTCAGGGGGCTGCTGAAGGTTAGCAGCTGCAGCAGCACATGATTTAATCCTTAATGGAGGTAGATGGCAAGTGCCAATTTGTGGTTGACAAGGGCATAAATTCTAGTAAGGTGATAATTGAATTTTGAGATTCTAACATACATAGTAGATCATAGTCAACAAAACCCAGGACATGAAATAGAAGAGTTTATTTTTTCTATCAGAGCAATTCTACATATTTAACATTGATTATATATATAATAATGGTGGTAGATATGGAACTCAAATTCCAGGTGGGGGTGATTCCAAAGACCATGCTCTTATGGGTTTTGAATGTATCTTATAACTTTATTATATGGCTTGTAAATGTTTGAGTTAAAAAAAAAACTTTAGAAGTCAGAGAAATAGATTGAATAAGTATGTCTGCATCATTCTAGCATGTTAACACGTATGTTAAGTTCCTATGATAAAAGAAACAGGTATCAAGAAGAGATAACACAGTACACTAGACATGGGCATATATTCAACTGGAAATGAGTATTAGGAGACTTATGTCATGCTCCATTTAACACTGCAAATAAGCTGTTATTCAGCTATAAGCTGTGTCCTTTCCAATGTCAATGTCTCTCTGCTACTTTTTATTCTTTAAACCACTGCTAAGACAGATCTGTTCTGATGCTCAAAGACCCTGAAAAGCTTTCCACTCTCCCATCCAATCTAAGTCTCTTCCTACTTTCCCACAGCCCCCATGTCCTGCATCTTATATATTCTAGCTGAACTGGTTTGCTCACCTTGCTCCAAACTAACTGCATCACACGCACATCTTGTGCTTCTGTCATGCACTTCAGCTGACACGCTGGCTTTCCATCCGTGGAATCATCACTGATATACTTCCAGCTATTTTTCTTACCATATACAACTAGTTGGTCACAAATGTTTAATTTTAAATACTAGATATTTCCCAGATCTGTCTCTATTTTTGGATGTTGGGTTATACCCCTCCACAACTTTGTTTATGCTATTTCTTTTAAGAACAGAGCATTTCTTCTTTCCTCTACTTGGCAATATCCAATTTACAGAGATTAAGTACAAATGTCATTCATTTATAAACCTTTATAGGCAAAATTTAACCTCCTTCTTGTGCCTATATATTATTCTATAGAATAGCCCCAGTACTGTAAGTCTTGTCCATTCTTTTCTTAGTAGAATCTAGAAACCAGCAGGGTCCAACACACTGTAAGGGTTCAAAAAAAAGACTTCAAAGAATAATTAGGATTTCATTTGATCCCTAACATCATGCTTCAAATGATGNAGAGTACTGGAGTGGGGTGCCATTGCCTTCTCCGTTAGAACTCTGGAGTTCTAAATAAATTTGCCAATGTATTATATGTTCCTTTTTGTGCGTGCTTGCTAAGTCATTTGTGTCCGACTCTTTGCAACCCCATGGACTGTAGCCTGCCAGGCTCTCCTGTCCATGGGATTCTCCAGGCATGAATACTGGAGTGGGTGGCAATTTCGTTCTCCAGGGGGTTTTCCTGACCCAGAGATCAAATCATCATCTCTTACATCTCCTGCATTGGCAGATGGGTTCTTTACCACTAGTGCCACCTGGGAATTTAAAATTTCAGTTATCTATATATTTTTCTCTATAAGTAATTATATAATTAAAAATTCATATTATTAGACTATATGATCATGTATTAGAAAGATATACCAACTATAGGGTGTCAACTTAAAAAAACATGCAACAGTAAAGTTGTGAGTTAAGTTTTATTTGGGGCAATATGAGGACTGCATCCTGGGAGACAGCACCTCAGGTAACTCTGAGAAACTGCTCCAAAGGTACAGGGGGGAAGGTCAGTATATATGTGATTTTGGTGAAAGAGGAATACATGTAATCAAGCACAAATTTTTCCAGAAGGTTTTTCCTAGCCATGAGGAACAGTCATCACTATGAATGATTTTAGTGTTTTTAAAGACATGAGGAGATATAAGAATTGTGCTCATAAAATTGGCTCTGGAAAATACCTAGCTATCTGAAGACCTGTCCTGCCAGTCTTCCCAACCAGCCCCCTTCCCTGAACTTCCCCCCACTCCCCACCCCGAGCATACAATGACTCATTTCTGCTCTTCACCCTGAACTCCCTTCAGGGGGCTGCTGAAGGTTAGCAGCTGCAGCAGCACATGATTTAATCCTTAATGGAGGTAGATGGCAAGTGCCAATTTGTGGTTGACAAGGGCATAAATTCTAGTAAGGTGATAATTGAATTTTGAGATTCTAACATACATAGTAGATCATAGTCAACAAAACCCAGGACATGAAATAGAAGAGTTTATTTTTTCTATCAGAGCAATTCTACATATTTAACATTGATTATATATATAATAATGGTGGTAGATATGGAACTCAAATTCCAGGTGGGGGTGATTCCAAAGACCATGCTCTTATGGGTTTTGAATGTATCTTATAACTTTATTATATGGCTTGTAAATGTTTGAGTTAAAAAAAAAACTTTAGAAGTCAGAGAAATAGATTGAATAAGTATGTCTGCATCATTCTAGCATGTTAACACGTATGTTAAGTTCCTATGATAAAAGAAACAGGTATCAAGAAGAGATAACACAGTACACTAGACATGGGCATATATTCAACTGGAAATGAGTATTAGGAGACTTATGTCATGCTCCATTTAACACTGCAAATAAGCTGTTATTCAGCTATAAGCTGTGTCCTTTCCAATGTCAATGTCTCTCTGCTACTTTTTATTCTTTAAACCACTGCTAAGACAGATCTGTTCTGATGCTCAAAGACCCTGAAAAGCTTTCCACTCTCCCATCCAATCTAAGTCTCTTCCTACTTTCCCACAGCCCCCATGTCCTGCATCTTATATATTCTAGCTGAACTGGTTTGCTCACCTTGCTCCAAACTAACTGCATCACACGCACATCTTGTGCTTCTGTCATGCACTTCAGCTGATACGCTGGCTTTCCATCCGTGGAATCATCACTGATATACTTCCAGCTATTTTTCTTACCATATACAACTAGTTGGTCACAAATGTTTAATTTTAAATACTAGATATTTCCCAGATCTGTCTCTATTTTTGGATGTTGGGTTATACCCCTCCACAACTTTGTTTATGCTATTTCTTTTAAGAACAGAGCATTTCTTCTTTCCTCTACTTGGCAATATCCAATTTACAGAGATTAAGTACAAATGTCATTCATTTATAAACCTTTATAGGCAAAATTTAACCTCCTTCTTGTGCCTATATATTATTCTATAGAATAGCCCCAGTACTGTAAGTCTTGTCCATTCTTTTCTTAGTAGAATCTAGAAACCAGCAGGGTCCAACACACTGTAAGGGTTCAAAAAAAAGACTTCAAAGAATAATTAGGATTTCATTTGATCCCTAACATCATGCTTCAAATGATGCTTGAAAAAAAATTGAGATAAACAATGAAAATCTGATCTGTCTTTCCTTACCTTAAATTTTAAGGCAGGTGTTTGTGTCATAGACGATGCTTTCAATCCATGTAGCCGTTCTTCAATTTCTCGCAGCCTACGGAGGAGTATGACATTATGTACACATTCATATTCATAATTTCATAAGTATTAGATGCTCACTAGTTCACTAAGCATAAAGAAATCATCCAATTCCTCAAATTAATCCTTGACAGTATTTAATAAATGAACATGCTGTAGTACAGAAAGTCTATAAAAGTTTATGAAATAATTAGTAAAAGTACCCTATTCTTCCAATACATGCTGTTAATAGGTTTTGGGGGGGATCTTTAGTAAAATGTGAGGCACATACAAGCATATACACACTTTAAAAAAACCACACCGAATGTTCATACCACACCCTTTTCTACAGCTTTTCTTTTTCTACAGTTAATAGTGAATCTTAGCAATCTTTTCACTTCATTGCCTCCTAACCTACTTCAGTCTTTATAACAACTGTTTAATTGCCCATCATATAGATAAACCCAGTTTAGCCTTTCTCTGTTGATGAACGCGGGTTATTTAACTTTTTCCTAATGCAATGTTCTGTATGTACTTACATTTAATAAACAGTGGAACAAACTTAAGAAGGTTCAGTTCATTTTCTAAACCTTTTAAAAACATTTTACTTGAATCTGTCTAAAATACAGCATTACAAAAACAAAAAACAAACAAAAAATACAGTGCTAAGTTTACAACATGACATTTTCTTTCAAAACTATTAGCTATTTTGATACTATAAAAGTTATGTATTTCCCCTATGGTACTTATTAATAAAATTCTAAAGAAATCCTTAGACAATTTCTGTATGATGAAAATAAATTCAATGCTTCCTGAGTAAAAGTTTAAGTTAACTAAATTGGCTGTTTTATATAATGCTATCAAAATGAGTGACTTTTCACAGATCTATTAGAGTTAGTTGAATGACCATCAAGAGAACAGGAGCATGTAATCAGAGATGAAGATAGGAATGTAGCAAAGAATTAAATGACAGTATCAGGCATATTCTAGGATTAACAGAATCAGAGGCTTATTTACTTAATGGATACTTATACTCTCGAGTGCGTCTGATACAATAGTATATATATTTACTATTTTTTTAAGAAAATATTCTAACACATTAACAGTTCTCACATGAGATTATGCATGATTTTTATACTCTTCTTTCTACCTGATTTACGTTTTATATTTTGTTCAATTAACCTATCTACCAGTTGTATCAGAAGAAAAAAATAGATAATGCATCCAACTAAAAAAGATAGTATCAGAAAGGATAAAATGATTAAATAATTATAAAACCTGTCTAAAATAATTTGCCAAGAAAAAGGGGCTTTAAAATTATTTTCAGAATACTAACAAAGTTGGAGGCCCATCAGATTCTACACAGTGACTTAGCATGGAATAAGTTTTAGATTTCATTTCTAATTAACTGTGAAGAAAAAAAGAGAAGCAAAAAGAGGAAGATGGTAATTTTATGCTATAGGAAAACACATGTAATTAGTATCAAAATTAATAGTCTCTTGCTTGATTAGGCATATTATTCAATAATCTTTGAATATTCTATTCTGTACCCTAAACAATGTATTTTTTCTTTATTATGAAAAATCTGAAGTTTCCTACTAAGAAGTCCAGTGATTCCGAAGACATTTTAATTTCTTTTAAGATATTTTTTACCGTCGTTTTGTTATATAGAGTTCATCAAGAAGATGACGTTCTTCGTAGCTCATCCATCGTTCATCAGGTAACTCTTCTTCCTTCTGCAGCAACTGTTCATAGAGTCGAACTGGATTCCAGCCAGTCATTATGTCATAAGTGATCACACATCCCAAGGAATGTGACACTATTGAGACTTTACCCCCTTTTTCCTCAAAGTTTGGATTCCGGGAACAGAAAAGGGAATATAATCGATTGAGCTCTTGCTGAAGGCCTTTAACTAGCTGTTTGAAATAAGAAAACATCAAATTAGAATAATCACTTCTATAAAGGTTTCTAAACTCAAATACGCTAAGAAAGAAATATATTACTAGCCAGATATATCTAGGTTATTAAAATTAACTCAGCTGCTTCAGAGCCACGTCCGACTCTTTGCAATCCCATGGACTATACGGTTATGGAATTCTCCAGGCCAGAATACTGGAGTGGGTAGCCTTTCCCTTCTCCAGAGGATCTTCCCAATGTAAAGATACACATAATATTATAATCCATAGCACTAAAGAACAAAGACAGATGTTACCCACACAGATTCTTTCAGTCCTTAAACCAACTACTTAAGCCAACAGTTTCATGCATTAAAAAGAAAAAGTTCCATGCAGATTCTAGTAAGACTTCCAAAAAGCCTCTGGATACTTTTTTTTTCATTGTAATGGACTTATATGCTATTCTAAAGTCTTGTACCTTGTACTTTTTAAGCTGCAGTAAGTTTAGGAAAAGAATATCTGAGTTTATGATAACAGGGTTACTAACATATTGTATATGCAACATATTATATACATTATTACTTTCTGCATTTAGACAAGAGTAATGTAATGGAAGGTCACTGTATGACTAAGGAAAATGGTTATGTTGATGTACTTGATATTCCAAAATTCCCATTATATTGGTAATAGAAAGTATTTTAAAATAGTTTTAAAAAGTTCTATTTTAAAAAAGTAGGAATTTTTTAAGGTTTAGAAGTTAATAATGTGGGAAGAATGTTAGCCATTTTTCTTTACAAAACTGCTTTCTTTGGAAATTTAGCTTTAATAAATATTACTGAAGTATTCTACAAAGTGAGAAGAACAAGGTTCTTTTGTTACTCAAATTCATTCATACAGGGCCCTGACCTGATTTTTCAAGGTAGTCCTCTCCTTTTCTTATCAATGCTTACTACTATTTGGTTATAAACTTCCTGATACTCAATTTCTCATTTCAGTTCTTTTTAATAAGTCAGCTGTTATTCAGACATACAAACATTAATTATTAATTGCTTTCATATCTTGTTATTTTGTTTCAAGAGACAAGTTGCCTCCATTTGGTTCACTGAAAATTCTTTAGCAGAATCAAACTGGAAATTATTTGAGCATTCATGCTTGGCTGGGTTGGCAGTGACATGAATGAAGGTGCAATGTCCTGGTTGCTAACCTCACAGACCTCTACTATACAATACTGAGGTCCTTGCTAAAGCTACTGAAACCATGTACTGGAGGGCTTGTTAAATATAGATTGCTAGGCTCCATCCTAGAGTTTCAGATTCAGCAGTTCTGGGGACCACACATCAGTGGTAAATGCATATAAAAATATCTCAAGACATGGGCTGTAGGTAATTCTAGTCAACAGAATTTTAAAAATAGGCAGTATGACGTGAAAGTACATGCTTTGTTCAAAGGGAGTTATAATGTAATGCTTTGGACTTGGCTTTGATAAGAATATGAACCAACCCTTAAAACTTGGTAATTTTCTTAATTTATAATCTACATGAAGGGAGGTATTGAAAAAGCTAATTTTTCAATAAAATACATTTCTTTAAAAGCAACATTTGTTGATAGTGTTTACCATTGAAGGGCTTGATTTTAAAACTTCTACCATGAAGTCTTTTAGAACTAACACCCAAAAAAAGATGTCCTTTTCATTATAGGGGACTGGAATGCAAAAATAGGAAGTCAAGAAACACCTGGAGTAACAGGCAAGTTTGGCTTTCGAATGCGGAATGAAGCAGGGCAAAGACTAATAGAGTTTTGCCAAGAAAATGCACTGGTCATAGCAAACACCTTTTTCCAACAACACAAGAGAAGACTCTACACATGGACATCACCAGATGGTCAACATCGAAATCAGACTGATTATATTCTCTGCAGCAAAAGATGGAGAAGCTCTATATAGTCAATAAAAACAAGACCAGGAGCTGATTATGGCTCAGATCATGAACTCCTTATTTTCAAATTCAGACTTAAATTGAAGAAAGTAGGGGAAACCGCTAGCCCATTCAGGTATGACCTAAATCAAATCCCTTATGATCATACAGTGGAAGTGAAAAATAGATTTAAGGGCCTAGATCTGATAGGTAGAGTGCCTGATGAACTATGGAATGAGGTTCGTGACACTGTACAGGAGACAGGGATCAAGACCATCCCCATGGAAAAGAAATGCAAAAAAGCAAAATGGCTGACTGGGGAGGCCTTACAAATACCTGTGAAAAGAAGAGAGGTGAAAAACAAAGGAGAAAAGGAAAGATATAAGCATCTGAATGCAGAGTTCCAAAGAATAGCAAGAAGAGATAAGAAAGCTTTCTTCAGCAATCAATACAAAGAAATAGAGGAAAAGAACAGAATGGGAAAGACTAGAGATCTCTTCAAGAAAATTAGAGGTACCAAGGGAACATTTCATGCAAAGATGGGCTCGATAAAGGACAGAAATGGTATGGACCTAACAGAAGCAGAAGATATTAAGAAGAGATGGCAAGAATACACAGAAGAANGCCTTCCTCTGTGAACAATTCAAAAAAATAGAGGGAAACAACAGAATGGGAAAGACTAGAGATGTCTTCAAGAAAATTAGAATACCAAGGGAACATTTCATGCAAAGATGGGCTTAATATAGGACAGAAACCGTATGGACCTAACAGAAGCAGAATATATTAAGAAGAGGTGGCAAGAACACACAGAGAACTGTATAAAAAAGATCTTCACGACCAAGATAATCACAATGGTGTGGTCACCTGGAATGTGAGGTCAAGTGGGCCTCAGAAAGTATCACTAAGAACAAAGCTAGTGGAGGTGATGGAATTCCAGTTGAGCTATTTCAAATCCTGAAAGATGATGCTGTGAAAGTGCTGCACTCAATATGCCAGCAAATTTGGAAAACTCAGCAGTGGACACAGGACTGGAAAAGGTCAGTTTTCATTCCAAGCCCAAAGAAAGGCAATGCCAAAGAATGCTCAAACTACCACACAATTGCACTCATCTCACATGATAGTAAAGTAACGCTCAGAATGCTCCAAGCCAATCTTCAGCAATATGTGAACCGTGAACTTTCACATGTTCAAGCTGGTTTAGACAAGGCAGAGGAACCAGAGATCAAATCACCAACATCTGCTGGATCATGGAAAAAGGAAGAGAGTTCCAGAAAAACATCTATTTCTGCTTTCTTGACTATGCCAAAGCCTTTGACTGTATGGATCTCAATAAACTGGAAAATTCTGAAGGAGATGGGAATACCAGACCACCTGATCTGCCTCTTGAGAAACATATAGGTAGGTCAGTCAGGAAGCAACAGTTAGAACTGAACATGGAACAGACTGGTTCCAAATAGGAAAAGGAGTACAAGGCTGTATATTGACACCCTGTCTATTGAACTTACATGCAGAGTACATTATGAGAAACGGTGAGCTGGAAGAAGCACAAGATGGAATCAAGATTGCTGGGAGAAATATCAATAACCTCAGATATGCAGATGACACCACCCTTATGGCAGAAAGTGAAGAGGATCTTAGAGTGAAAGAGGAGAGTGACAATGTTGGCTTAAAGGTCAACATTCAGAAAACGAAGATCATGGCATCCAGTCCCATCACTTTTTGGCAGATAAATGGGGAAACAGTGGAAACCATGTCAGACTTTATTTTGGGGGGCTCCAAAATCACTGAAGATGGTGACTGCAGCCATGAAATTAAAAGACGCTTACTCCTTAGAAGGAAAGTTATGACCAACCTAGACAGTATATTCAAAAGCAGAGACACTACATTCCCAACAAAGGTCCATCTAGTCAAGGCTATGGTTTTTCCAGTGGTCATGTAGGATGTGAGAGTTACAATGAGAAGTAAGCTGAGCACTGAAGAACTAATGGTTTTGAACTGCGGTGTTGGAAAAGACTCTTGAGAGTCTTTTGGACTGCAAGGAGATCCAACCAGTCCATCTTAAAGAGATCAGTCTTGAGTGTTCATTGCAAGGACTGAGGCTGAGGCTGAAACTCCAATACTCTGGCCACCTGATGCGAAGATCTGACACACTGGAAAAGACTCTGATGCTGGGAGGGATTGGGGGCAGGAGGAGAAGGGGGCGATAGAGGATGAGATGGCTGGATGGCATCACTGACTCAATGGACATAAGATTGAGTGAACTTCAGTAGTCGGTGATGGACAGGGAAGCCTGGTGTGCTGTGATTCATTGGGTTGCATAGAGTCGGACACGACTGAGCAACTGAACTGAACTGATAAGGAATGTCATACTTCTCTAACTTTCTCCACTCAGTATGAAAAACTCTAGGTCCATCCATGTTGCTACAACTGGCGTTTTTTCTTTTTTTTTTTTTTTTAATGGCAAAACAGAAAGAAAGTCACAGATCTAGAGAATGAACTTAGGGTTGAATAGGGGGAAAGAATCAGGGCAAGGGATAGTTAGGGAGTTTAGGGGTGACATGTACACACTGCTATATTTAAAATGGATATCCCTCAATGATCTATTGTAGAGTACATGACTCTGGCTTAAGGTTATGTGGCAGCTGGGATAGGAAGAGAGTTTGGGGGAGCATAGATATATACATATGTACAGCTGAGTCCTTTCACTGTTCACCTTAAACTATCACAACATTATTAATCAGCTGCTCAGTTCAGTTCAATTCTGTCGCTCAGTTGTGTCCAACACTTTGCAACACCATGAACTGCAGCACACGAGGCCTCCCTGTCCTTCACCAACTCCCAAATTTACTCAGACTCATGTCCACTGAGTCGGTGATGCCATCCAGCCAATTCATCCTCTGTTGTCCCCTTCTCCTCCTATCCCCAATCCCTCCCAGCATCAGGGTCTTTTCCAATGAGTCAACTCTTCGCATAAGGTGGCCAAAGTATTGGAGTTTCAGCTTTAGCATCATTCCTTCTGAAGAACACCCAGGGCTGATCTCCTTTAGAATGGGCTGGTTGGATCTCCTTGCAGTCCAAGGGACTCTCAAGAGTCTTCTCCATCACCAGTTGTACCCCAATACAAAATAAAGTTTTTTAAAAAGAAACAGGAGTTTCTCTATTGATGTCATATAGGGATATTTAAGGTAACAAGTATTATGAATGATAAGGCAGACTATTTAACAATAATAAAATAGTCAACAGGCTAATATGGCTTAAATTTGGAAGCACACAATGAAGCTTTAAATTATATAAAGTAAAATTAACAGAGATAAAGGCAGACAAGTACAAAATAAAAATCACATTTAGAGATTTTAATATGCTTTTTGTTTGGTAGGGAAACATACGAATTTAAAATATTTTAACTACATTGTTAAGCAAATTGGTTTATTTTTTATGTATAGAATGTTATACACAAAACTGTAAAGCATATTCTTATCTATAATTCAGATGCATGTATCCCAATATTCACTGAAGCACTATTTACAATAGCCAGGCCATAGAAGCAAACTAGATATCCACTGACTGATGAATGGATAAAGAGGTATGGTACATATATACAATGGAATACTACTCAGCCATAAAAATGGACTTGAATCCATTTTTATGGATGAACCTATAGTCCATTACACAGACTGAAGAAAGTCAAAAATAGAAAAATAAATGATATATTAACACATATATATGGAATCTAGAAAAATGGTACTGATGAACCTATTTTCAGGACAGGAATAGAGACACAGACATAGAGAATGGATTTGTGGACAAAGTGGGGGAAAAACTGTTTATGACCTGGAATGGCACAGTGATGATAACACCATAGCAATAATACTGTTCAGCCAAAGTACATGTCAATGGAACATAATTTAGAGTCTGGAAGAGCCTGTTTTTCCTATGAATCATGCTGGAGCAATTGGATAAACACTTGGGAAAAAATAAATGAATCCTTAATCTTACCTTATACCATACAGAGATATTAACTTGAGGTTGATTATAGATTTTTTTCAAGTTCATCAGATTATTATTAAAACAACAACAATCAACATTCTAGGAAAAATGTTGAGGGGAACATCTTCATGATTTTGGAGTAACAAATATTTTAATATTAATAAATACTAATCATAAGGGTAGCTCAGACTGTAAAGTCTGCCTGAAATGCAGAAGACCCAGGTTTGGTCCCTGGGTCAAGAAGATCCCCTGGGGAAGGAAATGGCAACTCACTCCAGTATTTTTGCCTGAAAAATCACATAGACAGAGGAGCTTGGTGGGCAACATCCAATGAGGTCGCAAAGAGCCAGACACGACTGAGTGACTAACACACAATCATAATGGAATTAATATAGTACCTTCAAAGACAGAATGTCTGCTCACAAAAAGAAATTATCCTTAAAGTGGTTAGGTGATTTACAGAAAAAGAGATGATATTCTGGGTACATATACCTGAAGATTATTTCAATCCATAGTATGTGAATTATTCTAGACATCAATAAAAAGGCCAAAGAACAAAATTTTAAATGGAGCAAGATTTTATAAAAGCACTTTACTCCTGAGTGTATGTAATTAATCACTAAGCATGTGAGAAGAGATTCAACACATTTAATCATCAGGGAAGGAAAGAATAAACTACAGTGAGATTATAGAACCCACCCATTAGAATGGTTAAAATTAAGACTGATATGATGTATTGACAAAAAGGCAGTGCCACTAGGATCTTCATATATTTTTAAAAATTTTATACAATACAGAATACAATAGGTCCTCACTGGTTATCTATCTCATATATAGTAGCTAATCCCAAACTCCTGTTTGATCTCTCCCTGCCCAAGTTTACCCTTTGATAACCATAATTTTATTTTTGATATCTTTAAGTCCATTTCTGTTTTTTAAATAAGTTCATTCATATCATCTTTGAAATTAGATTCCACATATGAGTGATCATTCCTGAGCATATGTCTGACTATATCTGGAGAAAACTATAATTAGAAAATATATATGCTCCCTAATGTTCACTGCAGCACTGTCCACAGAAGCCAAGACATGGAAGATGCCTAAATGTCCATCAACAGAGGAGTGGATAAAGATGTTGCACAGTCATACAACAGAGTATTACCCAGCTATAAAAGAACAAAATTAAACCATCTGCAGAAACATGGATGACACAGCAGACTGTCATACCAAGTGAAGTCAGTCAGACAGAGAAAGAAACTTCACACATTGTTGAAGGGATTACTAACTGAAAAAATATTCTTAGCAGTATTTACTGAAACTAAACACATATATCCCCTATATCCATTCCACTCATGAAAAATTAGTGCGAAATTACAACAAAAGATAGTTTCACAGATATTTATAGCAAATTCATTCACACTAAAAAATAATGAAAAGAACCCAAAGTACCAGTAAGGAATAGACAACAATATTTATAATGACCTCCACAGCAATTAAATGAAAGATCAGTCTTTCAAAATATGTTTTAATACTGGTGAATCCCGGAAGTATCATGTTGAATAAGAGGAAAACAGAAAATAATACATAGGGTATTCATACTTTTACTTGAATTTCAACTATTGCCAAACCAATAAATAACAATGAAAGCCAGGATGGTAATTATAGTAATTAATTACTTCTGCAGTTTACTGATAGTATAAAGGAATCTTCTGGGATAGAGAAAACTTTATCTTTCATATTTTAATCCAAAACAATAAGGCAAAATAAAATATATGATTTATCTATATATTTATATTAGAAAGTCTGTTAACATATGTAATCAAAACAATTTCTTATACTAGAAGAAAATAAAGGGCCTGTCCACCATGACTCTAAGGCAGCTGTCTTCAACATTTTTGACACCAGGGACTGGTTTCACGGAAGACAATTTTTCCATGGACCAGGGCAGGGGAGGGGATGATGGTTTGCTTTTGCCTGCCACACACCACCTGCTGTGTGGCCCAGTTCCTAACAGACCAGTAAGGTGTACAATGGTCAGGGGCAGGGGGAGCCCCTGCTCTGAGGTATCTAGAGATACTGTTTTAAAAAAGAAAGCCTCTAAGTTTTCTGGAAAAAAATACAGAACATTGTTAAAAGACAAAACAAAAACACAAAGGAGGCTAGTGAATAAGTAGATGTCACATGTTCATGGGTGGCAAATACAATATCTAGAAGATAATAATTGATTCAAAAATTAAGCCAAGTATTGAAAGCCATTTCAATGAAAATCTAGTCAGGGATTTTCATGAAACCCAAAACAGATGGGGAGACCTCTTCATCAGACACTAAGACTTATAATAAAATTTTACTAATTAACAGTGCGATATTGCACATAGGTAGCCTCAGATACAAACGAATATAACAAATTTACTTAAACATTATATAATAATTTGATATATGATAAAATGCATACCTATAAATAGATGGTAAATGATAGACCACTCAAAATGGAAAGGGCAAATATGACATTTAAGAGAAATTACAAGAAAATAATCTAATGATACTAAAATTGTTAAATTGTTTTCTTAGATAATATAGACACAAGTATAAACTGAAAATAATGCCATAATGCAAATAAGTAAGAAATGCTGAGCATCCAAAATACATATTTAAAAGACAAAATCCCTGTAAAATATTGAGGAATCAGCCCAAGGACATGAATAGTAATTACAAAGAGAAAGCCTAGGTAGTCAATACATATGATACTTTTTTTTCATTTTCTATAGTCATATGTGAAAGCAAAAATACAGTGAAATAATATTTCACACATAAGATCACCTAACTATACTCTTTGAATATACAATGCTGATTAAGATATGAAAAATAAGAAATTTGCACTCATTTAGATAATGATTTTGATAATCAACAAAGTTGGAAATGATCGGTTTCAAAAAAGAAACCGTAGGGAGTTACCCATAGGAAATGTCATTTGCGTTGGGCCTGGATATCAGATTCGACAAGAGAGAGCTTCACAGAGAGATTTTTAGAAAATTATCAAAATATTGTAGGAATGAATACTCCTGCACCTGGTATCTTTTGAGTGTTGACTCCTACTTTGTGGAGTACCTTAAGTGGAAGATATATATTACAATTAATTTTATAACCTTGGTTATATGAATTCCCCTTATCAGAAAACAGGTGAAATAGTGATATCTAAGGTCTTTTGTAGAGACAGTACATGATATCCAAAGCTGCTGGTTTGAAAAGAGATGTTGTTTTTTATTTTTCTACATATAAGATTTCAATGTGCTATCTTAATATAGGACTGAAATGCAAACAAAACAACTTTAATAACCACTTCATATTTATAACGCCAAAAAAAGGACTTTTCCTAAGGTCTCCCAGGCAGGTGATTGAATGGCTGGAATGATATATGATATCCTGATTTTCAGTCCTATATTTATTTCAAAAAAAAAAAAACCTGCAAAAAAAAACAAACCACCAATGAGCACTACAAAGTGAAATAAGCCAATGTATCCTATGTTTTACACCTCTGTCCTACATGGATTTGACCATATTAATAAAAATGTAGGTGTAGGTAGAAGGTGCTATAGAGGGAACATCATAGTTTTCCTTGGTTATGGCTTCGTTAACCAAGAAAGCTTTTCTTGGTTAAGGCTTGCAGAATAATCCTGCGTATTAGGTGGGGTGAAAAATTTCAGTTAACATGGAAATTTTGAAAAGCATTTCACTGAAATGGTGCTAAACAAATGTGGTCAAGTATTTTTACCTCAACGATTTCAACCTGCAACTTTCACAGTGCTACCAGGTCCAGGCAACATTTTTCTCCTTATTGTCCATGCCACACTCCAGAGTGCTGTACTTCAGTTCTCAAACATGTCATTTTGTTTGAGATATTTTTTTCTTGCATAAGCTATATTGTGCCTGTAATTATTTCACTAGTTTGACTTCTCCATAAAGTTACCATTTATCCTTCATGATATACTACCACCTTCAAGATATAAGTCAAGCTAATTTTATTCAACAAAGGGTATCAATAACCAGAGTAATTAGTCGGGAAAAAAGAAATAAAAGGCATCCAAATTGGAAAGAAATAAAACTATGTGTGGATGACATGCCTTTATATAGAGAAAATTCTAAAGACTACATCAACAGTGTTAATGATGGTGGTGGCGGTTTAGTAACTAAGTGGTGTTCAACTCTTTAGATCCCATGGACTGTAGCCCACCAGGCTCCTCTGTCCATGGGATTCCCCAGGTAAGAATACTAAAGTGGGTTGCCATTTCCTTCTCCAAGGGATCTTACCAATCCAGGGTTCAAACCTGCCTCTTTTGCATTGCAGGTGGTCTCTTGCATTGCAGGCAATTCTTTACTGCTAAGGAAGCCCTTACAATGTTAAAACTAATAAACAAATTCAGTAAAGTTGCAGGGTACAAAATCAATATGCAAAACCACATTGTTTTTAGATACTAACAAATTATCAAAAAGAGAATTTAAGAAAAATTCCATTTACTAGTGCATCAAAAATAATAAAATTCCTATGAATAAGTTTAACTAAGAAAGTGACAGCCTGTTACACTGAGAACTATAAGATGCTGATGACAGAAATTGAAGAAGACACAAATTAATGTAGAGATAGTCTATGCTCATGGATTAAAAGAACTTGTATTGTTAAAATGTTTAGTATATCCAAAGCAATCTGCAGATTCAATTCAATCTCTATCAAAAACCCAATGGCTTTTTCAGAGGGAAAAAAAATGCAAATTTTGTATGGAATCTTAAAAGACCCCAAATAGGCAAAGTAATCTTGAGAAAGAGTAATATAGCTGCAGGCATCATGCTAATTTAAAACTGTATTACAAATCAATAGTAATCAAAACAGCATGGCACTGATACAAAATCAGATGCATAAAAACATGAAACAGAATAGAGAACTCCCAAACAAACCCATGCAAATATGGTATAAATATGGTCAATTAATTTACAACAAAGTAGATAAGAATATACAATGAGGGAAAGACAGTCTCTTCAATATATATTGTGTTGGGAAAACTGGACAGCTGCATGTAAAAGAATGAAATTAGACTACTACCTTACACCATGCACAAAACTGAATCAAAATGGATTAAATGCTTGCTCCTATGTTAGTGCGTCAGTTCAGTTCAGTTCAGTCGCTCAGTCATGTCTGGCTCTTTGAGACCCCATGGACTGCAGCATGTCAGACCTCCCTGTCAATCACCAACTCCCGGAGTTTACTCAAACTCATGTCCATTGATTTGGTGATGCCATCCAACCATCTCATCCTCTGTCGTCCCCTTCTCCTCCTGCCTTCAATCTTTCCCAGCATCAGGGTATTTTCCAATGAGTCAATTCTTCTCACTAGGTGGCCAAAGTATTGCAGTTTCAGCTTCAGCATTAGTCCATCCAATGAATATTCAGGACTGTACATATTTGTAATCACTATATCTTTTTCTTGGATAGATCTCATTATGTAATGTCCTTCCTTATCTCTTGTAACAGTCTTTATTTTAAAGTCTATTTTATATGACATGAATATCACTACTCCCACTCTCTAGTAATTTCTGTTTGCATGGAATATTTTTTTCCAGCCCTCACTTTCAGTCTGTTTGTGTCCCTAGGTCTTAAGTGCTGCTTAAGACTTGCTGCTGCCGATGCTAATTTGCATCAGTCATGTCCAATTCTGTGCGACCCCATAGATGGCAGTCCACCAGGCCCCCCTGTCCCTGGGATTCTCCAGGCAAGAACACTGGAGCGGGTTGCCATTTCCTTCTCCAGTAGACCCACGACGAGACAGTATATATAGGGATCTTGCTTTTGTATCCATTTAATCAGTTTGTGTCTTTAGGTTGGAGCATTTAATCCATTTATTACAGCTTGAGGTAATCATTTTCAAAAATCAAAGTATAACATTCT
>SJYX01007613.1:567408-599333 GCA_006410675.1 Oreotragus oreotragus | reverse complement strand
TTTTTTTTTTTTTTTAACATTTATGGTCATGTGACATAGAACTATCAACTTTCTGCTTTACTTGGCTGATTTTGTGTGTGCCCACAATTTGCGTGTGGGCTGACATCTTCAGCCCGTTTAGGATCAACAGAATAATTCTGAGGAATATTAAAGTATACCAGGGTTTTATCTACATTTCCTTTAGGTGATACTTTTAGTTCTGGTTTTTCTATAAGAAAATAACATTGCTAAAAGTTAAATGTCTTTTTCTGAAAGTTAACTGGAAGCTTTGAAAAAATTATTATTTAGTACCCAACTCATCACATGTTGCACATGAATTAGTAGCACCAACTTTGAAAACTATGCTTTATTTTGATAAATGTAGCAGTTTCTATTGCCTTTTGATTCCATTCCTTGACAAGTGGTAGGCATTGTTTTAGTTACACAATAACTTTTCTTTCCAATGTTGCATCATTATGGAATCTTTTTTAAAACTTTTTTTCACATTAGAAAAGCCCAAGTATGGTTTTTCTAAATTTTTCTATTTTTTCATATAGTAAAATTCAGTTATTTTGGTGTACAACTTTGCATTTTGACAAACATAGTCATGTAAGTATTGCCATAATCAAGATACAGGGTATTTCCTCACTTCTAAAAGTTGCCTTGTGCACTTTCCTGGTCAACTCTTCTACCACCTGAAGACCATAAGTAGGAATCGCTGATCTGATTTCTGTACCTATGGCTGTACCTCTCTCAGAATGTCTCATGGTATGTGGCATTCCAAGTTTATCTTCTTTCATTTAGTGCAATGTCTTGGAGAGTTATCTGTGTTGTTGAGTATACCAGTAGGTCATTCCTTTTTGCTGCTGAGTGTTATGTCATTGTATGCGTTCTCTATTTGCCAGTTGAGGGATATTTGGGCTGTTTCCAGTGTGGGGTAATGAATAATGAATAATTCACTATGAGTATTTGTATACATATTTTTATGTCAACATAGAAATTTACATAGAAATGAAAATCTAGGAAGGGATTGCTAGGTGGTATAGAAAAAAGAAAAACAGGTATCTCCAATACTTTCTTTAAGATGCATGTTGATGTATGGCAAAACCAATACAGTATTGTAAAGTAAAATAAAGTAAAATAAAAAAATTAGAAAAAAAGATGTTTATAGTTTTAGGTTTTACATTTAGGTCTAATCATTTTGAGTTTTTTTTTCACATTGTGTAAGGTATAGATAAAGGTTCTTTTTTGCATACAGACATCCAATTACTCCAACCCTGTTGTTAAAAGATTATCTTTTCCCTCTTGAATTGCCTTTGTATCTTTGTTGGAAATCAATTGAGAATGTATGTGTGGGGCTGTTTCTGACTATTCTGTTCCATTGGTTTATGTGTATATCCTTTCAGCAATACTACACTGTCTTTTTAAAAATTAATTAGTTAATTAATTTGGCTGTGTCAATCTTAGTTGTGGCACAGGGGATCTTTGTTGAGTCATGTGGGGTTTTTCATTGTGGTGCACGGATCTCTAGTTGTGGTGTCTGGGCTCCAGGGCATGTGGGATCAGTAGTTGTGGCATGCAGACTCTCTGGTTGAATACTACACTGTCTTGATTATCGTAGCTTTAAGTTTTGATGGGAGAAATAGCAATAACCTCAGATACTCAGATATCACCACCCTTATGGCATAAAGCAAAGAAGAACTAAAGAACCTCTTAATGAAAGTGAAAGAGAAGAGTGAAAAAGTTGGCTTAAAACTCAACATTCCAAAAACTAAGATCATGGCATCTGGTCCCATCACTTCATGGCAAATAGATGGGGAAATGACGGAAACAGTGACAGATTTTATTTTGGGGGGCTCCAAAATCACAGCAGATGGTGACTGCAGCCATGAAATTAAAAGACGCTTGCTCCTTGGAAGAAAAGCTATGACAAACCTTAGCCAGCACATTAAAAAGCAGAGACATTACTTTGCCGACAAAGGTCCGTCTAGTCAAAGCTATGGTTTTTCCAGTGGTCATGTATGGATGTGAGAGTTGAACTATAAAGAAAGCTGAGGGCCAAAGAATTTAGGCTTTTAAACTGTGGTGTTAGAGAAGACTCTTGAGAGTCTCTTGGACTGCTAGGAGATCAAACCAGTGGATCCTAAAGGAAATCAGTCCTGGGTGTTCACTGGTAAGACTGATGTTGAAGCTGAAACTCCAATACTTTGGCCACCTGATGCAAAGAACTGATTCATTGGAAAAGACTCTGATGCTGGGAAAGATCGAAGGCAGGAGGAGAAGGGGCCGACAGAGGAAGAGATGGTTGGATGACATAACTGACTCGATGGATATGAGTTTGAGCAAGCTCCAGGAGTTGGTGATGGACACAGAAGCCTGGCGTGCTGTAGTCCATGGGGCCACAGAGAGTCGGACACAACCGAGCAACTGAACTGAACTGAGTGTGAATCTTTCAACTTAGTTCTTTTCCAAAGTATCTAGAATAGTCGAAACAATTCTGAAAAGGAAGAATGGATCTATGGATTCAATACAATACTAACAAAACTTCCAGCAGGTTTTATGCAGAAGGCAATATGATTTTGAAATATTTCATAAGACAGTGTGGTATTCAACTAGAGAGCCTGCAACAAAGATCTGATGTAGCCAGATAAATTAATTAGTTACCTAAGTTGATTCTCCAGAGAGCCCTGGGACTTCTGCTTGAAAGCTGGATCAGTGTGAGGGAGGAGCAGAAATCATAGCTTGGACTGTGTTTCCTGTGGAAGGCGATAGCCTGGCCATCTAGCCCAGAGAGTCTGGGACTCTAATGTGCATTCACGTCTGCTTCCCAGCCTCGTCTGTAGGACAGAGAGCAGAGGGAGTAGGAGTTGCTATAATTTTATGGTGAAAGGGCTTTCTTCCCAGTAATTTCGAGCAACAGTCAACAAATTTTTTCTGAAAAGAGCCAATAGTAAAAATTTTCAACTTAGCAGGCTATACTATGTCACAAGTATTCAACTCTTCCTTTTTTTTGTAGCATGAAAGCAGCCATAGATAATGTTAATGAATGGTCATGACTGTGTTTCAGTAAAACTTTATTTACAAAAATAGACAATAGGCTGGCTCTGGCCTGTGGGACATAGTTTGCCCAGCCCTGCTATAGTCTGTTAATGTGGTGAATTACATTGATTGTTTTTCTTTTTTGTGTCTTTTCCTTTCTTTTTTTTTGTTTAATATAAATTTATTTATTTTAATTGGAGGTTAATTACTTTACAATATTGTATTGGTTGATCGACTTTTAAATGTTGAACCAGCCTTGCATTCCCAAGATAAACTCCACTTAGTATAGAGCATCTGGTCTGCACCTGTCCCTGTCTTTGTTTCTTAGCTTGTCACTGAGCTGGGAGCTTCTCAGAAGCAGGGCCACAGTAATATCACTTCTTATCTCCCATCAAGCATAAAGTGGTGGTCAGTAAATATTGTGGCTGTGTGGAAAGAACTGTATATGTTCATGGTACCTCTGCTGACCTTGCTTTATGGTTCTCTCAGTGGCCTAGAGGAAATGGGGGTTGTGTGGAGAAATTGGGTCCAAGTGCTGTCACTGCAGGCACAGGCTGATCTTTCATTTCAGAGGCTATTTTGGAAACATGACTTAAGTTTGGTGTGTGGGGACCTGCTTTCTAATTACTCTCTCCTTTCCTGAGAGTTGTGGTTGGCACAAGAATTCAGGCATCCAGATGCCAGCCCCAGTGCTGGTGTTCTGAAAGGGCTTGATTAACTCCTTTCAAGGGCCCTGGTCTCCTTTTACTGAGGGGTTTGCAGGTGTGTGGGGGAGTCAGAGCAGGAGGGGTGGGCCCGTCTGCCTGCTGAACGGGAGCATGGCTGACCATTGTGTCTCTAGGCAGCTGTGCATTGACCGCATTGTGCCATGGCAACTCCAAGCACCAGACAGATTTTGCACAGGCAGTACACAGATTCCATCCCAGCTACTTCTCATTGACTGGGACAGTGGGTGTGTGTTAGACAGGAAGCGTCTGGGCTTTGCAGCTCTGCAGACCTGGGTTTGAATCCCACCTCAACAACTTACTAGATGGATGAGCCTGGGAAATTATTTAGCTGGTCTGAACTTACCTTCACTCATTTCTATAATGAAGATGCTCACAACCTCCCAGCATTGTTGCTAGGGTTACATTAAACATGTCAACCCTCTCCTGAGAGATGAGAGGGCACTCTGAAGGATATTAAGTGAGGAGTGGTGGGCAAGTCTATAGAGAAATGCAAAGCAAGTTTCAGACATGATGGGAAAATCCATTAGAAGTCTAGGGTATGGAGAGGGGCTATTGGTCACTTTCTCCCACCTCAGATATTTTTTCCTGAAGGGGCTGAGTCTCTGAATTTTTTCTGGGGCAGGGAGGGGCTGACTACCTGGTGTTGGTGAGGCCTTGGGTTGTTTGGTGCTTTTATCTTATTGAGCCTGGTTCACTGGGATGGGAACAGGATCCTGGGATTGCGTCAGACCCTAGTTAGTGGAACCAATCACATAATTGCCTGATATTTGATGGTGCCAGGCCTCTAGGACCTGGTGACAGTCATGGTCGCCCCCACCCCCTGCATTATACCTGTTGGTACCACCCTTACTGCTCCATAGGCTAGGGGAGGGGTGAGCAGAGTCCCCCCGAAGTGCCCTTGGGACATGCCCACTCTCTGTGTGCCCCGGGGTCTCTTCTTTCCTTTGCTGGCATTCTAGATCCCTGGGTCCAGCTCTTAGGGGATGAGGCCCCTGTGTTGCATTCTAGATCCCTGGGTCCAGCTCTTAGGGGATGAGGCCCCTGTGTTTCCTGCAGGAGTTCAGTGAATTAAGGAAACTGCTGCTTCCAGGCTCATTCTGCCCGCCCTATGGAGGAATCTAACCAGGGTTTTTATGAGAGCTCATAAAGTTTGTTGAGGATTGGAAATTAAATAGAGTTCCAGCTTTATCATCCTGAGATGATTTTCTATTATTGTACCTTAAGACAACATTAAAACAGAGAGACGCTTGTAATATCCCTGGTTAAAAAACAATGTTAATCTTTACTGAATGAAAGATAAAATTCTAACTGTTCAACTCGCCATGCAAAATAGACTCCAGTTGGACCCCCACCACATAAGATATTCAGTTATCACTGAGTGGCCATAAGTACTTTTCATTTACATAATGTTTTATAGTTAACTCAATGTTTCACACAGTTTGCACTTAATTTTTATCAGTCTTATGATGTCTTATTATTAATAATGTTAGATTTATTAGACTAATTAATAATAAGTCTTATTATGCTTATTTCTGTTTTATAGTTGAGGATCTAAGGCTCAGGGAAGTTAAAAAGAACTTGTCCAGTTTCACATGGCCATAGTAAAGTCACTATTTTAAGCAGAGGGCAAAAAATAGTGGTTACTTGCCACTTCCTAGTTGTGTGACCTTGAATAGCTTTAGCTCTAAAATAAGGATGATACAGCTTTGTCATAAGATTTTTGTGAGGGTGAAATGAAATAATCCAACCAAAATCGTGTTGCCTGCCATATAGTAAGGGCTCAGGAAATGTTAGGTATTATTATGATACTCTCTTTAAACTGTTCTGCAATTAACTTTTCCAGTTTTAGTCCACAATTCTGAGTAACACTGCTATAAATATCTTTGTCCAAAGGGCTTTTTTTTTTTTTTTCTGTGTCATTTCTGTGGATTATATTCCAAGAACAGCATTACCAGGTTGAAAGGTATGATCCTCTTTTTTGGCTTTTTTTCCATATCACCCAAGAGCCTATTACTTGAACAATTTCCTGATTAACAGGCCACTATTGGACCCATGAGAGTGATCCGTCTCCTGTGGATGATACTTCCCTGTGACCTCTCTCTCAGCCTGTTAGAGGGACCATCAGTCATTGTTAATAAAGGCCAACAGATTCTAGACTGTTTGGAGCCTAATTGTATAAAACAGGTTGTGCCCACAGCAACACATAGACCAAGGTGTTCGGCAGACTGTACCCCAAACCCTAGGAGTGGCTGGCCTCTCACCCGCTTCCTGCAGGCTCCCTGGGCAGACAGCGTATGCGCTGTTGGTAGAGGATGGCTGAGGAGTGGAGTTGAGGGAGGTGGGAACTGCTTCTGAGGGCCTTTCCTGAAACTGTAAGGAGAAAGCCCATGTATGGGAGCCATGAGTGCCTCCGGACTTTTTATACGTGAGGGAGTTACTAGTTTCTTAGGGCTGCTGTAAACAATGCATCACACACTGGGTGGCTTAGAACAACAGAAACTTATTCTTTCACATCCTAGAAGCTTGTTGTTGTTCAGCTGCTCAGTTGTGTCCAATTCTTTGTGACCCTGTAGACCCCAAGCCAAGAGCGCCAGGCTTCCCTGTCCTTCACTATCTCCTGGAGTTTGCTCAGATTCATGTCCATTGAGTCAGTGATGCCATCCAACCATCTCATCCTCTGTCATCCCCTGCTCCTCCTGCCTTCAATATTTCTGAGCATCAGGGTCTTTTCCAGTGAGTCAGCTCTTCGCTTCAGGTGGCCAAAGTATTGGAGTTTCAGCTTCAGCATCAGTCCTTTCAAAGACTATTCATGACTGATTTCCTTTAGGATTGACTGGTTTGATCTCCTTGCAGTCCAAGGGACTCTNTTTTCCAGTGAGTCAGCTCTTCGCTTCAGGTGGCCAAAGTATTGGAGTTTCAGCTTCAGCATCAGTCCTTTCAAAGACTATTCATGACTGATTTCCTTTAGGATTGACTGGTTTGATCTCCTTGCAGTCCAAGGGACTCTCAACAGTCTTCGCCAGCATCACAGTTGGAAAGCATCAATTCTTCAACACTCAGCCTTCTTTATGGTCCAACTCTCATATCTGTACATGACTATTGGAAAAACCATAGCTTTGACTGTATGGACCTTTGTCGACAAAGTGATGTAGAGGCTGGGAGCCTGAAATCAAGGTGTTGGCAGAGCCATGCTCCCTGTGAAGGCTCTAGGAAGTGTCCTTCCTTGTCTCAGCATCTGATGGTTTGCTGGCAAGCCACTGGCATTCCTTGGCTTGTGCATGCACCCCTCCAGTCTCTGCCTCCATCTTTGTGTGGCCATCTCTTCTGTGTCTCTCTATGTTGTGTATGTGTCCAATTTTCTCTCTTGTTGTAAGGATATCAGTCACTTGATTAGGGCCCACCCTACTTCCATGTGAATTCATCATAACTTGCAAAGACTCTTATTTCCAAATATGGTTGTATTCACAGGGTGCATGGGGAGGGCAGGGGTAGGATTTCAACATGACTTTTTGGAGGACCCAGTTCGACCCACAACAGAGTAGTTGAGAAGGAAAGGTGGAAAATGTCCATTTCCTGTATCACTGACTGTGTTGTGGAGGGGGCTTGATGGTGTTATAGACAGTGGTGCTGCTGTTGGTGGGAGTGCTGGCCACTGTCTCAGGGTGGTGCTGCTTCTAATCTTGGACCCCCCCCCCCCCCCTACCTGCCACCCTGGGGACTGGTCTTGGACTATATCAGTGACAGAGGTAGAGATCAGGCGCATGTGGCTGGGTTGATGCAACCAAGGGCGAAAGGGCTTAGTTGCCAAGGGAAAGTGGTTTTCCAGTATGGAGTGGAGAATAGGAGCACAGGACTGGGCAGACGTGAAGATCTCAGGTGCAGTCTCAGGCCCACTGGAACACCGTGGCTTCTGTTTCTCCACTAAAAGGTTGAGGGGGTGAGACTGGATGGCTTCTGCGGCCCTTCCTACTTTGGCATCGTGTAATTCTTGTTTGAGACTTGACATCTTATATATTTATTTATTTTATTTTGGTTATACCACGTGGCATGTTAGTTCCTTGACCAGAGATCAATCCCACACCCTCGGCAGTGAAAGCTCAGAGCCTTAACCACTGAACCACTGAGGAAGTCCCTGCTGCTGCTGCTGCTAAGTCACTTCAGTCGTGTCCGACTGTGTGTGACCCCATAGATGGCATCCCACCAGGCTCCCCCATCCCTGGGATTCTCCAGGCAAGAATACTGGAGTGGGTTGCCATTTCCTCCCAGAGTTGACATTTTAGAGAAGCTCCTTGACCCTGAGGATTGTTGTGAGGTCTGTCTAGCTGATGGGGGTGTGAGCAGCTGACATGGAAAGGGTGCTTAATAGGGGGACAGCTATCAGGACCTGATATTTCCCATCCAGGCCTTTCCAATAGGACTTTATTTGAGTCACCTTCTCCAGGAGGCCTCTTCCTGGCCACCTTATCTACAGTATTAACCTCACCCCTGATATTTCATGGCCCCTCTCCTGGCTTTGTTTTCTCCTCCTTATACTTAACCCATATACAACATGATTTATATATTCTTTTCTTGCCTCACATACTGTGTATTTCTCCACTAGGTGGTAAGCTTGCGGAGGGCAGAGATTTTTATCCAATATTGAATAGTGGCTGTCACATCTAGGCAATCAATACATTATTTGTTGAACATTGAATAACTGAAGGTATTATAAATTGGATAAATTTTTAAAGGGATGTACCAGTTATAATCTTTGAGGCATATCATTATTTGTCAGCTCCAGCCTCTAGCATTATCAAACTTTATATTTTAGCCGTTCTGGTGAATATGTAGCAGTATCCCCAGATGGTTGTAATTTACACTTCCCTAATGGTTAATGACTGGAGAAGGCAATGCCAGCCCACTCCAGTACTCTTGCCTGGAAAATCCCACGGACTGAGGGACCTGTTGGGCTGCAGTCCATGGGGTCGCTAAGAGTCGGACACGACTGAGCAACTTCACTTTCACGCATTGGAGAAGGAAATGGCAACCCACTCCAGTGTTCTTGCCTGGAGAATCCCAGGGACGGGGGAGCCTGGTGGGCTGCCGTCTATGGGGTCGCAGAGAGTCGGACATGACTGAAGTGACTTAGCAGCAGAAATGCTTAATGATACTAAGAATTTTTTCATGTGCTTATTGACAATTCTATATCTTTCTTTCTGAAGTGTTATTCAAATTATTCAACTATTTTGTCCATTTAAAAAAATCATGTTTTTTGTCATTTTATTATTGAGTTTTACAAATTCTTTATTTATTCTAAATACTACTTACTTGTCAGGTATGTGATTTGCAAACCTTTTCCCTAATTTTGGCTTGCCTATTCATTTTCCTTTTTTTTTTTTTGGTTGTGCTGTGTGGCGTGCAGGATCTTAATTCCCTCAGCAGGGATCAAATCCATGGCCCCTGCATTGGGAACATGGAGTCCTAAACACGGGACCATTAGGAAAGTCCTCTATTCATTTTCTCAACAGGGTTTTCTGTTTTAAATTTTGAGATCTAATTTATCATTTTCTTTGTAAAGTTGTTTTTTTTCCGTGTCCTAAGAAGCTTTTCTGACTCCCATATTACAAAGATCATCTCTTATATTTTCTTCTAGAAGCTTTCTAGCTTTAGTCTCTATGTATAGCTCTGCCATCCATCTTAAATTAATTTTTGTGTGCCATATGAAAGGTGTGTGTGTGTGTGTGTGTGTGAAGCATCAATTCTTCAACACTCAGCCTTCTTTATGGTCCAACTCTCATATCTGTACATGACTATTGGAAAAACCATAGCTTTGACTGTATGGACCTTTGTCGACAAAGTGATGTAGAGGCTGGGAGCCTGAAATCAAGGTGTTGGCAGAGCCATGCTCCCTGTGAAGGCTCTAGGAAGTGTCCTTCCTTGTCTCAGCATCTGATGGTTTGCTGGCAAGCCACTGGCATTCCTTGGCTTGTGCATGCACCCCTCCAGTCTCTGCCTCCATCTTTGTGTGGCCATCTCTTCTGTGTCTCTCTATGTTGTGTATGTGTCCAATTTTCTCTCTTGTTGTAAGGATATCAGTCACTTGATTAGGGCCCACCCTACTTCCATGTGAATTCATCATAACTTGCAAAGACTCTTATTTCCAAATATGGTTGTATTCACAGGGTGCATGGGGAGGGCAGGGGTAGGATTTCAACATGACTTTTTGGAGGACCCAGTTCGACCCACAACAGAGTAGTTGAGAAGGAAAGGTGGAAAATGTCCATTTCCTGTATCACTGACTGTGTTGTGGAGGGGGCTTGATGGTGTTATAGACAGTGGTGCTGCTGTTGGTGGGAGTGCTGGCCACTGTCTCAGGGTGGTGCTGCTTCTAATCTTGGACCCCCCCCCCCCACCTACCTGCCACCCTGGGGACTGGTCTTGGACTATATCAGTGACAGAGGTAGAGATCAGGCGCATGTGGCTGGGTTGATGCAACCAAGGGCGAAAGGGCTTAGTTGCCAAGGGAAAGTGGTTTTCCAGTATGGAGTGGAGAATAGGAGCACAGGACTGGGCAGACGTGAAGATCTCAGGTGCAGTCTCAGGCCCACTGGAACACCGTGGCTTCTGTTTCTCCACTAAAAGGTTGAGGGGGTGAGACTGGATGGCTTCTGCGGCCCTTCCTACTTTGGCATCGTGTAATTCTTGTTTGAGACTTGACATCTTATATATTTATTTATTTTATTTTGGTTATACCACGTGGCATGTTAGTTCCTTGACCAGAGATCAATCCCACACCCTCGGCAGTGAAAGCTCAGAGCCTTAACCACTGAACCACTGAGGAAGTCCCTGCTGCTGCTGCTGCTAAGTCACTTCAGTCGTGTCCGACTGTGTGTGACCCCATAGATGGCATCCCACCAGGCTCCCCCATCCCTGGGATTCTCCAGGCAAGAATACTGGAGTGGGTTGCCATTTCCTCCCAGAGTTGACATTTTAGAGAAGCTCCTTGACCCTGAGGATTGTTGTGAGGTCTGTCTAGCTGATGGGGGTGTGAGCAGCTGACATGGAAAGGGTGCTTAATAGGGGGACAGCTATCAGGACCTGATATTTCCCATCCAGGCCTTTCCAATAGGACTTTATTTGAGTCACCTTCTCCAGGAGGCCTCTTCCTGGCCACCTTATCTACAGTATTAACCTCACCCCTGATATTTCATGGCCCCTCTCCTGGCTTTGTTTTCTCCTCCTTATACTTAACCCATATACAACATGATTTATATATTCTTTTCTTGCCTCACATACTGTGTATTTCTCCACTAGGTGGTAAGCTTGCGGAGGGCAGAGATTTTTATCCAATATTGAATAGTGGCTGTCACATCTAGGCAATCAATACATTATTTGTTGAACATTGAATAACTGAAGGTATTATAAATTGGATAAATTTTTAAAGGGATGTACCAGTTATAATCTTTGAGGCATATCATTATTTGTCAGCTCCAGCCTCTAGCATTATCAAACTTTATATTTTAGCCGTTCTGGTGAATATGTAGCAGTATCCCCAGATGGTTGTAATTTACACTTCCCTAATGGTTAATGACTGGAGAAGGCAATGCCAGCCCACTCCAGTACTCTTGCCTGGAAAATCCCACGGACTGAGGGACCTGTTGGGCTGCAGTCCATGGGGTCGCTAAGAGTCGGACACGACTGAGCAACTTCACTTTCACGCATTGGAGAAGGAAATGGCAACCCACTCCAGTGTTCTTGCCTGGAGAATCCCAGGGACGGGGGAGCCTGGTGGGCTGCCGTCTATGGGGTCGCAGAGAGTCGGACATGACTGAAGTGACTTAGCAGCAGAAATGCTTAATGATACTAAGAATTTTTTCATGTGCTTATTGACAATTCTATATCTTTCTTTCTGAAGTGTTATTCAAATTATTCAACTATTTTGTCCATTTAAAAAAATCATGTTTTTTGTCATTTTATTATTGAGTTTTACAAATTCTTTATTTATTCTAAATACTACTTACTTGTCAGGTATGTGATTTGCAAACCTTTTCCCTAATTTTGGCTTGCCTATTCATTTTCCTTTTTTTTTTTTTGGTTGTGCTGTGTGGCGTGCAGGATCTTAATTCCCTCAGCAGGGATCAAATCCATGGCCCCTGCATTGGGAACATGGAGTCCTAAACACGGGACCATTAGGAAAGTCCTCTATTCATTTTCTCAACAGGGTTTTCTGTTTTAAATTTTGAGATCTAATTTATCATTTTCTTTGTAAAGTTGTTTTTTTTCCGTGTCCTAAGAAGCTTTTCTGACTCCCATATTACAAAGATCATCTCTTATATTTTCTTCTAGAAGCTTTCTAGCTTTAGTCTCTATGTATAGCTCTGCCATCCATCTTAAATTAATTTTTGTGTGCCATATGAAAGGTGTGTGTGTGTGTGTGTGTGTGTGTGTGTGTGTGTGTCAGTCATGTTCTACTCTTTGCGACTCCATGGACTGTAGCCTGCTGTGCTTCTCTGTCCATGGGATTATCCAGGCAAGAATACTGCAGTGAGTTGCCATTTCGTCCTCCAGATCTTATAAAGTGCGAAGGGTCAAAATTATTTTTTTCACTAATGAATATCCAGTTGTTCCTGCTGCATTTGAGGCAAAACACTTTCTTTTTTTGTTAGGTACTGTTTTTTCCCCATTTTTCAGATGAAGAAACTGAGACAGAGTTACATTAAGTAACTTGTTCACAGGTCCTGCAGCTGGTACAGTTAGATCCAGAATTTGAACCCAGAGCTTCTATTTTTACCCACTATGCTCTGTTACCTTCTCATGCTGATGACTCTGAGGTTTCAACCTGAGTGCCAGGCAGCTCAGTGTAAAGCTTCAGCAGAGAAGTCAGGAAAGGGGGTGAGTTTTATTTGGGGTTGAGTTGGGGAACCTATGGGGTACCTGATTGAGTACACTGGGAGGCAGATTTTTAGAAAAGGGAGGATGAGTTAGGGAAGGGGGAATAAACAAGGGAGGAGGGAAGCAAGCAGTGCTGGAAGGGCATATTATGAAATCCAACCTGAACTCTGCCTTTTTGGTTTAGTGTCAGGGTTTTGAAAGCCTGTCACATCAATCCTGGTCCATAAAAGCCCGTGAAATATGCAAGGTCCAATTATTCTAGATCTGTTGAGTCTAGGTGGTAAGGGTGATATGAACAAGAGTCATAAAGCTAGAGAAGAGAAACAGATTAAGTGAGGCAGGGAGAGTCACCAAGCATCAGGATCACAGTGCCTTCTCTCAAAACTTAACCCACCTCTGCAGCTCACTAATCATAGGAGCTCAAGCAAGTTGCTTTATTTCTGTGCCTCATTTTCCTCATCTGCAAAATAAGAACAATGCCAACCTCCCTGAATTAAATTAGACAATGGATCGAAGGCAACTAGCACATAACCTGACACATACTTCAGTTCAGTTCAGTCGCTCAGTTGTGCTCTCTTTGTGACCCCATGGACTACAGCATGCCAATCTTCCCTTCCCATTATCAACTCTTGGAGCCTACTCAAACTCATGTTCATCGGGTTGGTGATGCCATCCAACCACCTTACCCTCTGTCGTCCCCTTCTCCTCCTGCCTTCAATCTTTCCCAACATCAGGGTCTTTTCAAGTGAGTCAGCTCTTCGCATCAGGTGGCCAAAATATTGGAGTTTCAGCTTCAGCATTAGTCCAGTGAATATTCAGGACTGATTTCCTTTAGGACTGACTAGTTTGATCTCCTTGTAGTCCAAGGGACTCTCAAGAGTCTTCTCCAACACCACAGTTCAAAAGCATCAGTTCTTTGGTGCTCAGCCTTCTTTATAGTCCAACTCTGACATCCGCACATGACCACTGGAAAAACCATAGCTTTGACTAGACAGACTTTTGTTGGCAAAGTAATTTCTCTGCTTTTTAATATGCTATCTAGGTTGGTCACAGCATTTCTTCCAAGGAGCAAGTGTCTCTTAATTTCATGGCTACGCTCACCATCTGGAGTGATTTTGGAGCCCCCCAAAATAAAGTCTGTCACTGTTTCCATTGTTTCCCCATCTATTTGCCATGAAGTGATGGGACCGGATGCCATGATCTTAGTTTTATGAATGTTGAGCTTTAAGTCAACTTTTTCACTCTCCTCTTTCACTTTCATCAAGAGGCTCTTTAGTTCTTTGCTTTCTGCCATAAGAGTGGTGTCATCTGCATATCTGAGGTTATTGATATTTCTCCCTGTAATCTTGATTCCAGTTTGTGCTTCATTCAGTCTGGCATTTCTCATGAGGTACTCTGCCTATAAATTAAATAAGCAGGGTGACAATATACAGCCTTAATGTACTCCTTTCCTGATTTGGAACCAGTCTGTTGTTCCATGTCCAGTTCTAACTGTTGCTTCATTCAATAAATGGCATGTTAGTAATTTTTATTAGGTTTCAGTATTTTAAGAATTTGGTTAGTTTCTGAAATATAAAAGACCCTCAAGGAAGCTTGCTGAATTTACAAATGGCCTCCAGAAATAGCCTTCTCTAACTTAAATTGTGCAACTTGGCAATTTGAGAACACGTGGTCAGGAAGTCAGAGTAAGAAGCTAGGATTGTGAACTGGAGCTGGTCTCTAAATATTCCAGGTGGCACAGGAGCCAGTCCAGATGGCTGATGCTGAGCCAACAGGGCTAAGGCTTCCTGGGGAAAGACACAGACTGCTTGCCTGGATTCTGCATGGGATCTCTGTGGGCCTGGAGCTCTACAGGGCGGGGAGGATGCTGCTGCTAAAAGCAACAAGAACCCAGACAGTGAGTGAGAGAGCACACTGCCTGCGCAAGGCTGGCATCTTCTAGTGTTGTTGTCTGATAGATCAGAGACCCATCTCTGTCTCTGGTTTTGAATGGATCCTGCAAGATCTAGCTGCACTTCTTGAAAAGTCCATTTAAATGGAGTTTGTATGATTAATTTTGAGTCCAGTTCGTTCTGCATGTAAACAGCTAGCAATGTCAATCAGGTATTTGCTGAGTGCTTACTGAGGACCAAACTCTGCAGTAGGTTAGGACACTGCTCCTGCCCTCCAGGAGCTTACCATCTAGTTGTGGGGGGTGACACCCATACGAAGAGGTGTGAGGTAAGTGCTGAATGACCTAACACATGAGGTGGCCAGAGGACAGCTTTGGCAGAGCGCGTGAATAAACGCCTTCTACATAGGTTGTCATACCGATGTCAAGCCCTCCAGCATCTGCTCTAACCCACCCCTTCTCTCTTCCGAGGTGAGAAATGACATTTGAGTGCTTCCTTGGAGAGTGACACTTTAAATGGGTATACTCATTTTACCCTGCTGATGATCCTATGTCGTGAGCTCTGTTTGGTTCAGTCGCTCAGTCGTGTCCCACTCTTTGCGACTCCATGGGCTGCAACACGCCAGGCCTCCCTGTCCATCACCAACTCCTGGACCTTGCTCAAACTCGTATCCATCGAGTCAGTCATGTCATCCAACTATCTCATCCCCTGTCATCCCCTTCTCCCCCTGCCTCCAATCTTCCCAAGCATCAGGGTCTTTTCCAATGAGTCAGTTCTTCACATTAGGTAGCCAAAGTATTGGAGTTTCAGCTTCAGCATCAGTCCTCTCAGTGACTATTCAAGACTGATTTTCTTTAGGATGGGCTGGTTTGATCTCCTTGCAGTCCAAGAGACTCTCAAGAGTCTTCTCCAATGCCACAGTTCAAAAGTATCAATCTTCAGCACTCAGCTTTCTTTATAGTCCAACTCTCACATCCATACATGACTACAGGAAAAACCATAGCATTGACTAGATGGATCTTTGTTGACAAAGTGATGTCTCTGCTTTTTAATATGTTATCTAGGTTGGTAATAGATTTTCTTACAAAGGAGCAAGTGTCTTTTAATTTCATGCAGTGATTTTGGAGCCCCCCAAAATAAAGTCTGTCACTGTTTCCATTGTTTCCCCATCTATTTGCCATGAAGTGATGAGACTGGATGCCATTATTTTAGCTTTTTGAATGTTGACTTTTAAGCCAACTTTTTCACTCTCCTCTTTCACTTGCATCAAGAAACCCTTTAGTTCTTCTTCGTTTTCTGCCCTAAGGGTGGTGTCATCTGCGTATCTGAGGTTATTGATATTTCTCCTAAAATCTTAATTCTGGCTTATATTTTAGCTTTTTGAATGTTGACTTTTAAGCCAACTTTTTCACTCTCCTCTTTCACTTGCATCAAGAAACCCTTTAGTTCTTCTTCGTTTTCTGCCCTAAGGGTGGTGTCATCTGCGTATCTGAGGTTATTGATATTTCTCCTAAAATCTTAATTCTGGCTTGTGCTTCATCCAACCCAGCATTTCACATGATGCATTCTACATATAAGTAAAATATGGGCGATAATATACAGCCTTGATGTACTTCTTTCCTAATTTTGAACCAGTCTGTTGTTCCATGTTCAGTTCCAACTGTTGCTTATTGACCTGCATACAGATTTCTCAGGAGGTATTCCCTGGTATTACCATCATGGGAAATAGATGGGGAAACAATGGAAACAGTGTCAGACTTCATTTTGGGGGGCTCCAAAATCACTGCAGATGATGACTGCAGCCATGAAATTAAAAGACGCTTACTCCTTGGAAGAAAAGTTATGACCAACCTAGATAGCATATTCAAAAGCAGAGACATTACTTTGCTGACTAAGGTCCGTCTAGTCAAGGCTATGGTTTTTCCTGTGGTCATGTATGGATGTGAGAGTTGGACTGTGAAGAAGGCTGAGTGCCGAAGAATTGATGCTTTTGAAGTGTGGTGTTGGAGAAGACTCTTGAGAGTCCCTTGGACTGCAAGGAGATCCAACCAGTCCATTCTGAAGGAGATNAGGGGATGACAGAGGATGAGATGGCTGGATGGCATCACTGACTTGATGGACATGAGCCTGAGTGAACTCCGGGAGATGGTGATGGACAGGGAGGCCTGGCGTGCTGGGATTCATGGGGTCGCAGAGTCGGACATGACTGAGCGACTGAATTGAACTGAACTGATTCCCACCTCTTGAAGAATTTTCCACGGTTTATTGTGATCCACACAGTCAAAGGCTTTGGCATAGTCAATAAAGCAGCAGTAGATGTTTTTCTGGAGCTCTCTTGCTTTTTCTGTGATCCAACGGATGTTGGCAATTTGATCTCTGGTTCCTCTGCCTTTTCTAAATCCAGCTTGAACATTTGGAAGTTCATGGTTCATGTACTACTGAAGTCAGGCTTGGAGAATTTTGAGCATTATTTTGCTAGCGTGTGAGATGAGTGCAACTGTGCAGTAGTTTAAACATTCCTTGGCATTGCTTTTCTTTGGGACTGGAATGAAAACCGACTTTTTCCAGCCCTGTGGCCAGTGCTGAGTTTTCCAAATTTGCTGGCATATTGAATGCAGCACTTTCACAGCATCATCTTTTAGGATTTGAAATGGCTCAGCTGGAATTCCATCACTCCACTAGCTCTGTTAGTATCTCCATATTTCAGATGAGGAAGTAGGGGGACAGAGGTCACAGGAGACTTAGGCAGGGTCACTGAGCTGGAAGTGATGGTCCCTTGGAGAGAACCCAGTAGCCTCGCTCCAGAGCCCACCTTATTAGGCCCACGGGGCACAGCTGACTGTATTTATGACTCTCCTCTTTCAAATATACAGCAGGAAGGAGGATTCTTGACATTTCTTTCATGATTTTAACATGTAATCACAGTGTCCAACCAGTTTTTAACTAAATACAGCCTCCTGTACATTATGCCCTGGCAATAGTCAGCTGAAATATTCTTAATTTCAGAAGGGAAGGCAGCAAGCCTGAGCCACTGTGTTTACTGACCAATTTAGACTGTTTCAGGGCACAGCTTTGAGGACTGGAGCACGCCGTGAGTGAATATTTTAACAATCCATGGCAAGATGACAGCATCTTGGGCTCAGACACAAGAATTAGTTTCAGACAAGACTTTTTTCACTGCCATAACTTTAACCAGCTGGAATTCTTTTTCATCCTAGTCAACCTCCCAAAGTCAAGAATTTTGCCTTTTATTGGGAAATCTGCATTTCATTGTATAGATAGAACACTATGTCCTTGGCTGAGTAGGTCTCGGAGAGAAGCTGGGTCTTTGTTTTATTGCAGGCACTGGGTGTCCTGAGGCTCAAATACCAGCAAGTCTGTTTTAAGCATGAGAGGCTGGAGACGTAGCAATGCTCTGATCACAGAATGTGAGAGGCAAACTGTTCACCCTGGTGGAGTCTGATCCTTGTACACTTGTGTGTGGGAAAGAGAGAGAGGGGGGTGCTGCTCTGAACCTCATGGCATCCACCATGGGGATCAGGAATCGCAAGCTAGGCCTACCAGGATGGGTGCTGCCACAGCTGCCAAGGGGGCAGTGCAGAGCTGGGAGAAGGGTGCCTGAGCCAGCACACTGGAAGTCGTCTAAATCACAGTAGTCCTCTTCAGAGAGTGTGTGTTATCACCTCTTCTTTTGGTGGTATTACATGACTGTAAATGTTTTTGGAACTTCAGGTTTGGAATAGTGAGTAATAGGTTTAGAACCGTTCTTCTTCCTTCTGAGGAAGAGTTCTGCCTTTTATTTAGCTGCATCTGAAAACACTGAAAATCCCATTACTTAAAAATGTATTTAGGTATATGAATTTATTGTTTCTACTACATGCAAGAAGTTACTGGTAGCAATTTTATTGCCCACATCTTGCCAAAACCAGATGACATCCATCATTTAAACTTTGGTCAACCTAATGGATAATAAATGTTATCTCACTGTTAATTTTTGCTTAACCTCAAGTAAGATTCAGAGGAGGTGATGGGACCCCACTACAGTACTCTTGCCTGGAAAATCCTGTGGATGGAGGAGCCTGGTGGGCTGCAGTCCATGGGGTCGCTATGAGTCGGACATGACTGAGCGACTTCACTTTCACTTTTTACTTTCATGCAAAGGAGAAGGAAATGGCAACCCACTCCAGTGTTCTTGCCTGGAGAATCCCAGGGACACGGGAGCCTGGTGGGCTGCCGTCTATGGGGTCACACAGAATCGGACACAACTGAAGCGACTTAGTAGCAGCAGCAAGTAAGATTGGGTTCATTGCTGTGGTTTTTGGCTATTTGTAAATTGTCTGTTCTTGTCCTTGGCTCATTTTTCTATTAAGTTATTTGTCTTTTTCTTCTTGAGTTATAGAAGCTCTTTATATTATAGTGATATTTGGACAGTCTTTTTAACATTTTGTATTATGAAAGTGAAAGTCACACAGGCACGTCCGACTCTTTGTGATCCCACGGACTGTAGCCCACCAGGTCCTCTGTCCAGGCAAGAGTACTAGAGTGAGTTGCCATTTCCTTCTCCAGGGGATCTTCCCGACCCAGGGATCGAACCCCAGTCTCCTGCATTGCAGGCAGATTCTTTACCAATTGAGCTACTAGGGAAGCCCTTGTATTATGACACAGCTTCATCTTTTGAACATGGGTTAGATTTCTGGAATTGGCTAGCGTTGGGCATGCTTGAATCAGGATGAATTATATGTGATAATTTTTTTTTTTTTGTATTTATTTATTTTTTTACACGAACTCCCAAACATGAACCCCCCGTGATAATTTAAATAATAAATACAATTGGCAAAACTGGTTTTGGGGACAAGCCAGGTGACTCTCACGAACAGTTTCCCTGGAAGGAGCAGAACGTGCAGATAGACTAGAGCATAACCTAGTAGTCCTTGGAATTCAGTGTGGTGGTACCAGTCAGCCAGTACCTTGTACAGAGTGAATGGAGAATTGTCAAAAGGGTGATTCTGGCAGGTGGAGGTTATTTAAAAGAGCTTCTACTACAGCTAGCATTTATTGAGTGACTGCTATGGGTCAGATGTGCTCTGGGCCAAGAGCCCTTCTGTCCCCTCCCAAATGACATGCATCTTTCAGAAGACAGTGTGTGGAAGGGTCACAGAACTAGCCTTTTCACCTGTCAAAATATGGTGTTGGGATTTCTCTCGTGGTCCAGTGGCTAACACTCCTCACTCCCAGTGCACGGGGCCTGGGTTTGATCCCTGGTCAAGGAACTAGATCACACATGCCTCAGCTAAGAGTTTTCATGCCACAACTAAGGAACCTGCATGCCGCAGTGAAGACCCAGAGTAGCTAAATAAATGAATAAATAAATATTTTTAAAAATGCAGTGTTGACCTCGTATTACCCCATCCTCCCAAATCTGTATAACTATTATTCACTATAGAGACATATATATTTTACACCCATCTTTTCTGGTTCTTACCAGGAGGCTGTTTCTATAGTAGTTAGTGTATAGCCTCTACATCAAACTACTTGGTTTCGAATCCTAACTCTGTCATTTACTAGCTGTGTGGTTTTGTGTAAAGTATAAGACTTCTCTGTCCCTTGATTTTCTCATTTGTAATGTGGAGACAATAGCACCTACACCTTCTAGGATGCCATGTGGATCAAGTGAAGTAAGGCACACAAAGCACTTAGCACGTTTGTTCTCAGGATGAAGTAGGGAGTGACGTTTTGGTGAGTTGAGGCCCATGGCTCTCCTGGGCTGTCCAGGGAATTAATAAACAGGACAGAGGAGTGGGTGGGAGGTTAGAGCCCATGTGCCTTTCTGGGGAACCAGCCCCACTTTTCCTTTCCTTAGTGCTTTGAGGCCTTGCACTCTCTGGAGACCTCTCAGTTCTTCCAAGTCCCACTACATTTTTCTGCCTATTATATACCATCTTCAGGGCCAAGGCCCTTACCGCAAGATCTGGGCACCATTGCAAATGGTAAAAATAAGCTCAAAAAGGAGAAAAATCCTTAGAACTCCAGCAGCAGAAAAACCACCAAGCCTCAGGGCCCCGGCTGAGAAGGGCCCAGAGTCGAGTGCCAGCAGTGACCCTAAAGCTCCTGTTGCCTCTGTCTGATTCTGCCTGTAGTTGAGCGTTGTCGGGGCACAGACCCCAGAAGCACAAATGGCAGAATTGAGGTTGAGGGGAAAATAGATATATAAAGCCAGGTGACAGCCCTAGAGTAAGCTGTTTTAGGCTGGCCTTGCCTCAGTATTGGGCTTCCCTGGTGGCTCAGAGGTTACAGCGTCGGCCTGGAATGTGGGAGACCCGGGTTCGATCCCTGGGTCAGGAAGATCCCCTGGAGATGGAAGTGGCAACCCACTCCAGTACTCTTAAAAACTAGAGCCATAACCTGTAATACACAGTTTCTCTATAGGAAAGGACAGGTGTCTTCAGATTGTAATAACAAAAACATTATGGGTTTTGGAGTCATATCCAAAGTCAAGCTCTAGCCTGGGTGACTTTGAGAAACTACAAAACTTTTCTAAGCCTGTTTTCTCTATTGAAAAATGAACATAATGGTGCCTACTTTGAATGACTAGCTGTTGTGAAGATAAAGTGGGTATGTAAAATGCACTATCATGCATACAGATGGTCTCTATTAAATAGGAGCTGTAATTATCAGTAAATGCTCAATAAATATTTGAATGGGTAGCGCAGCTAAATGGAAAACTGGCTGTGTTAGGGTAGGCTTGGAAAAAGCGAAACCAAAAATAAGCACACAAAGCAAAGCCCTGGAAGTCAGTCCTGAAATTGATGTGCCTCGTCTCATTCCCACCTGGTACCCCAATGAGACCAATTCTGGGACGTTCCCAGTGGATAAACAGATGAGAGAGTTGTAGCGGTATGCTACAGGAGGGTGCCAGATTGCGTTGTTCCAGCAGAAAGTGAGATTTCTCCCTATATGCTCACAGGCAAGGAAGAAGTCCCTTTCCATGGGAAGGAAAGCTACCTGTGTTGTGGGTTTTCCTCTTATTGATTCCAGACTAAGTTATATTCCTTTTATTTATCCAGTAACTATTTAAGGGCAATGTCACAAACACTGGAGACTCAGGTGTCCATGCCCCAGTGTAGCAAGTTCTGTTCCAAAAAGTGTATGCCATATCAGAATACTTACTGTATTCGCTTTCCATCCCATTCTTTCTACCTGAAGTTTTTACACTTGAATGAGTGGGAAAGAGCCTATGAGTCTTTCATGTTCTTTCCAAAGTCCTGTTCTGGTTTGTTTGATCAATAAATAGCTTAGATCTAAAAGGAGAAGTTCCCAAATATCCAGGGTAGGTGGAGGCCAAGAGCAGTGGGTCTCTTTGCTTTCTTCACCACAGTGTTCTTTTGGACAAAGAAGCTTTAGTAAGTGAAGATCCTTCTCTGACTCCAGAGAGAAATGACAGGCATTCACATATGACCCCTTTGTCCTTTTTTTAAGTTTCATTTTGGGGATACTTGCAACTTTGGGAAGGAGGACTAGGTTGCTAATTGACATTTTGCTTGCAGTTTGGAAACTGCTTCCCTGAATTCATGTCTCTGAGGAACAAAAGGGAAGAGAAGACAAAAAATGGACGTCACCAATCTCAGATGTGAAGTAACCAACTCTGTGGATCACAAAAGAAGAGACTTGCAAAAAAGTGACCAGGGGCTGAAGCTTCTCGTGCTGTGGGTCGGATGGAGGCAGTGGCTGTGAAGAGTATGGCTCCTATGAAATAAAGGGACAAAAAGTACCCTGCAGACACTGAGAAAGCAGAGTAAGGCTTGAAGTGTTAGTCTCTCAGTCATGTCTGACTCTTTGCAACCCCATGGACTGTAGCCTGCCAGGCTCCTCTGTCCACGGGATTCTCCAGGCAAAAATACTGGAGTGGGTTGCCCTTCTCCAGGGGATCTTCCCAACCCAGGAACTGAACCTGATCTCCTGCATTGCAAGCAGATTCTTTACCATCTGAGCCGTCAGGGAAGCCGCAAGGCTTGAAGTCAGGGCCTTCTTTAAGAGCTCACTGGTCATGAAGGAAGCCTGGGTGTGCGAGAGGGAAGGGAGACTCTCAGCGTGCTGACTGAGACTTAGACAGGAGCTGTGGACTGAGGAGAGCAAGGACAAGCACACACCCTCACTGCGGAACTGAGCCCGGCTGCCTGCTGGTTCTACGCCTGCGGGGCTGTAACACCCACCTGCTTCTGCGTTGCGGGCCTGGAGGGCCAAGAAGAAATGGGGTCAGAGAGAGGAACAAAGTAACAAAAGTGAGAACAGACTCAGCAGGAGCTTGCAGTTCCAAAACTGCCAATCAAGAAATGCAAGTAATAGGCTCGATCGTAAGAATCAGAGATTATCCCAAATGACGTTAATTTTACAGAAGAGACACAAAGGAAACTTTATAATAAGCAGGTAGAGGATGCACCCTGGCCTTGAAAAAAAAGAAAGCGTAACTTTCCGTAGTAACTGTGAGGACTTCGCAGGAGTCACAGTGGATAAGAATCGCCTGCCAATGCCAGGGACCCCGGTTCAATACCTGGTCCAAGAAGTTTCGACATCCCGTGGAGCAGCTAAGCCTGTGCACCACCAAGACTGAGCTCATGCTCCAGAGCCTGTGAGCCCCAGCCACCAAGCCTGCTCGCTGCAACGGCTGAGCTCGTGTGCCTAGAGCCTGCGCTCTGCAACAAGAGAAACCACTTCAGCGAGAAAGCTGGGCACTGCAGTGAGGAGTAGCCCCCACTCCCCACGCAAAGAGAAAGGCCACACAAAGCAATGAAGACCCAGTGACACCAACAGTAAATAAATAAAATCATTTTAAAAACAAGTAATTATGAAAACCATATGAAGTGAAGTGAAAGTCGCTCAGTCCTGTCCAGCTCTTTGTGACCCCATGGACTGTATAGTCCATGGAATTCTCCAGGCCAGAATATTGGCATGGGTAGCCTTTCCCTTCTCCAAGGGATCTTCCCAACCCAGGGATCGAACCCAGGTCTCCTGCATTACAGGCAGATTCTTTACCAGCTGAGCCACAAGGGAAGCCCCAGGTGTACATAAAAAAATGTGAGATGAAAAATGTAGTTGTTCAAATAAAGACACAATAGATAGGGTACACTGATTCCTAGATACCACTGAAGTATGAGTTAACAGATTGGAGAGCAGTACGCAGAAACTTACCCTGTAAGTTTAGAGATATGAAAGATAAATGGATAGACTTCAGCTTTCTTTGATGAAAGTTACAGAGAGAGCAGAGGGAATGAAAGAGAAGTGATATTTAAATAAATGGCTAGTAATTTTCCTGAGTTGAGTAACTATGAATTCTTGGATCAAAAGTATCTCAGCGCAATGGCGGTTAAATAAAAATTGACCCACAATTACACATATTGTAGTGAAACTGCATAATATCGAAGACAGGAGGCAGACTGATGTATGAATCTGCTTGGGCTGCTATAAAAAAAATACTGTAGGCTAGGTGGTTTAAACAACAGACGTTTATTTCTCATAGGTTTGGAGGCTGGGAAGTCCAAGATCAGACTGATTTATTGAGCATCATCCAGTGAGAAAGCTCTGCAAACCACATTTCACACATTCGATCAGTCGTAGCCCTTCTCCATTCACTGCCTAAATCTTTTCTTGTGTTTCGGTTGTGTTTTCACCTTTCTTGAAATGATAAAGCATAATATGCTGAAAATATTGCTTTTGATTCTTCTATCTTTAATATTAAAATGGCTATACAAAAATTCACCGATTCTGAAAAGTTTTTTAAAAAGGCATGCGATATGACAGCTCTCAGAATACAATCTAACAAAATTGTTTTGAATAAAGTTAAAGACAACTAAACGCTGCTAGAGCCATCTTATGGAAAAGACCAAACAAACTTTCTGGCCAACCCAGTAGTTTCTGGCGAGAGCTGTCTTCCTGACTTGTAGGTGGCTGCCTTCTCACTGTGCCCTCCTGTGGCAGGGAGAGAGAGAATGTGAGCTCTCTCGTGCCTCTTCTTCTATGGACACTAACCCGACCTGATCAGGGCCTCACTCTTATAACTTCATTTAACCCAAATTACCTCCATGAAGATCCAGTGTCCAAACATTAGTCACATTGGGAGTTGAAGCTTCACCATTTTAGAGGGACACAAACATTCAGTCCTGTTAACAAACAACTAAAAATTAGAGTTAAAAATATATCGTATATAAATCAATGATAGCTTTTTCAGCGGCAGCAGCAGAAAAAAACAGAACTTATGAGTGCTGGACCTAAAATACTATATGTAGATAAACTATCCTACAACAGTGAGAGAAAAATAAAGACCAAAAGTGTAAACTCAAGTCTCTCACTAAAAGAACCATTAAAAGATATTTTAGAAGGAAAAAAATCTACAAAATCAAACAATGGGAAAAGATGCACAAGAAACAACAGTGAGCACAGAAATTGATTAAATATTTGTATTCATTTAAATATTGTTCTTCAGTTGCTTGGTTGTGTCCACCTCTTTGTGAACCCATGGACTGCAGGACACCAGGCTTCCCTGTCCTTGACCATCTCCCAGAGTTTGCTCAGACTCATGTCCACTGAGCCAGTGATGCCATCCAACCATCTCATCCTCTGTTGTCTCCTTCTCCCCCTGCCTTCAATCTTTCCCAGCATCAGGGTCTTTTTTAATGAGTCAGCTCCTCACATCAGGTGGCCAGAGTATTGAAGCTTCAGCATCAGTCCCTCCAATGAATATTCAGGGTTAATTTCCTTTAGGATTGACTTGATTTGTTCTTGCATTCCAACGGACTCTCAAGAGTCTTCTCTGGCACCTCAGTTCGAAGGCATGAATTTTTCAGCTCTCAGCCTTCTTTATCATCCATCTCTCACATCTGTACATGACTATGGGAAAAACCATAGCTTTGACTATACAGACATTTGTTGGCAAAGTAATGTCTCTGCTGTTTAGTATGGGGTCTAGGCTTGTCATTGCTTTTCTTCCAAGGAGCAAGCATCTTTCAGTTTCATGGCTGCAGTCACTATCTGCAGTGATTTTGGAGTCCAAGAAGTCTGTCACTGTTTCCATTGTTTCCCCATCTATTTGCCATGAAGTGATGGGACCGGATGCCATGATCTTCATTTTTTGAATGTTGAGTTTTAAGCCAGCTTTTTCACTCTCCTCTTTCACTTTCATCAAGAGACTCTTTAATTGGCTTTCTGTCATAAAGATGGTGTCATCTCCATGTCTGAGATTATTGATATTTCTTCCAGCAATCTTGATTCCAGCTTGTGCTTCATCCATTCTGGCATTTTGCATGATGTNATTTTTTGAATGTTGAGTTTTAAGCCAGCTTTTTCACTCTCCTCTTTCACTTTCATCAAGAGACTCTTTAATTGGCTTTCTGTCATAAAGATGGTGTCATCTCCATGTCTGAGATTATTGATATTTCTCCCAGCAATCTTGATTCCAGCTTGTGCTTCATCCATTCTGGCATTTTGCATGATGTACTCTGAGTATAAGTTAAATAAGCAAGGTGACCATATACAGCCTTGACGTACTCCTTTTCCTATTTTGAACCAGTCCGTTGTTCCATGTCCGGTTCTAACTGTTGCTTCCTGACCTGCATACAGGTTTCCCAGGAGGCAGGTAGGATGGTCTGGTATTCCTATCTCTTGAAGAATTTTCTGCAGTTTGTTGCGATCCACAGAGACAAAGGCTTTAGCAAAGTCAATGAAGCAGATGTTTTTTCTGGAGTTCTCTAGCTTTTTCTGTGATCCAGTGGATGTTGGCAGTTTGATTCAATGGATGTTGGCAATTTGATCACATATTTAATATTTGATTTAAATATTGATGTATGTAAAAAAAGTCCAGTGTGTGATTTAAAAATATGATTATAATGAAAATTAAGCAACAATAGCAATATGGGGCAGGCTATTGCGTCGAGGATGTTAAATCCATATTCAGAGTCAGGAAGATGATAATTATAGACTGTTGAGATTTGCTGCATAACAAGCAACTACAAAACATAATTTCTTAAACATTATCTTATTTAGCTCTATCTTTGGGGTGACTGGGCAGTTTTTAAAATCTGGGTCAGTTCAGCTGCTCTTGACTATCACACACATCTGTGATGGGCTGGTGGATGGCTAGATGATCTAGGATAGCCTCAGTCCTGTTTGGAAGTTTACTGCCTTCATGCTGGGATGCCTTAGTTCTTTTCCAGATTGCCTCTCAACTTCCAAATTGCCTTCTGAGGCTGTCACATTGATAGTCCATGCTTCCAAATGCAGCCAGAGAGCAAGCCTCCTTGTGCAAGCACTTTTTAAGCTTCTGTTTGTATTGTATTTACTAATACTAATGTTCTGTTAGTCAAAACAAGTCATGCAGCTAAGTTCAGTTTCAAGGGGTGGAGCAATAGATTCCACCCCTTGGTAGGAGGAAAAGAATTTTTGGTTGCTTTTAGAATCTACCACAGTCTACTCCTTTGCCACAGATTATTCACATTTCTCCCACATGTAAAGTTTGCTAATCCTCATTCCAGGTTTTCTGTCTCATCCTATTTATAGCAATAAGCTGGAAGCCTGTGATCTCATGATCTTATCAAATCAGGATGAATGAGGATTCTTAGATGTGGCTCCTTGGGTAAGGCTCCTCTTGACTCAGAGATCTGTGAATTGAAAGTGATAAGTCATCTCCATATGCGCTTGACATACAATGGTGAGACAGAGGCAGGTTAACTGAATAGACACTTGACTTCAGAAGGGGAAGATCAGGAGATCTATAGCAGTCACTGGTCTAAAAGTTCCCCTAGGCTGTTGATTAGGGCTCAGTTCTGTTTCCTGGGAGTGCCCTCCCAGTCCATTGTCAGTCCATTCTTCAGTCCCTTGACTCCCCATCTTGAGAAATCTTTCCTTTATTTCCCTAAGAAACGGCCGCGGTAACAATTTGGTAGCTTTCTCATCTGGCTTCCTGCCCATCAGTAGTTGAGAGCCTAGAGACCTCTCTGCAGTTTAATCAGTTTTAGTTCCCTTTAGTTCAAGCTGCGGGGAAGGCAATGGCACCCCACCCCAGTACTATTGCCTGGAAAATCCAATGGACGGAGTAGCCTGGTGGGCTGCAGTCCATGGGGTTGCTAACAGTCGAACAGACTGAGCGACTTCACTTTCACTTTTCTCTTTCATGCATTGGAGAAGGAAATGGCAACCCACTCCAGTATTCTTGCCTGGAGAATCCCAGGGATGGGGGAGCCTGGTGGGCTGCCGTCTATGGGGTCACACAGAGTCGGACACGACTGAAGTGACTTAGCAGCAGCAGCAGCAGCAGTTCAAGCTGATGGTGCTTTTGCTGGTATAGTTCTATTTATTTATTTCTAACATTTTAGGCTTTCTGTGTAACAGTTTATAGTTTACTTTATTCAACAAAAGCTGTACCCACAATTTTTTTTTCTCTAGAGTTATTCACTGTGATTTGGGATCAGGCTCTGTCATACCTTTTTGTCTAGCTGAGAAAGTATGCTAGGCACTTTCTTAAATCTTTCAGAAGTCTTAACAAGTGGCCATACCCTTGCTTTTCTCTTTGTCCTAGGTCTTCTTTCACTTTGAGAATCTTTTACTTGAAGACTATTCAGATATGGGGAGACTAGCGAAGAGAGTTTTATTTTCCAATGCAGCAGGCCCTGGACCCTCTATTTTCTATCTAAATTCAGGCTGAAAACTGCACATTCCCTTCTTTCACCCATCCCTCTGTCTTGCCATCCTTTATCATATGGAGTAAAGAGCACCCAGTTGGCACTTTCCAAATTCTCTCTGGAGATCTACTTAGCTGTAACTGACATTTTCTTTCTCTCTCAAGCTACTGCCAACTTCAGGTTTACCAGATGTTTTTTCTGTACATAGTGTGAGTCATCATTTTACAAATTTGCTATAGCATTTTTTTCCCCGCATTTTTCCGGCCTTTGCCATCTGTTTCCTTACTGAGTTTCTGGTCACTAACCTATTCCAAACCCAACACCACATGTTTTAGACTTTTGTTATGGCAGCACCCCACTCCTGAAATCAATTTCTGTGTTAGCTAGCTTATGCTGCATAACAAGCCACCTCAAATTTAGGGATTTAAACCATGGCCATTTTCATTTATATCATTACTTTTTGGGTTGGCTAGGTGGTCTTTTTGGTTTAGACCAGCTCAGGTGATCTCTCAGTTTAATCAAGAAAGCTTTTCTTTCTTGTGGGTGGGTTATCTCAGCTATTTTGTGCAAGGAGTGGGGATTTCCAGGAATTGGGCTGCTACCCACTTTTTGGCCTTTTATGTTCAGCTTCAGAACTGTTATGGCACCTGTGGATGTATAATTTAGCAAATGCTTAATGAATTATAATGAGCATATAATGAGGCTCAAGGTCTACTGAAGTTTGAATCTTCCACCGTCTTGGGCCTAATAGATTCTAACCGGTTTATGTCATATTCTGTTGTTGTTTTTTGTTTTTTTTTTTAACCACACACCAACGTGAATCAGCCATATATACGTATGCTATGCTGAGAGTTGGACACAACTCAGTGACTTCACTTTCACTTTTCAGTTTCATGCATTGGAGAAGGAAATGGCAACCCACTCCAGTGTTCTTGCCTGGAGAATCCCAGGGACGGCGGAGCCTGGTGGGCTGGCGTCTATGGGGTTGCACAGAGTTGGACACGACTGAAGCGACTTAGCAGCAGCAGCAGCATCAGCAAGCTGTGCTTAGTCACTTCAGTCGTGTCTGACTCTGCAACCCCATGGACTGTAGCCCACCAGGCTCCTCTGTCCATGGCAATTCTTCAGGAAAAAATATTAGAGTGGGTTTCCATGCCTTCCTCCAGGTGATCTTCCCAACCCAGGGACTGAACCGAGGTCTCCTGCATTGCAGGCGAATTCTTAACCATCTGAGCCACCAGAGAAGCCCCAGAATACTGGAGTGGGTAGCCTACCCCTTCTCCAGGGGATCGTCCCTACCTGGGAACTGAACCAGAGTCTCTTGCACTGCAGGTGGATTCTTTAGCAGCGGAGCTACCAGGGAAGCCTGTCTCTATGTATGAGTGAGTGAGTGAGTGAAGTCGCTCAGTCATGTCCGACTCTTTGCAACCCCTAGACTGCAGCCTACCAGGCTCCTCCATCCATGGGATTTTCCAGGCAAGAGTACTGGAGCGGGTGGCCATTTTATTCTCTTCTTAATGGTTGTGTCATTCTTTTAATGGTTCTGAAACAGAAGGAAAGGGATCAGGACATAAACTTTAAACGAATGACATAGCCCAAGGACAAGACGTGAACTGATTCAAAACAAATAGGTCCAAGATGGCAGACATCCACTAGACCTTGGACCTCAGTGTACACTCATTATAACACGTTAGCAAGCTCAGTGACACGCCGACCAGTGCCGTGGCCATGACAGTCTTGAAGCCGACCAGCAAAGATCAAAGAGTGTCTGCTGGCCCGATTCCTGGAAATCCCTTCCCCTTCCCTAAAGAAGCTGGAATAATCCTCCCACTCCTTGGCCTATGAAATTACCCAGCCCATAAAAACTAACCACCTCATAGTTCAGAGCTTTTCTCACCTTCTGAGATGACCCAGACTCTGTCTATGGAGTGAATTGCTCTCTAAATAGACCCATTTCTTACCTATCACTTTGTGTCTCACTAAAGTTTTTCTGCAATGAGACATCAGTAACTTGAGCTTCAGTAAANACCCAGCCCATAAAAACTAACCACCTCATAGTTCAGAGCTTTTCTCACCTTCTGAGATGACCCAGACTCTGTCTATGGAGTGAATTGCTCTCTAAATAGACCCATTTCTTACCTATCACTTTGTGTCTCACTAAAGTTTTTCTGCAATGAGACATCAGTAACTTGAGCTTCAGTAAACCCTGAAACCAGGTGTATGACCTTGTTAAAAAGCCATGGGTTCAGGTTTCAGTCTGAGATGCGTGGTTTCAGCTGTGCCCTATTCCCTCGCGTCTCAGAGGAACACAGTTTAGGAGGGACTCGGTTCGTTTGGAGGTAGATGGTTCAGAGCAGGTGTGGAGGCTCCGTGCTGCCATGCCGAGTCTGGCTCCTCTGACTGTTGACTCATCTGAACTCAGCTTTTATACTCAAACTTGCTGCCTCATGGTTGTCAGGTGGCTGCTTTACTTCCAGTTTTGTATGCACATTCCAGACATGATGGGGGGGGGAAATGACAGGTTATGAAAGAGGCATGTACCAACTGAGTTTGCTATCTTACCGTTCAGTTCAGTTGCTCAGTCCTGTCTGACTCTTTGCAACCCCATGGACTGCAGCATACCAGGATTCCCTGTCCTTCATCAACTCCCAGAGTTTGCTNGACATGATGGGGGGGGGAAATGACAGGTTATGAAAGAGGCATGTACCAACTGAGTTTGCTATCTTACCGTTCAGTTCAGTTGCTCAGTCCTGTCTGACTCTTTGCAACCCCATGGACTGCAGCATACCAGGATTCCCTGTCCTTCATCAACTCCCAGAGTTTGCTCAAACCCATGTCCATTGAGTCCGTGATGCCATCCAACCATCTCATCCTCTGTCATCCCCTTCTCCTCCTGCCTTCAGTCTTTCCCAGCATCAGGGTCTTTTCCAATGAGTCAGTTCTTCTCATCAGGTGTCCAAAGTATTGAAGCTTCAGCTTCATCATCAGTCCTTCCAATTAATAGTCAAGACTGATTTCCTTTACGATTGACTGGTTGGATTGATCCTGGTTGGATCAATTGACTGGTATAGATTTGATTATACGTGTACTTGTCGGCAAAACAATGTTTCTGCTTTTTAATATGCTGTTTAGGTTTGTCATAGCTTTTCTTCCAAGGAGCAAACTTTTTAATTTCATGGCTGCAGTTACCATTTGCAGTGATTTTGGAGCCCAAGAAAATAAAGTCTGTTACTGTTTAAATTGTTTCCCCATCTATTTGCCATGAAGTGATGGAACCAGATGCCATGATCTTTGTTTTTTGAATGTTGAGTTTTAAGCCTGTTTTTTCACTCTCCTCTTTCACTTTCTTCAAGAGGCTCTTCAGTTCCTGTTTGCTTTCTGCCATAAGGGTGGTGTTATCTGCATATCTGAGGTTATTGATATTTCTCCCTGCAATCTTGATTCCAGCTTGTGCTTAGCATTTCACATGATGTACTGTGCATGTAAGTTAAATAATCAGGGTGACAATATATAGCCTTGACATACTCCTTTTTCAGTTTTGAACCAATCTGTTGTTCCATGTCTGGTTCTAGTTATTGCTTCTTGATGTGCATACAGGTTTCTCAGGAAGCAGGTAAGGTGGTCTGGTATTCCCATCTCTAAGAATTTTCTGCATTTTATTGTGATCCACACAGTCACAGGCTTTAGAGTAGTCAATGAAGCAGAAGTAGATGTTTTCCTGGAATTCTCTTGCTTTTTCTATGATCCAG
>SJYX01007613.1:438898-541235 GCA_006410675.1 Oreotragus oreotragus | reverse complement strand
TGAAGTCGCTCAGTCGTGTCCGACTCTTAGTGACCCCATGTACTGCAGCCTACCAGGCTCCTCCGTCCATGGGATTTTCCAGGCAAGAGTACTGGAGTGGGGTGCCATTGCCTTCTCTGTATCAGTATTTCACTTTCACTTTCATGTGTAATTCGAATCCCAGAAAGAGAAGAAATAGAAAATATCAGTATCTATTTCTTCTCTTTCTGGGATTCCAATTACACATGAAAGTGAAAGTGAAAGTCAGTCAGTAGTATCTGACTCTGCAACCCCAAGGACAGTCCATGGAGTTCTCCAGGCCAGAATACTGGAGTGGGTAGCCGTTTCCTTCTGCAGGGGATCTTCCCAACCCAGGTGTTGCACCCAGTTCTATGGTAGACCAATTTGATACTGTTTCATAACTCTTAGGTGCTCTATTCGTCCCACCCTCTTTATTTCTTTGTGTTTCAATTTGTGTCATTTCTGCTAGCCTATCTTCAAGATCACTAATTTTGTTTCCTCTGTTGTGTTGAGTCTGCCAATGAGACTGCTGAAGCACCTTTTCTTTCATCCATAGAAACAGATAGATTGCTGGCTGCCTAAAGCTGGGGGAATTTGAGAGGCTATGGGTAGTGACTGTGGATAGGTACAGGGTTTCTTTTTGGGTGATAAAAATGTTCTAAATGCGTTGAGTTGATGGCTGTACAAATCTGTGACTGTACTAAAAAAAAAAAAAGCAAACATTGAATTGTTACTTCAAATGGATTAATGGTATGGTATGTGAATTATATCTCAATAAAGCTATTATTGATGACCTAGAGGGGTGAGATGGGGGATGAGAGGAAGTTTCAAGAGGGAGGGGATATATGTATACATATCGCCGATTCACTTTGTTGTACAGCAGAAACTGGCACAACATTGTAAAGCAATTATACTTCAGTGGCTGTTCATTGGAAGGACTGATGCTAAAGCTGAAACTCTAATACTTTGGCCACCTCATGCGAAGAGTTGACTCATTGGAAAAGACTCTGATGCTGGGAGGGATTGGGGACAGGAGGAGAAGGGGACGACCGAGGATGAGATGGCTGGATGGCATCCCTGACTCGATGGACGTGAGTCTGAGTGAATTCTGGGAGATGGTGATGGGCAGGGAGGCCTAGTGTGCTGCGACTCATGGGGTTGCAAAGAGTCGGACACGACTGAGCGACTGAACTGGATTGAACTGAACTGAAAAAATAATAAATGAAAAAACAGAAACCTTCATGCTTTAGATTCACAGTCTACATTGTTATGAATCTGGCAGGAATCGGGGAGGGATAAGACATCTTACTGATGGTGCTGAAGGACAGACAGAACAAAAAGTAATTTTGAGGGAAATATTACTGTACCTGAAACTAGCAGATGGATATAGATTATATATATTATTTTATTCTGTGTTATATATCTGATTCTAAGTGTTGAAAACTGACTCTCCTAAGTGTTCTTAGCTAGCCCATGTCTTTATCCTTTCACGTGTTTTGCTAGTTCCTGTAGATAAAATGTGACTTATGGCTATTAGTCTTTTAGCAAAAACTTCCAAGAGCTCTCCTGGCTTTGAGTTCTCCCTAGTATTCAAGCTCCCCTCTACTGTGTATCACAGGGTGTGTGACCCACCAGCTGCTGGTCTTACATGTTGGTGTTACTCATCAACTTTAATGACCTCAGAGTTTCCTTGTTGCCTCCTTCTGTTATAAAACAACTTATAAATACGGTCCTAGTAGAGTTCTCCAAATGGAGAATTTTAGTACAATTTCTCTATAGGGGGTCCACTGCGAAACTCACAGGAATCATATAATGGCCTAACAGATGCTCCTTCTCTTTAGGGAAGGCACACATGTCCCCGAGGTGTTATATGTTTTTAGATACTTGGAAGTCTTCTAGGTGGTTCTTGATGTATTTAATATGGAATAATCCCCAAAATATATTAAGTGAAAAAATCAAGAAAGAAAACAGATTGTGTAATATGTTATCATTTATTTTTAAGAAAGAAAGTGGGGGAAAAGTGTATATGTACATATTTTTATGCATGTCCCTAGAAGACAACTGATGTCATGGCTGGCTCTGAGGGAGGGAAGTTGGAGCTGAGTACCAAGGAACAGGGGAGGGTGATAGACCTTTTATTGCATACCTTTTGAATCTTTTGAATTTTGAATCATATAAATGTATTGGCTATTCAAAGAGAAGCACAAGTTTGATTAAAAGCAAAATCCTTCTACCCAGAAATAAACCCACAACCTGTGGTCAATTTATCTAAAACACAGGAGATGAGAATGCACAATGGAGAAAAGATAGTCTCTTCAGTAAGTGGTGCTGGGTAAACTGAACAGCTACATGTAAAAGAATGAGATTAGAACATTTCCTCCCACCATATACAAAAATAAACTCAAAATGAATTAAAGAACTAAATATAAGACCTGAAAACATAAAGGAGAGGAGAATGTAGACAGAATACTCTGACATAAATTGTGGCTGTATTTTGGGGGGAAATCTAGCTCCTAATGCAAAAGAAATAAAAGCAAAAATAAACAGATGGGACCTAATTAAATTTAAAAGCTTTTGCATAGCAAAGGAAACCATCAACAAAACAGAAAGACTATCTACTGAATGGAGAAAATATTTGCAAATGATGCAACCAACAAGGGGTTAACTTCTAAAATATACAAACATCTCATACAACTTAATATTTTTTTAAAAATCCAAACAAGAAATGGGCAGAAGACTTGAATAGACATTTTTCCAAAGAAGACATATTGGTGGCTAACAGGCACATGAAAAGATGCTCAACATTGCTATTTATTAGAGAAATACAAGTAAAAACAGCCATGAAATACCACCTCACACATGTTGAGTTGGCTATCATCAAAAGTCTATAAATAACAAATGTTGCTAAAGATGTAGAGAAAAGGCAACCCTCATACCTTGTTGGTGAGAATGTAAATTGGTGCAGCCACTAAGGAAACCAGTACAGAAGCTCCTCAAAAAACTAAAAATAGAACTATCATGTGACCCAGCAATTCCACTCCTGGGTATGTATCTGGAAAAATATACTTTGAAAAGACACGTGCACCCCAGTATTCATAGCAGCACTGTTTACAATAGCTAAGATATGGAAGCAACTCAAGTGTCCATCAACAGATGAATGGATAAAGAAGGTGTGAAAGATANAGAACTATCATGTGACCCAGCAATTCCACTCCTGGGTATGTATCTGGAAAAATATACTTTGAAAAGACACGTGCACCCCAGTATTCATAGCAGCACTGTTTACAATAGCTAAGATATGGAAGCAACTCAAGTGTCCATCAACAGATGAATGGATAAAGAAGGTGTGAAAGATACATACAGTGGAATATTACTCTGCCATAAAATAATTGAATTCTGCCATTTGCAATGACATGGATGGACCTAGAGAGTATTATGCTAGTGAAATAAGTCAGAAAAAGACAAATACTGTATGTCATCACTTATATGTAAAATATAAAAAACGAATAAAATATGTGCAGCAAAACAGAAACAGACTTACCAGTATAGAAAACAGCCTAGTAGATACCAATGTGGAGAGGGAAGAGGGCGGGACAAGATAGAGATATGGCATTAAGAGATATCAACTGCTATGTGTAAAATAGAGAGTCAACAAGGACATACTGTACAGCACAGGGGATTCTAACCATGATTTTTATAATACCTTTACATGGAGTATAATCTATAAAATACTAAGTAACTATGCTGTATACCTAAAACTAATATAATATTGTCAATCAACTATTCTTCAATTAAAAAAAAAATCCTTCTAGGGTGATTAATCTGACTTGAGACTTAAATTGACCCTTGGTAATTCACTCTTTAGTCTCATTTCTCGTCACTTAGGTCTTCCTTCTCAGACCCTCCACCTTGGATAACTGGCCTGCAACAGATATGTTGCAACATCCCCCTCCCTCTCAGAGTCTAATAGAGACTCTGCACAGAGGTGAGAAAGCATTTCTAAAATATCTCTGGTGACCAACTGCCATGGTTAGCCCTAAGCCTTCTAGATTGGTGGTTTTCAAACTTGAGCCTGATTCAGACTCACCTGGAGGGTTTGTTAAGACACACCTGGCTGGACCCACTTTCAGAGTTTCTTGTCTTCGGTAGGTGGCAGTGTCAACTAGCTCCCAGGTGAGGCTAGTTGGGGACCACACTTTGAAAATCAGTGCTCTCGACTAGATTTTCCTGTGATGTGTTGATGTGCAGTTTTGGTGTCCCAGTTGTATCCGCGCTTAGCCATATAAAAAAATGAAAAGCAGGAGAGGTTTGTCCCTTTCCACAGGCATCCTTATAGCTGCCCATCTTCCAGCTGTCTCCCCAGTTGACAATATTCATCTGGCTCCAACCCCCTCATAGGATGGTCTTCGTGTCACTGCCAGCAAGACTGACACATCAGAAGCCTGCATGCCCCTTCATCTGTAGTCCCAGAGCAGACATTCCCGTAATCTTTGCTGTCAGCTCTCTGAAGATTTCATTGGTATTTAAGGCATTAGAAGAGTCGTGCTAATTACTGATGCTCCTTCCAGTGTTTCTCAATGGGGCACCATTAGCATTTTAGATGAGATAATTCTTTATCATGAGTATTCTGTTTAATGTAGGATATTAGCATCCTTGCCTGCACCCCCACCCCGTTATTATAGCAGTTAATAATCCCACCACATTTCCTAGTGCTCCTCCACCTCAAACCTTCTTCTTCTCTTCTTCCCTGAAGAGTACATGGTGAGGTGCCCTGAGAACCACTGTCTTTTTTTCCCCGTCATTGCTGTATTGCTTGCACACAGAGATGATGCAGAGGGACAGAGAGGCCTGGCGTGCTGCAGTCCATGGGGTTGCAAAGAGTCAGACAGGACTGGGTGCCTGAACAACAGCGATAACAATGTCACTGACACTTTTTTAACTTTCTATTTTGTATTGGGGTATAGCCAGTTAACAATGTTGTAATAGTTTCAAGTGACCCAGCCGTGCTTATACATGTATCCATTGTCCTCTAAACTCCCCTCCCATCCAGACTGCCACATAACTTTGAGCAAAGTTCCATGTGCTAAACAGTAGGTCCTTATGTATGTGTCCATTGCAAACCCCCTAACTATTCCTTCTCTACCCCCCGCTCCCTGCTCTGGGCAACCGTAAGTTTGGAGAGCTACTGTGTCTTGTACTAAGCTTCTAGGCCCTTGCCCAAACCATGTTGCTTTAGCTCCCTGTCAAAATCTCAAGTCATGTTTTAATATTTCCTTGCTTTCATAAGTGTTGATATTTAAAAGGGGCCAAATAGTGAGTATTTCTTTCTGAAAAGCCTATGGGTAGGGAACTTCCCTGGTAGTCCAGTGGCTAAAACTCCGTCCAAGCTTTCAACAGGAGGCCGAGTTTCGATCCGTAGTCGAGGAACTAGATCCCACATGCCACCGCTAAAGATCCCATATGCTGCAACTAAGACCCAGCGTGCATGTGTGCGAACCCGTTTCAGTCATGTCCAACTTTGTGCAACCCTATGGACTGTCGCCTGTCAGGCTCCTTGCCAAATAAATGAACATTTTTTTACAAGTCTCTGGGTAGAATTGTCCCTTCTCTGCAGAGATTAGCACTGGAAGGTCCAGTTTCTTGATGAAGTGCCTTTGCATCCTCACAGCATGGAGAATTATGTGACCCATTCTATTTCCCTTTTTTACTGTGCATGTCGTGAAACTCAGGGATAGATGTAATGCTTGACAATTTTGCATAATCCACTTAGGAAACCATTTTGCATGTATTATCAGCTTTTACACAGTTTCACTTTTTAAATATTCAGTTTAATTTTATATTTTCTTGTGAGTGACTCTGGGTCTTTTCAGAAACAATCCTTAGTAAGGTTGAGTTGTGAAAGGATTATAGCTAGGAGTAGCCTAATCTGCTGGACAGAAGAATGAGCATAGAGTGTGCTCCTCTGGGCACAGGGTAGGGTGATGTGGTCGCAGGCACAGGAGGAGCGGGTGAGGAGGTGCCTCCTGCTGGCAGCCAGTGGAGGAGTGGCTGGTGAGGATGAGGTGTCAAGTGTGCCCTGGCTGGAGGTGGAGTCAAGGTCAAGTGACAGGTGCCTGAGCCCTTTACCAAGGGTGGAGAATCCTTGAGCGGGGCAGCAGATGGACCCAGCTTGCTCGGTTGAGGGAAGTTCTGCTGGGACTAACTAGCTTAGGCCGTAAGAGATGCAGAAACTATTACTTATAGACATGCTGTCCTGCTTCAGCTCCCACCTGGTCCTGAGGGCCACACAGATCATCAGGAGCAAGTGGGTTCAGATGGGGCCAGCACTCTTGGCATCAGCTTTCTACTGAAGCTGCCTGTGCAGGTGGGAAAGAAGGTCTAGCCACAGGACTGTAACAGGGTGGGCATTCCACCCCTTCCCACCCCTCCTTGGAGCACCCAGTCATTGCCATTCCCACTTCAAAGTACACCCAAAGTTGAGGGTGGGGCACCACCTAGGCTGAATGTCCACCCTCTAGATCTCCTGTGTGATGAGGGGATGTATAAGGACCTTTCCACCTGAAAGTACTTTCTCTGCTTAAATTCCCACCATGAGAATTTAATTTCCTTTGAGTTTACAAGTGAGTGAAGTGAAGTCGCTCAGTCGTGTCTGACTCTTTGCAACCCCATGGACTATAGCCTACCACGCTCTTCCATCCATGGGATTTTCCAGGCAAGAGTACTGGCATGTGGTACCACTGCCTTCTCCAGAGGATCTTCCCAACCCAGGGATCGAACCCGGGTCTCCCGCATTGTAGGCAGACGCTTTACCGTCTGAGCCTCCAGGGAAGTTTACAAAGACTAACTAATAGGGCTTCCCAAGTGGCACTCGTGGTAAAGAACCTGTCTGCCGAGGCAGCAGACTTAGTAGACGCGGGTCTGATCCCTAGACTGGGAAGATCCCCTGGAGCTGGAAACGGCAACCCACTCCAGTATTCTTGCCTGGAGAATCCCATGGACAGAGGAGCCTCGGGGGCTACAGTTCATAGGGTTGCACACAGTCGGACACTAATGCAGCAGCCTGCACAGCTTTTCTGATGCACTTTCTGGAAGGGCAGCACATGAAGGGTTCAGAGATCAGTCATTTGTTCCTATGATACAACGGGTTTACTGCTTGTTCTAGGTATTTGTTTCTCTCTTAAGGAATATATGAGGTTTGTTGCTGGTGGGAAACAGGTTTCTAAAGTGGGGAGACGGGATAAATTTCAGGAGCCTGGGTCAGGCTGAGGGGTGGGCCATGGGGCTGCCTGCCTGTGTTCTGCAGGGCGTGGATGTGGACTGGGTCCGGGGACTCACTCATTCCAGAGGACAGTCTTCTCCCAGTGGAGGGTACTTTCTCCCTGTGCTGTCAGTAACTCTTCCCCTGGTCTTGTCCCTCCAGAGGCCCCAACAGCCTCCCGAGAGGCCTCCCAGGTGGCCTTCCTCCCCACGCCTGCCGTGGCCTCTCCCAGACCCTGCAGCCTCACGGAGCTCCGTCCTCCCTGGCGTTCCAGCGTGGGTCATCTGTGGAGGAAGAAAGCACCTCGTTCTGGTCCTCCTCGTAACTGTTGTTCCTGAACTCTAAACCCATAACCCCCACACACAGTCATAAAGGCAGCTATTGTTGTCCTTGGGATGTTTCCACCAGCCACTGCACTGATGGGCTCCTCCCGGCCGGCCGCTCCCTCTCCCTTTGGCGTGTCTGTCCCTGACTCCGCTTTTCCTGTGCTCCTTTCTGCCAGGCACTGCCCAGGGGGCTGCCAAACCGGCTGCCCCTGCCAGAGTTCAGGGCTCTTCAGGAGCATCCTGGCTGAGGTCTCCCCAGCCAGGCAGCCCTCCAGGACTTCTTCCCTGTCCTCCCAGCCCAGTTGCCACAACAAACAGCAGAGCTGCCTGTTGGTGAGTGTGCAGTTTATGCTGTTGACTCCTCCCCCTCAGCCCCGCTGAGGAGCTGCCAAGAGGGGAACTCTGCCTTCCTGGGCAGCCAGGAGGGACCACTGCCCCCAAGGTGAGATGACAGCTGGCCAGGGGCCCGGGCAGGTGGCGGTGAGGGGGGAGTCAGGTGCTTTAGCACTGTCTTTTGACCATGGCTTAGCTGGTCGGAATTCTAGAACCAGTCAGGCTGGTGGGAGCCATCGATGGAGCCAGCTAGGAATCAAGATTGATTAAATGCCCTGGGTGCCCTTCAGGCTTCCAGACTGCCCCAGACTTCCTCCTGTACTGCTCTAGGAGGCTGCTGTGATGAGCTGCCCATTCGGTTTTGGTTTCCCCTTTGACTCTGGTTCCTTGGCAGGCTGTGCTTGTTGGGGCTGGAGCACAGGGAGAATTCTGTGCTAATGTGGGCCCAGCTATTCTAGGTCCTGACCGAGAGCACCTACGGCCGTGCTGCGCAGGCGTGGCCATCTCCAGTCTGCTCAGTGAGAAGTCCTGGGCAAAACAGATTGAGTGTTTAAAGGGTGCCTTCTTTGGACAGCTGTACAATGGTGAATAATTCAAATAACATTCCAAAATATATTTCTTGATAGTATTTCAAACATGTAGGAGGTGATCTTTGGGGATTTCCCATGTGTGCTCTGAGGGGTGGATGGGTTCATTGCTTTCTGCAGCCAGTGAGGGAGATGGGTTTTCCACTGCCACCATGCTGACCGTCAGGCTTATAAGTACTTCAGGGGTCCTCGGCCAGTGTCGGCCTGGGACCATCCATTTGCTCTCTGTGCAAAGGAGGCTGACGGAGCCTTTAACCAATTATGGTGAAGCAAAGAGTGTGAGAAGGAAGAGGAGGGAAAAGAGAAATTAGTGAAAGGAAGCATGGCCTGTGATTTTATAGCACTGATTGTTTCCCCCACCCCCATGATTCTAAAGCTGCTTTGAACTATGGCCCCATCACTGAAGTGAGAGAATAGCCTCTTAGAATACTTGGAAAGACAAAAAAAAAAAAAAAGTATGTAGTGCTGGTCTTTTGTTAATAAAACAAATCTCAAAACTTTAAAGGAATTTTTAAAAAAAATGAGGTTGGACTCTAAATTGGCTGATTAAAAAAAAAAAGTAGTAGTGTCCTATCACTGCCTAAAGGAAAATACAGAACCTGCAGGTGAGGTGGGAGGCATTATTTTAGGGTTCAGGGGGGCCTGGATCAAAGAGAATACTCTGCATGTCTGAGCATGGCTCTTGGCAGGGAAAAGCCTTAAAGCCGTGACTTTGTGAAGTCGCAGAGACAGAAGATCAAAGGAGGGAGAAATTAACGCAAGTCCCTTTATTTAAAGACAGGCTTGCCTCAGCTAAAATAGGGCTGAAGGTAGAGCCACTGGGGCTGAGGAGTGGGCTGCGCACGAAGCCTTTTCTGTGTAGTTATCAGGTTTCTGCTGCAGACAGGGAAGTTTGCAATGACGAAAAGACGACAAACTTCGGTAGAAGACCCACACCTAGAGTGGAAGGGACTGTGGTAAAAAGCCTACAAAGCAGGGACCCATTCCACGGAGTTATCCTGGGAACATATTAATAAGTACTAAACTTTTCTGGGTGATCCCTGATTACAGGGCCTGATAAAGCCCATGCTGACTGCTGAAACGCTGTTAAGATAAAAGCTGCTTTTATTCATTTGATGTCCGTTAAGCCATCACAGATTAATTACTTTTTCAAAATAAAGAAAACTCTGCCACAGTTCTGCAAGTAACTTATGATCAGATGTTGAGGTCTTGGGATACCCAGTCACATACTTAAAAATATTGTAATAAATCTTCAGACAGTAAAATCTAAAAATAAAGCTCCCCAAATTAAAAAAGATGAATAAGAGAAAAGCATTGTAGTTCAAGAGATTTATTGGCTTCCTTGTTTTTTTATTTTTGAAAAGAATCATGGTATAATTTAATGCCAGATGCTGAGACCTAGATATAACCAGTTTTGTGGCAGGGAGGGAGGATGCGTATAAGATGCAAGAAAGTATCCAAGAGAGAAAATGATGAAAATTACTGGTCACTTATCTGCTTGGGGGTTTACAGTGTTAAACCAGTTTTAGGCCAGATTCCAGCAGCCAGTGGGGGGATCTGATCTCTTCTAACTACACCACTTGGCGTCCTGCTGACCTTCAGCTGTGTCACATCCCACAGGTTACACATCCCCACCTTTTAGAGGCAGAGGGGAGTTAGCCTGAGAGGCCCACCCAGTGCTTTCAGTAAAGGGGGAGGGGAGATTGGAGAGCATCCTAGGATGATGGTAGGACTTGCTGTGCTCTTGACCACAAATTGAAGGAAGGTAGAAGCTTGTCAGGAATATTATACAGTTCAAACTGGTGTCTGGTGCTACGGATGAGAATCTAGGTTTAGTAGGAGGGTCTGCCTGTGCTGGTGGGAGAAGTGAGTGGAGCAGAAGAGACCTTGGCCTGCATTTCAGACAAGGGCGCTTGAAAAGGGGACCTTCGAGTTTGAAAGAAGCTTTAGAAGGACCTCAGTGAATGGAACTTTTGATTAAAATCAGGAAGATGAAAATCAAAGTGAATAAATAAGGAAATAAAAATTCTTCACTTAGAATTCTTTTCAAAATCAGACTAAGTATGGGCAGACTGTGATAGGGTTGATGATCTTTACTGCAGGGTCAGCGGGGGAGACATTGTGTCATTGCCTCTTCTCTAGGTTGTAGTCAGTAACCGTGGAGGGTCTGAGATTTCACCAACTGGCAAGCTAGTGAGTGAAGTAGCTGCCAAGGTTTCATGAACACTGGCAAAAGGCGAGCTCTGTGAGTTAGGGACAGCACTTTGTGATTCACAACAATGCCAGTGACCAAAGTACCAGCATTTCCTCTCACTGGTTCTCTGAGCTCGTCTCCACAGGCTGACACCTGAACACACAATGGAGAGAAATTCTGAGCTTAGGGAACTCAAATCTTTTATAATGCACAGTAACAGTGGGCCTGCAAAGAGTTTGACGGGACTTGGTGACTGAACAACAACAAAGCCTGTCTGTGCTTTGCTCCAAAGGAAGACATTCTCTCTCTTCCAGGGTTATTTATGATACAAATATTCTTGAAAAAAGAAGTCTGGAGCAGAGGTAGTCAGTTCCTGTGCCTGCAAGATATGCAGAACGTGAGATGCCCACGGAGACTGACTCTTAGAGGCTGCGTCTGTACACAGGGGAAGGAAGCTAGAGTGTATGCTTTGCTTGCTATGCACCAGGTGCTGGCCAGGAGCCCTCTCACTCCTTACCTCATCAAAGCTCAGAGGTGGTACTGTTGTTTTATGAGTAAGAAAGCCAGCAAGTAATGGAGTATCAGCTGCAGGGTTTTTTTTTTTTTTTTCTAGTTTATGTATTTTAAATTGGAGGATAGTTGCTTTACAATGTTGTGTTGTGTATTTACAATATAGCAACATGAATCAGCCATAGGTATACATACGTTCCCTCCCTCCTGAACCTCTGTACCCACCACCTCCCACCCCATCCCACCCCTCTAGGTTGTCATGGAGCACCAGGTTGAGCTCCTTGTGTTATACAACAACTTTCCGTTAGCTATCTGTACTACGTATAGTAATGCATACATTTCACTGCTACTGTCTTAATCCACCCCATCCTCTCCTGCCCCCACTGTGTCCCTAGATCTGTTCTCTATGTCTGAGTCTGTATTCCTGCCCTGTAAATAGGTCCATCAGTACCATTTTTCTGGATTCTATGTTAATTTGGATTAATTATGATATTTAATATGCATTAATATATGATATTTTTTTCTCTGACTTGCTTCAGTCATCTGCAGGATTTATATATACATTGCAGACATTAAAAAATTTTTTTTTGGTTGCACTGGATCTTAGTTGCATCAGATCTTATATTTTAGTTGTGCTGAATCTTACTGGTATCTTAGATATTCATTGCGGCATGTGGGAATTTTAGCTGCGGCATGCAAACTCTTAGTTGGGGCATGTGGGATCTAGTTCCCTGCTGCTGCTGCTGCTGCTAAGTCACTTCAGTCGTGTCCGACTCTGTGCAACCCCATAGATGGACGCCCAACCAGGGATCATACCTGGGCCCCCTGCATTGGTGCAGAGTCTTAACCAATGGACCACCAGTAAAGTCCTTGAATACTTCTTAGAAGCTAAGCATGGTGCTAAGAAATAGCTGAGGCTTTATTAGCTGCTTATCAGCTGCCTTGCCAGGCACAGTTACAAGTTCTCCATGAACTGACTTATGCATTTCTCATAACTAAGGTTATCGAGTGCTGCAGAGGAAGCTGTGAAAGAAATTGAGGCATGGGGAATAATGGCATGGAGATCCAAATCTGTGGTTTATCCACTGTCTTGTTTTCTTTCTTTGGTCCTGAGGGTCACACCAAGGGGGTCCTAGTGAAACTAACATGAGCCCAGAGGATGTGGGAGGGTTTGGAAACAATGGCAATTAGGGAGAGTTGAAGGAGCCGAGTGTATTTTGTCTGTAAAAGGATAAAGGATAAATTATTGTGTTCAGATGTTTGTAGGTGTGTCTTGTACAAAGGTAGTTTATCTGGCTCCAGGGAACAGAATTGGGTTCGGTTAGGGGAAGCCATATCATGGCTCAGCAGATCCGACTGTACACAGTAACCAGAACCGCCTGCCCTGCCACCCTGTCCTGTCCCCTCTCTGAGAATTTTCCCCTGTCAGACATGCCCAGGAAAGGTTCCTGCATGAGTGGGGCGGGCGGAGTCCTAACTTTGGGGAGCCCCAACCTGCCCTAAAGGGGCAGAAGGAGCTAGTCCCAGCTGCATCCTTGGTCCTGTAGCTCCCGGCATTCTTATGAAGGGACTCACCCTCCATCCCTGATGGGTTTGGTTGCATTCCTGTAATCACCAGCCTCATGGCTCGGCCAGGTCCTGGCATTTGTCTGCAAACGTATCAGTCCCACCATTGCCCAGTTTGAGACAGAACAGGGTTCTTCTACTGGATGGGAGATTGACTTAGAAGATCTCCCTGGTCTCTTAACTGTGTGGTTCTGTGATTTACTCTTTCCTTGTCAAGTAGCCCACACTTTAAAAACCAAGTGGGACCAGTGAGTTAGGCCCAGCACTGCTCTATAAGGACCCAGCTCAGGACCCATGATCATACCCCTGCTCTTGGGCAGCTTCAGTCCTGAGTGGGGCAGGTCTGGTCCAGATGCAGGTCCAGGAAGGAGTTTGGGAAGACGGTGAAAAACGGGCAACTGGTTTAATGGCATCTGCTCCACTCAGCCAGAAACGTCTTCCATCAGAAGCTGCAGACACTGTAAATGTGGTCTCAATTAGCCTGTGCATATCTTTGCAATAATTAATTCTCATCAAAGGGTTTTAGAGAGTGATGTTTAGTCCAGTGTAAAGAGCATGATCGGGATCTGATCTCTGATCCTGAAATAATGTCTCTACTCTCCCAGATGTCAGGAGGAACTAAAAATATACTTAAAACTCTGAGGAATTCTTGGTTTACTGGACCCATCTCCTTTTTCTATCAATCTCCCTCCAGAAAGCAAGAGAGGAAAGAAGTGAGTCCAAAAGCCTTAATTATCCAGTCTGCTGACATTATTTTATCTGTACCGCTGGTATTAAATTTTACAGCATTGCATTTCAGTCACAGAGCTAAGAGCAACTTCTGTACACACGGGCCTTTGTCCTGCTGCTTGCTGTGGCTAGTGTTCTGTTTCTACCCCCGTCCCACCTTCCTTTAGACTTCTTAAATTCCAAAGCTCTCTATGGCACCGGAAATCATGTCTGTGGAATGTCCATACTTTAGGAAAGTCCCTGAACTTGTATGTTTATCCACTAGTTCCACTTCCCCCAACTCATTGTGGCCATTTGTGGCTGAGTTCTGGCTATGCCCATCGTTGGAGAAACCTGGATTGGTCAGGGGCTTTTTGCCATGTTTCTATCACAGACATAAATAAAATTCTATCAGTTTCTATCATTGGGATGTGGAGAAGGAAGAGAAAGTCTGGCTAGTTTGTTTTTTTCTTTCTTCATATACAAATTTAATTCTCCCTGTTATATCTTTAATATTTCTGGCCCTTCAGATGTATCTTCAGGTTCAGTCTGGTTCTCTGGGTTGTGACCTTTCACTTGGTTTAATGTTTCCATAATCACGTATTCCCAGATGGCTCAGTGGTGAGAGACTCCGCCTGCTAATGCAGGAGATATCAGAGACACAAGTTTGATGTCTGGGTCAGGAAGATCCCCTAGAGGAGGAAATGGCAGCCCATTCCAGTATTCTTGCCTTTTTATTGCTACAACTAGGGCGCATTTGGGGCTTCCTTGGTGGGTCAGATGGTAAAGAATCTGCCTGCAATGTGGGAGACCTGGGTTCTATCCCTGGATTGAGAAGATCTCCTGGGGAAGGGAATGGCTACCCACTCCATTATTCTTGCCTGGAGAATTTCACGGACAGAGGAGCCTGGCAAACTGCAGTCCATGGCGTCGCAAAGAGTCGGACATGATTGAGTGACTTTCACAGGTCACATTTATTGAGGGCTTCTGGTGTCCCAAGGACTGTGCAGAGGGCTTCCATCTTCATAATCTCTTAAGGCAAGTACTGTTACAGTCTTGCCCATTTCACAAGAGAGGGCACAGGCTGAGAGATGAAAGAATTTGCTGAAGATCCTACAGCAGAGCTGGAAGGAAGCCAAACATCATGGTCCCAGAGTTGGCTGATTCCACACCGTCTTCAGACCACCAGCAGGCCCTCTGCTGGGCACACAAGTGTCCGCATTAGTCCTCTGGGGATTGCAGGGTCTTTTTAAAACCCCTTCCTCAGCAAGTGTTTGATAAGAAGTGTCTGTGCAGGACACCGCCATGGAGATACAATGATGTCTGAACCTGAGTGCTGTTGGAGGGCGGTGCGGAGACAGAGCCTCCATAGAGCTCATGCTGGGCTGAGCCGGGGTGCTGTTTCAGGTCCTCTCAGACTCATGGTAGTGATACAGTAAGCTGGAGATGTCTGGGGACACTCCCTGGGCCGTGCTACTTGTGACGACCCCCACAGACATTTTCCCACTCGGAGCCGATGCTGTGACTAGACCAGCCCTTGTGGTTCTTATTAAGACTGCAAGACGCACCTCAGTAACAACCGTCAGGGGACTTAGAAAAGGCAAGGCTTATTACTGACAGGTCCTGGAGGGTGCAAGACTTGCTGGGGCCACACAGAGAGAGGAGGGGGGTGAGAGGAGGGAGGGAGAGACAACCGGAGAGTGAGCTGACCTGGGTTCTGTCTTTATGGGGTTGAGATGGGGATACCAAGGGTTTCGGGTGTATGCTCTTTATTGGAGAATTTAAAGCAAAAGAGTAGGAATTGAAGGACAGGAAGGGAAAAGCAGTCAGTCAAAGGTCAATAATCTAGGTCGCCAGAGGTCTCTCTTAAAAAAAATAAAAGGGACGTACATGGGTGGGACAGCCTGCTCTATATCTAGTCCCATAGCTGGCAGTGAGGCCTCAGCAATTAAAAGCTAAATGTCAGGCACTTAACATCACAACTGAAAAAGCTAATTGTCAGGTGCCTTTGTCCCTTGCGTTTACGGCTTGTCTTCAGGATCTAGGGTAGCACCTGGCAGGGAGTGAGCTTTCAGAACCTGTGATGAATGAACTAAACAGAGCCACTGACAATTAATAAATGAAAGAACACGTTCATTCCAAGAAAGTATGAAGGACAGAAACTGAGATTAAAGGATGGCCTTTTAAATTACGTGCAATGAGCTATATGAAAAACTCCAGGTATTGTCCTTATTTTCTGTATTTCATCATGGATTGGAAAGCTGGTCCTAGTCGACGGTCAGGAACCCGTGTCATAAAGTCCTGTTGGGAAGGCTTCAGAGAAAAGGAAGATACCTGAAGGTGAGTGTAGGACTCGGGTAGAAAAGGCTCAGAGGTATTTGGGGCTCCCCCCACTAGCAGGATTGTAGAGGTGAGAGCAGAGGCCCCATGTTTTGCTTGATAACAATAGTTATTTTGAACTTCATGACTCGGGTTTGGATCCTTCCCTGTCTTGCTCAATACTTGCCTCATTTCCCAAGCCTTGCCTTACTTGGTCAGTTATCTAGGTGCACATCCCTTCCGCTGTGCAGGAATCCCTGGGCCTGGCTCATACCCGGCACCACATCAAGGAGCTCAAAGATCAAGTTGGGGCTGAGGAAGGAGAGCAAAATGTTTAAGGAGCCATGAGTTACCCCAGGTGCTACATCAACAGAAATGAAGAGGACCTGGATTTGAGAGCCATAAAGATTTCTAACACTTTGACTCAGTAATCGATATTCTTGAAATATATCTTGAGGAGATAGGATCTAGGGTGCAGCAAAATTATGTTCTTGAAACTGTGACTTATGACATTGTTTGTTTTAATGAAATTGGAAGCAACCTAAGTGGTATATAAATAACAAGGGCATGGTTGAGTAATTTTGGTTTATCCACTTGACAGAATATTATAAAGTCATTAAAAATGAGACTTAGGAAGAATGTTCTGTAACCAGGAAAAAGATTGTGGTTTCGCTTGGATGGAAGTCTGAAGATGAAGGCAATGATAATATATAATTTTTGTTTTTAAAAGTACATACATAGAAAGATACTAGAAAATGTATATAAAAAATGATAGTATTTATGTTAGAAAAAAAGTCATTTGCAACCCTACTTACAGCCAGACTATCAGCAAATACTATTTATTATGAACAGTGACAAAAGTGGATGGGACAAAAGAATTAGAGTGAGTTTAAAGTTCGTGTAAAAAGTCAGCAACCAATGGAGAAGATGAGGAGAAAAGGGAACTCTCCTACTCTATTGGTAGGAATGGTAAAATTGAGGTAGCCATTTTGGAGAACAGTATGAAGGTCACTTAAAAACCTAAAAATAGAGCTGCCATATGATCCAACAATCTCACTCCTGGACATATATCCAGAAAAGGCAAAAACTCTAATTTGAAAAGATACATGCACCACATTATTCATAGCAACACTATTTGCAGTAGCCAAGACATGAAAACATCCCAAGCAATTGGCTAAAGAGTGGTATATACATACTGCATATATATGACTATCACTCAACATTATGACTTCAAATAATGCCAATTGCCGTAATTTGGATGGACCTATTGTTGTTCAGTCACTTAGTCATGTCTGACTGTCTGCGATCCCAAGGACTGCAGCATTCCAGGCTTCCTTGTCTTTCACCATCCCCTGGAGTTTGCTCAGACTCATGTCCATTGAGTCAGTGATGCCATCCAACCAAACCATCTCATCCTCCATTGTCTCCTTCTCCTCCTGCCTTCAGTCTTTCCCAGCATCAGAGTCTTTTCTAATGAGTCGGCTCTTCTCATCAGGTGGCCAAAGTATTGGAGCTTCAGCTTCATTATCAGTCCTTTCAGTGAATATTTAGGATTGATTTCCTTTAGAATTGACTGGTTTGATTCCTCGTAGTCCAATGAACTCTCAAGACTCTTCTCCAACACCACAGTTCAAAAGCATCAATTCTTCAATGCTCAGCCTTCTTTATGGTCCAACTCTCACATCCATACATGACTACTGGAAAAATCATAGCTTTGACCAAATGGACCTTTGTCAGCAAAGTAATGTCTCTGCTTTTTAATATTCTGTCTAGGTTTGTCATAGCTTTTCTTTCAAGGAGCAAGTGTTTTTTAATTTCATGGCTGCACTCACCATTGCAGTGATTTTGGAGCCTCCAAAATAATGTCTGTCACTGTTTCCATTGTTTCCCCATCTATTTGCTGTGAAGTGATGGGACTGGATGCTGTGATCTTCATTTTTTGAATATTGAGTTTTAAGCCAGCTTCTTCACTTTCACCTTCATCAAGAGGCTCTTTAGTTCCTCTTCACTTTCTATCATAAGGATGGTGTCATCTGCATATCTGAGCTTATTGATATTTCTCCCTGCAGTCTTGATTCCAGCTTGTGCTTCATCCAGCCCAGCATTTTGCATGATGTACTCTGCATATAAGTTAAATAAGCAGGGTGACAATATACAGCCTTGACGTACTCCTTTCCAAATTTGGAACCAGTCCGTTGTTCCATGTCCAATTCTAACTGTTGCTTCTTGACCTGCATACAGATTTCTCAGGAGGTAAGGTGGTCTGGTATTCCCCTCTCTTGAAGAATTTCCCAAAGTCTGTTAGGATCCACACATTCAAAGGCTCTGAAGCAAAAGTAGATGTTCTTCTGAAATTCTCTTGCTTGTTCTATGATTCAACAGATGTTGGCAATTTATCTCTGGTTCCTCTGCCTTTTCTAAAACCAGCTTGAACATCAAAAAGTTCACGGTTCACGTATTGCTGAAGCCTAGCTTGGAGAATTTTGAACATTACTTTACTAGCGTGTGAAATGAGTGCAATTGTGTGGTAGTTTGAGCACTCTTTGGCATTGCCTTTCTTTGGGATTGGAATGAAAACTGAACTTTTCCAGTCCTCTGGCCACTGCTGAGTTTTCCAGATTTGCTGGCATATTGAGTTCAGCTGGAATTCCATCACCTCCACTAGCTTTGTTCATAGTGATGCTTCCAAAGGCTCTGGGTGAATGATCACACCACCATGGTTCTCTGAGTCATTAAGATTTTTTTGTATGGTTCTTCTGTGTATTCTTGCCACCTCTTCTTAATATCTTCTGCTTCTGTTAGGTCCATACTGTTTCTGTCATTTATTTTGCCCATCTTTGCATGAAATGTCCCCTTGGTATCTCTAATTTTTTGGAACAGATCTCTAGTCTTTTCCGTTCTATTGCTTTTCTCTATTTGTTGGAAGTGTTCCCTTGGGAAGGCTTTCTTATCTTTCCTTGCTATTCTTTGGAACTCTGCATTCAGATGGCTATATCTTTCCTTTTCTCATTGCCAATGGCTCAGATGGTAAAGAATCTGCCTGCAGTGTGGGAGATCTGGGTTCCATCCCTGGGTCAGGAAGGGAATGGCAACCAACTCCAGTATTCTTGCCAGGAAAATTCCATGAACAGAGAAGCCTGGCAGGCTACAGTCTATGGGGTTGCAAAGAGCTGGACACGGCTGAGCGATTAACAATTTAAGTTTAATAAATTATCTTCTTTTCTCAGCTATTTGTAAGACCTCCTCAGACAACCATTTTGCCATTCTTTTTCTTGGAGATGGTTCTGATCACCGCCTCCTGTACAATGTTACAATCTTTCATCCACAGTTCTTTGGTCACTCTATCAGATCGAATCCCTTGAATCTATTTGTCACTTCCACTGTATAATTGTAAGAATGGACCTAGAGGATATCATACTAAGTGAGACAAGTCAGACAGAGAAAAATAAATATCACTTATATGTGGAATATTTAAAAACTACAAACGAATCTGTATATAAGACGTCTAGAAATAGACTCACGGACAGAGAAAACTAACTTATGATTACCAAAAGGGAAGAGGGATAAATTAGGAGTATGGGATTAACACATACAAACTACTGTACCTAAAATAGATAAGCAGTAAGAATTTACTTGTTGTATAGGACAGGGAACTGTATCCAGTATCTTTTATTAATCTATAATGAAACATGATCCGAATAATATACATATAACTGAATCACTTTGCTCTATACCTGAAAGTGACACAATATTATAAATCAACTATACATCCAAAAAAAGTCAGCAACCAAGACACTGATGGTCTAGAAAAGGAGTAAGGACAGATATAAGAACATATCCAAATATAACCCAGTGCATGAAATAACCTAACAATTTCCTAAACCAAGGGCACGTGAAGCGTGTGCTTGGCCAGAATAGAGTGAGCGTGGCCAGAGGAGACGTCCTTGAAGTCATGTCTGATATTCAGATTCAGGGTAGAAGTGATGAGGGTGGCCATACATAAATTTTGGTTCCCTTGGACGGACCCGGGGCAAGCTTTAGCAGCGCCTCTCTTTACTTTCAGTAGAGTCCTGGTTGGGGTAATATGTCATGTGGTCACCCTAGTTATTGAAAAGGAAGGAGGAAGATGTTCTAAGTTGGTGGTAATTGCTCTGTTGGGTGCCTCTAGTGCTTAAGGTTTCCTGATGCTGAGCCAGGCCCAAGCCTTATGGAGAAGTGATTAATCTGAATATAGCTCTGCTTCCTGATTAGCTATAGGATAGTCAAAGGTAGTTATTCCCAAGCTGCCCTAGCATGTGGCTAGAATTCAAATTTCACTCTGACCTAGGAGCTCCTCTTCTACTTCCACCCTCCCACACCTATCCCACAAATTGAATACATGACCGTTAAATTTTCCAGTGAGCAGAAGAGTATCTATAGTAAGAGCAGGTCATTTGCCTGCTGAGCCAGCCTCCTAATTGTAAATCTGGAAACAGTTCTCCCTAGAGAAGCTCTTGACTTTTAATAGACGAGCCCATGGATGGCTAGTGCAGAGTATGTCCAAATGGTAGAAAATGATAGCTTGAAGAAAGTAGAGACTTGGCCTGTGTGGGCCCTGTCTTTCCTGGTGTCCTCCTCCTGCTCCATTGGCTCTGTCAAGGCTGCCTTATTGGCACCTCCTTCCTGAGCAGAGCACTGAATCAGAGCATTGACCATTTCTGATTCAGCCTGGGAGCCTAACCTCAGGTTCAACTTCAGATGTTGGCAATTTATCTCTGGTTCCTCTGCCTTTTCTAAAACCAGCTTGAACATCAAAAAGTTCACGGTTCACGTATTGCTGAAGCCTAGCTTGGAGAATTTTGAACATTACTTTACTAGCGTGTGAAATGAGTGCAATTGTGTGGTAGTTTGAGCACTCTTTGGCATTGCCTTTCTTTGGGATTGGAATGAAAACTGAACTTTTCCAGTCCTCTGGCCACTGCTGAGTTTTCCAGATTTGCTGGCATATTGAGTTCAGCTGGAATTCCATCACCTCCACTAGCTTTGTTCATAGTGATGCTTCCAAAGGCTCTGGGTGAATGATCACACCACCATGGTTCTCTGAGTCATTAAGATTTTTTTGTATGGTTCTTCTGTGTATTCTTGCCACCTCTTCTTAATATCTTCTGCTTCTGTTAGGTCCATACTGTTTCTGTCATTTATTTTGCCCATCTTTGCATGAAATGTCCCCTTGGTATCTCTAATTTTTTGGAACAGATCTCTAGTCTTTTCCGTTCTATTGCTTTTCTCTATTTGTTGGAAGTGTTCCCTTGGGAAGGCTTTCTTATCTTTCCTTGCTATTCTTTGGAACTCTGCATTCAGATGGCTATATCTTTCCTTTTCTCATTGCCAATGGCTCAGATGGTAAAGAATCTGCCTGCAGTGTGGGAGATCTGGGTTCCATCCCTGGGTCAGGAAGGGAATGGCAACCAACTCCAGTATTCTTGCCAGGAAAATTCCATGAACAGAGAAGCCTGGCAGGCTACAGTCTATGGGGTTGCAAAGAGCTGGACACGGCTGAGCGATTAACAATTTAAGTTTAATAAATTATCTTCTTTTCTCAGCTATTTGTAAGACCTCCTCAGACAACCATTTTGCCATTCTTTTTCTTGGAGATGGTTCTGATCACCGCCTCCTGTACAATGTTACAATCTTTCATCCACAGTTCTTTGGTCACTCTATCAGATCGAATCCCTTGAATCTATTTGTCACTTCCACTGTATAATTGTAAGAATGGACCTAGAGGATATCATACTAAGTGAGACAAGTCAGACAGAGAAAAATAAATATCACTTATATGTGGAATATTTAAAAACTACAAACGAATCTGTATATAAGACGTCTAGAAATAGACTCACGGACAGAGAAAACTAACTTATGATTACCAAAAGGGAAGAGGGATAAATTAGGAGTATGGGATTAACACATACAAACTACTGTACCTAAAATAGATAAGCAGTAAGAATTTACTTGTTGTATAGGACAGGGAACTGTATCCAGTATCTTTTATTAATCTATAATGAAACATGATCCGAATAATATACATATAACTGAATCACTTTGCTCTATACCTGAAAGTGACACAATATTATAAATCAACTATACATCCAAAAAAAGTCAGCAACCAAGACACTGATGGTCTAGAAAAGGAGTAAGGACAGATATAAGAACATATCCAAATATAACCCAGTGCATGAAATAACCTAACAATTTCCTAAACCAAGGGCACGTGAAGCGTGTGCTTGGCCAGAATAGAGTGAGCGTGGCCAGAGGAGACGTCCTTGAAGTCATGTCTGATATTCAGATTCAGGGTAGAAGTGATGAGGGTGGCCATACATAAATTTTGGTTCCCTTGGACGGACCCGGGGCAAGCTTTAGCAGCGCCTCTCTTTACTTTCAGTAGAGTCCTGGTTGGGGTAATATGTCATGTGGTCACCCTAGTTATTGAAAAGGAAGGAGGAAGATGTTCTAAGTTGGTGGTAATTGCTCTGTTGGGTGCCTCTAGTGCTTAAGGTTTCCTGATGCTGAGCCAGGCCCAAGCCTTATGGAGAAGTGATTAATCTGAATATAGCTCTGCTTCCTGATTAGCTATAGGATAGTCAAAGGTAGTTATTCCCAAGCTGCCCTAGCATGTGGCTAGAATTCAAATTTCACTCTGACCTAGGAGCTCCTCTTCTACTTCCACCCTCCCACACCTATCCCACAAATTGAATACATGACCGTTAAATTTTCCAGTGAGCAGAAGAGTATCTATAGTAAGAGCAGGTCATTTGCCTGCTGAGCCAGCCTCCTAATTGTAAATCTGGAAACAGTTCTCCCTAGAGAAGCTCTTGACTTTTAATAGACGAGCCCATGGATGGCTAGTGCAGAGTATGTCCAAATGGTAGAAAATGATAGCTTGAAGAAAGTAGAGACTTGGCCTGTGTGGGCCCTGTCTTTCCTGGTGTCCTCCTCCTGCTCCATTGGCTCTGTCAAGGCTGCCTTATTGGCACCTCCTTCCTGAGCAGAGCACTGAATCAGAGCATTGACCATTTCTGATTCAGCCTGGGAGCCTAACCTCAGGTTCAACTTGTAAGAAAAGTGGGTTTGTGGGGGAGGCCTCGGAGGCCTCACCCCTGTGCCCGCAGGATGATTGGTCTGACCCCAAGCAACCAGAGGTGCCCACCTGGGCATTGCAGCACTTGGGAAGCAGACACAGGGGACATCCTTCAGGCAGCATCTCCTTGGAGCCTCAGCTCAGAGGGGCTTCCAGTCAGCAGGGAAACCGGACACGCAGCTTACGCTGTACGAACAGGCGGACCAGTGCTTCCGGGATTACAGAAATCCAGAGATGGTCAGATCTTTTGTAAATGTTTTGTCCTGTTGTTTGGTTGCGTGTTGTTGTTTGGAGGTGGCAAAGTGGGAATAGTCTCTTTGGCTTTCCCTGGGCTTAAGACATTATCTTCTGTCACTTTGGATACTATTTTATGTCACGCTGGATACTATTTTATTTCTGTAGCTAAGAGATGTGGAAAGGGGTACAGGGAAGCATTGTCTCAACTAAGGTTCCTTGCCAGGAACCTGCCAAGATCAGTTGAGAGAGTTTAAGTACACGCGTGTGCCAAATCACAGCTTTCCAGAAGCTCACTTGGGCCTAGAAACCAAAAATGACAAAGCCATCAAAGAGATGGGATGCAGCCCCGGCTAACAGGTGTGAGAGGGAGCAGAATTCTTCAATATCATGTCCTGAATTTCCTGCATTAGACACTGGACTCTTGGAAAACCTAGGGGACTGCATTCTGTTAAGAAAAATCCTGAAATGGGTAATCTAAAAAACCAGAGTGAGAGTAAAACTGATACTTATTTCAAGCATGAATGATACATTTTTTCATTTGAATACTTAGAAGTACATTATTAATTTAATAGTGTATTTGCTATGGAAAGCACATTTGGTAGTCCCTTTTTCATCCTAATCCACCACACTTGGAGAGGGCTAGCTGATTAGCTGTGATGCCCACTGGATGGAAGCTTATGTAAATTACTCAGGAGAAAATGTTCTAACAACTAGGATGGGCATTTCAAAGCTTTGCAGTGATGGTAAACAACATATTTCTCCTTAGAGTCCTGTTCCCATCTTATTACTGCGGGGGAGAGAGAACATTTAACACCCAGTAAACACTAAGCCCACATTCCCCCCTAAGCTGAATAGCGAATGCTGATTTGTGTTGGTTGAGCGTCCTGGGCAGGGTTCAGAACTGTGGGGGTCAGGAGTGGAAAAACACGAAGGATCTAACGGCCTGTGGACAGCCCCGGGCCCCACTAGCCACTTTATTCCCAGTCCCACTTTCCTGCCCCTGTGGTTACGGTGTTCTCCTGTGTTGACGTGGCCTCTCCAGGAGGATTCCAAGTCCCCTGTCTTCAAGATGTGTACTCCCTGTCTAGGTGTGAGCTCAGCTGACACTTGGAGTGGCCCTCTGTCTTCCGCTGGCCCCCTGTTCCCGAGTCAGGATTGGGAGGGGTGGGGCCCTTTCCTCACCACCTGGGCCAGATGAGCTGACACCTGTGAGCAGAATCCTCTGTCCAGAGGCTCACGCACACATGGCCGTGTTCCTGCTGATGCACCATACTCTCTGAGCCCATCAGTTTTCTCCCTGCCCTTTCCTCTCGGTTCCCAGGGGTCACCATTTTTCTCAACAGTGCCCCTCCAGAGCGGGTTTGGAGGCGGGAGAGGAGACGACACATGTTAGCCTTGTCAGTATTTTCGGTGAATGATGCCTGAGGGGGAAGTGAGGTAGGCATGACTGGTGGAAAGATTCATCAAGAGAGAAAATGCGTCACTCTCTATTGTCATCCACGGTTGCAGTATGGTAAGAACCGGTTGTTCTCAGCAACATCCCTATCCCCCGCTGAGACAGGGAAGCAGAGGGTATCTGCTTTGGGAGGGAGGCAGGCTGTGGCGCAGAAGGGCCTCAAGCTGCAGCCCAGCATGAGGGTCACCGCAGAACAGCCGAGGCTCTGTGTGGGTGCCAGGCCAGCCCTGCCACAGACAGCACACCTGGCGCTTGAGTGGGTTCGCCTGCCTCCTCCAGGGGTAGGAAAGGGGAGGTGAGAGGGGTGGTCTGCCAGCCCCTGGCGAGTGTCCTGGGTCCCAGAGCCTGTCTAGAGGAGGCGGGAGGGGCTCCCCAGTCAGCAGCTCCCTGAGGTGTGGGATAGGCTGGGACCATCAGGTAGGGGCTGTGTGGACTTGAAGTCGCTCAGCTTTAAAGAGCTGCAGCTGGAGGAGACACTCCGGAACCTGCAGAGCCACATGCTCAAGGGAGCAGCGCCAGTGTGGGTGTGAGCAGAGTAGTGGGGCTGGGCTGCGGAGGAAGCAGGCAGGCAGCCGGAGGTGAGCCACCTGCACCTATTCGTTCTTTCTAGGGCTCTTCCCCAGCAGCCTGAGTGGCCCTGGTGTCCAGGACCCTCCTCAGGGACAGAGTGAGGAGTGCTGACCCTCCAAAGGTGCCCCCCGAGTCTCAGCTTTCTCTAGCTCCTGCTTCTCACTCCCTGATGCTCTGATTCCTTCCTCTGAAGGCATGAATCCTCATGGGGTCTGGGATGGAGCTGGGTAAACACACAGTGATGGGTGTGCAGACATACTGTGCGTTCTGACCTCTCAGCCGGGGCCCCTTCTTCTCTGCAGTGCGCACAGTGTTGATAAACCTGGCTTGATTGGCTCTGTATGGATACCACTGGTAATGTAAATATTCTAAGCAGTCACAGAGGAGTCATGTCTTTTCAGCATGTTTTCACTAGCTGTGGAGTAGGCTTTTGAGACAAACATCAGAGGCCTAAGGAGTCGGGATCTGGAAGAAGGTTCTTATAGATGGAATGAACCGCAGGAATGAATGAACTTCTGGAATTTCCTTGCTGAGGGGGGTTGTGCATGCTTGTGGCTGTGGCTTCTGGCTACTGTGTATACATTATGCGTCCTGGCATACAGGGCTTAGCTAATGACTAGCAGCCCGGTTGATCAATTCAGAACCAGAAGCAACTGGTAATTGTCAAGTTCCCTGAGCATGCCTCATCCAGCCCCCTGGCGAGAGGTTAAGGGTAGCTTGTCTGAGCTGCTGTCTGCAGACCAAAGGGAGTGAAGCCCCCGAGGTGCTCAGGCTCACAAAGGCTGACAGGATGTGTGTATCAGGTTATAACTGGTACATCCAGGAATGATGCTGCTGCTGCTGCTGCTAAGTCGCTTCAGTCGTGTCCGACTCTGTGCGACCCCATAGACGGCAGCCCATGAGGCTCCCCCATCCCTGGGATTCTCCAGGCAAGAACACTGGAGTGGGTTGCCATTTCCTTCTCCAATGCATGAAAGTGAAAAGTGAGAGTGAAGTAGCTCAGTCGTGTCCGACTCTTAGCGACCCCATGGACTGCGGCCTACCAGGCTCCTCCATCCATGGGATTTTCCAGGCAAGAGTGCTGGAGTGGGGTGCCATTGCCTTCGGAGTGATGTTAGAGGTCTTCAAACCCCAGAAAGGTTAGGATATTCCCCCCGGGCCCACGATCAGCAGATCCTGCCCCTGAAATTCAGTGGCTCCGGTCTTAAGTTAGATGCTTCTGTATGAGCCTCCAGTTTTCTTATTGATAGTCTGAGGGTAAGCTAAGGCCCCCTTGTGTTCTGATGCTGTGTGTAATCTAGGACAAGACACCAGCACTCTGCACTGTGACCCACTCCCAGCTCCTCCCCATGGCATCACTAACAGTGTGACATTGTCACCTGGCTCTGAACCCTGGAGTTAGAGGCCTGGGTTCAAATGCTACTGATAAGAAGTAGCTGTCGTTGGCAGCTTTGTGATTTTGGATAGATTGCTCAACTTCTGAGTCTCCTTTTCATCGTTAAAGTGATCCCCATACCTTTTACGGAGTTGCTCTGAAAATGGAAGTTAACTTAGCAAAACTCTCAGTACAGTGCCCAGCTCCTAGTAAGCATTCAGTAAATGGATTGTTTCGACTGTAGACATTCTGGTTTGCGAGCGATTCATTTGGCTGAATCTGAGGTTTCCTTACTGTGATGCTGGGGCTAGGTGGAACCAGTGCTTCTCTGACCCTGCTGTCCTCAAAGGAAGTGGAAAAGAAATAGTATTCTAAGGGCAGGGGCTGGGAATGTAGCCAGAAGCTTCTTGCAGAAAGCAATCACATTTCTTTGAACTCATAGGATGACTTGTAAAATCAAGTTATAGTTGTCATTCGGTACACCGAAGTGAATGCATTGGTTCTCATATAAAAATGCTTCTGCCAAATCTTTGAGTATAATTTATGCACAAGGATAAGTTGCTCCACTCTGAGGAAGGCGGGTATGAGAGCATGATTTTTAAGGTCCTTTCCAGCGCTAATGTTCCAGGTTCCCAGAGTGAGTGAGTCTCCTCCACAAAGGACCTGAAATTGGTACCCAAGAATCCTGAAGGGACCTTGGGGAGGTGGGCGCCCCTGTGCCCCTCCCCCTTGTGAGACTGCACGGTGCCAGGGGGTGCCACTGGTGGAGGAGGAAAGATGATGCAGCCCTTCAGAGTAAAGACTGAAGAAGCCTGAAGGAGGAGCAGGGCTGTGTCTGAGCCTGACTTTCCATCCTTGGGCTGATAAGTGGCTGAGTTGGGTTGGCAGCTCTCCACCACCCCAGGTAAACTCCAGGAAACAATAAACCATTGTTTCTCATCCAGAGCTGGGGGCTGTCCTGGAGACAGGACCTCCTGTCACAGGAGGGCAGGTGAGGGCAAGGGGTGAACTCCATGTGGAAGCACAGGGCTTGTCACACTGCCAAGGTATCCTCTGGGCAGTTCCGATGCCACAGCCAAGGCCACCGTCTGGGGCTGTGCCTAGCCAGTGGGAGGAGAACTGAGGGGAGTCTGGAGAAGAGCTGCATGCTCTGGAGGAGAACACAGAGATGTCTGGCCTGTGAATGGGAAGAGAGAGCATCTCTGCGCATGGGGCGAGGTGTACCTACTGATGGTGGCGTGGGTCCTGCATAAATTAGCTGAAGATTACCCAGTAAGCATGGTCTCTCCCTCAGGCATGAGGGGTTGAAAAGAAGCCATCCTTTTGTTTGGGATAAATAATAAGGGGCTTTCCCTGGGCAAGGGCCTGATTACATTAGTCAAATGTGTACCCATCAGATATCATTCCAATTAAATCTAAAGGAATATCAGCACAGGTGCTATACTGAAAATGTCCTGTTGGGCATGGTGTTTATTATGATAAGATCAAAAATATCTTGCTAAATTCTCCTGGAAGATATTATTGAATTGAGCCAGGATTTGGAGTGAGGAGGACTGGACTCTAGTTCTGCCTTATTAGCTATGTGACTTTAGGCAAGTCACTTGGTCTTTGAGCCTCAGATTTTCCATCAATAAAATGGGATCATCATGTATCTCAGTATGTTGTGAAATTCAAATGAGATCTAGACAGGGAAAGCATCTTATAAGTTGTCAGTATGTGGAAATTTATTGTAAATCGAAAGTCTTTTGGTAGCTTTATCTAAGAGCGTTACTACTTCCTGGGCCCTCTGCAATCTACTCTCAGTCAGTTAAATGACTGTATCCTTCAGAACCGCTCTTGACCCATCCGTTTGCCAGGTCAGTTTCCTTGCTCTGAGACATGCTCCACCATCTCCCCTGCCCAGCTCAGCTCTCCACCACAGGACTCACTTGTTTAGATGGTCGTGGTTCATTCTTTCTGCCTTGCAAACTTCAGAAATCTCTGGCCTCCTGTCTTTGAGGATACATAGGTCTATTTTGTGTCCTGGGCCTGTTTCCTCATCTGTAAAGTAAGAGGATTGGCCTAGATGATCCCCTACCAACCCTCACCTTTTGTGATCCAACTGCATTCCACTGTGATAAAAGGAAGCAGGAACTGAAATACATCTTGTCTGCTGCTAAGTCACTTCAGTCGTGTCCGACTCTGTGTGACCCCACAGACGGCAGCCCACCAGGCTCCCCCATCCCTGGGATTCTCCAGGCAAGAATACTGGAGTGGGTTGCCATTTCATTCTCCAATGCATGAAAGAGAAAAGTGAAAGTGAAGTCACTCAGTCTGTCCGACTGTTAGTGACCCCATGGACTGCAGCCCACCAGGCTACTCCGTCCATTGGATTTTCCAGGCAAGCGTACTGGTGGGGTGCCATTGCCTTCCCCACATCTTGTCTAGCCAATGACAAGTAACTGATAAAAAGACATCAGTGTAAGAGCATAAATTAGTAAATTACTCTCTGTGATAATTAAGGCGATGTTTGCAGCAACATTTCAATGAGCTTGAATGTTTAAGTGATAAGTGATACCTCTCACTGGTCCTCAGAGGTGACTGTTACCAGAAAGCTACCATTGGCTGAGTACTCACTGTGTGCCAGGCATGGTTAGAAACTGCATTACAGTTACATTGTGATCGGTATTTTAAGTATCTACTTTGTGTTAGATACTTAACTTTCCCTCTAATCTCCACAGAGCCCCACAAAACAGATATACAGATGGGAAAATTTAAGTTTAGAGAGATTAAGTAAATCACCCATGGTGATCCAGCTATTAAGTGGCAGAAGCAGGTCCAGGTGCAGTATGTCTGGCTACACAGCCTGTGATGAGATGGCTCACTCAAGTCCACTGGCTGGCATCACCAACTAGCTCACTCTTAGATTGTCACTTTCTCGTTCCTAGTATCCCAGGACTAGCGATTACCCCAGCAGTGTTCTTGATACGGTTCTGGGCTTGACCTTAGAGTAGGAACTGATCACTGGAAAACCCCACCTGGATATAGCACCCTCCCTTCTCTAGCATGTTGGGGACACCCAGTCTTGGCTCCTTCCTCCTTCCCTTTCTCTATGCACCTGTCCCCTGACTCAGTGCTAACCAAGAGTGGGAGGGAAACTAGAAATCCATAACACTGTTGGCTGGGTGGGCCAGTGGCTACAGCCAGAGGAGGCAGGTTTTGTCTGTGGGAGTAATTAGAAAACAAGTAGAAAACAATTAGAAAGCAATTGCAAATTCGAATATCAAATCCAGAGCCTATAGAAGTTGGTGAAGCAAGTCAGCTTGTCTCATTTTCTTGTGCTGTGTCAGGGTTTGCAAAAGAAGAATCCCCATGCCACTCAGTAAGGAAAGCTTAGGAGAACCGGGGATGTGCTCAATCCAGTGGGGTGCTGCCAGCTGCTCAGGCCTCAGGCGGTTCTGTAGGAGCTGCAGACACTTGCGGCCAGAGACAGTTTTCAGACTCAGCCCTGGTTCTTATCAGCGACCACATCTCTGCTGCACCTCCTGTCAACAGTGCTTCCCACTCCCCCTCTCCTCGGAAGACACTGTTTCATTAATTTTGCTGCTAATATTTTCTGCTCTGCTAAGGGAAGGCAGCTTAAGAACTTATTCTCCTGACACCTAGTAAGTGCTCATCAAATAGATTCCTTTTTTTTCCCTGGGATTTCCCTTTAGCTCTTTCAGCCCCAGTCCCTCTCTGGACAGACATCATAGAATCGGGAGCTGGACCTGGGAGGGGCCAGAGGCTGAAATACTAAGTGCATACATATTCATTCCTAACACGGGTCATTCCTAACACAGAATCTTCATGGCCTGTGCCCATGTCCTCAGGTGTGCGCTGAGGACAAGGTGAAGGTGAAAGTCGCTCAGTCATGTCTGACTTGCCATCCCGTGGACTATACAGTATATGGAATTCTCCAGGCCAGAATACTGGAGTGGGTTACTGTTCACTTCTCCAGGGGATCTTCCCATCCCAGGGATCAAAACCCAGGTCTCCTGCATTGCAGGTGGACTCTTTACCAGCTGAGCCATCAGGGAAGCTCCTGCCTAATTCAACTGCCAGCCTGTGAAGCCCTGTGTGGCGGGCCTGGAACAGAAGCCTCTCCGTTCTCCTCTCCTGGTGTCCTGAAACATCTTTTTCTGCTCTGGGCTTGGCTCCCCCTGCTGGAACCTCTCCTACCTGCCCAGGTATCCTAGAAGCCTGCAACGGGCCTAGAGACGCAGGTGTACTAGGACAGGAAGGTTCAGAGAGGCCCTTCAGGTCAGAGCGAGAGAGAAGAACCAGAGACCGGAAGCGAGTTTCTTAAGGTCACACAGCTGATTAGGGAGCATCCACAGTGAGCACCAGAACCTCTGCTTCTCGCGAGCTATTTAACTGTCAGATGCTGCCTGCCGATTTCTCCTGAACTGGCCCCCTCCTTGGCCAGCACTGCTTCTATCCTGAGTTCTGTCATAAATCTTGAAACAACAACACTGCCATTAACAATAGCCGCCTCTGTGGACTGAACACTTATCAGGCGCCAGAGACTGGGCCAGGCTGTTCTTACATGCATGGCTGACCCTCATAGCAATCCTGCAGCTATGAGCGTGGTAGCAGTAGCTCCATTTTACAGATGAGTAAACGAAGACTCGGAGGTTGTCCCTTTCCTCAGGCCACACAGTTTCACAGTGGAGAATGCATGTCTGACTACATAGCAGTCTGCTGCGCGCTGAGGGGCATCCTGTGGGTGGGAGCCACGAGCACTGTTCCTCCTCCCCAGGTGGATTTCCTGCGTTCCTGTGGACTGAGGTAAGGCTGCCTGAGTCCTCACAGTGCTCATCTCGCAGGCACACACGAGGGGCTTAGCAGGATGGAGCGGGGAGGCTAGGTCTTTGAGAAGGGGATGGTCGAATAACTCTCCTGTGACCCCACACTGACTTCTGCAGGGATGATACTGGTAATGAGCTGGGTGAACTTTAGGATGTTGCTCAACTGTGATAGGAATGCACGTATTGCTAATTGAATTATCGTCAGGGGCTCTGGCTCAGGCTTGTGACTTTTACTGCAGAAAGCTTCTCTCAGCTGGTCTCATTAAATCTCAAATTAAGCAAGAATCCCAACAGGAAGAGAGCAGCTCCAGGAGACCAGACCTCACTCGTTCACACTGTACGTTTGGTTGGCTGTGTTTATTTGGTTTGATCCCCTTTTAAGGAAATTTTAAAATAACATTCTGCCAAAGGCGTGGGCACTCAGGGTAGAGCTGCTAAGTGGATGCCCTGCTCGCACCCTTGGTCTGCTCCTCTGCTCGTGTGGCTGGGCTGGTGGGAGCAGCTCCTCTGCCTGCAGAAGCCAGCCCTCCTTTATTGTGTCTTTTAAGAAGAAAGGCCCAGGACATTTTTAGGGAGGGAGGGGCTTTTGGTGGGTTCAGAGAAGAACTCAATTGTGGTGGGGTGTGGGGAGGAGTGGGCTGGCTTTGCCTGATTTCCCTTAGGAACCCATCAGAGTCTTTCAAGGATGCCAGCAGGAAGCCCAGAGAGTGTACCCAGGGCCCGGCATAATCGTGCTCACTTCACACCCAGCGAGCCTGAGAAGCTAAGCAGAGAAAGGATGTACGAATTCCATGCCAGGACTGGCACCCGTGTGTCTGGAACCAAATGCCAGTAGGCCCCAGGGGATAGATTTTTTTTTTTTTATTGTTGTGGCCTGCTCACCCACCCCTTTCCCTACATCCTTTCTCTCACATTCACATGTTTGCTCTACAACAAAATTAAGTAGTGCCTTAGTTTGGAAGTGATGGTTTTTAAGTGCTTCTTTTTTTTAGCCCAACTTTCAATTTATTCATGTATTCACAAGTACTTATTGAGAGCTTACTGTGGGCTCATCTGTATTCTAGGCATTAAGGATACAACAGTGAATGAAACACAGAGAACCCATGACCCATTGCAGGAGCTGTGTTCCAGTGGGAGAGACAGATGTTCATCAAATAACCACAGGACTACATAGGGGACAACTATGATGTGTATGATAGATACACCTTCCATGATTTTGTCCAAATTACCATCCTTGGTTCTGTTCAATTCAAAATAACTTTCTATCCCTGTTGCCTTCCTAGAGACCTCTGTCTAGGAGACCTAGATCTCGATTCACCTCTGTTCCTCAGTGGTGAATAGCAAGTTTTTTAAAAAAAAATTCAATTTCTTCCTTAATTATCCATAAAATACTTGAATAACTGGCATGTGCAAGGTCTAAGGTCTTCCAATGTCTGGGGTGAATATTCAGTCTTGACCAAGAATTCAGTTAACTTGAAGGTGTTACCTTCATCTGTGTCTGTCTTCAAATCTCTCTGGTCCACATGTGTTTAGCCTTTCTCCTTGGGAAAAAAAGATGGAATAAAGTTACGTATTGATTCATTCTTTCCCATCTGCCTCTCAAAGCCACACACCAATACTCCTATCAAACCTCTTTTCCCTTTTCACTTGTGTGCTTTTCAGAGGACAGAAGAGGAGATGGTGATGGAGGGGTTGGTATAGGGGAGAGGCTACAGCAGCAGTACTCCAAGTGGGCCCTGCAGACTCTGGGGGCCCATGAGATTCTTTCATGGACCCAGGAGGCCCAAATGTTTTTTGTAATAAAATGTCATTTGCTTTTTTCACTCTCCTTATGTCTCAAGTGACATTTTCCAGTGGTTGCAAATAGTGTGATGTTATAACTAGCTGGATACAGAAGCAGACATGAAAATCTGTCTTCTATTAAAGAAATAGAAATTAAATACAAATGAGAGGAATTTGCAAAAATGAACAACTCTTCTTACTAAACTTTTTCTTGGTTTTATTTTAGAAAATACATTTTTCTTTAAAAATTATTGTCTATGTTAATATAATGAGATCATTATTAATGTTTTTGAATGAATTAGTATTTCTTTAGTTTTAATTAGTAATAGAGTTACTATTGAGAGCAACAATTCACACACATAAGCTTTTTGGGATCTTTAATAATTTTAGGAGCATGAAGGGCCCTGAGACCAAAATGTTTGAGAACTGCTGAGGTAGAGGCTAAGGAGTCAGCTAGGTGTTAGGAGAAGACCAATTACTCAGGAATCAGACATGAGCCAGTAGAACAGCTTGTGAACATGCTAAGCTGTTTCAGTCATGTCCGACTCTGTGTGATCCCAATGACTGCAGCACGCCAGGTTCCTCTAATTCCAAATCCTCATTTCTGATTTGGACATCTGCAGTCTGTCCCAAGGTGTGAGTTGTATAGGATGATAGATTCCTTTGGAACTATGGAAATACATTCTCTCCTCCAGAGGAGAGGGTCTGATCTGGACATCACCTTGCTACCATGCTTTAGAAGTATACACCAGGGACCAATTCTGAAGCTCTCCAGGGGTCAGGACCAGCACTGCTAGATCTCAACATGAACACAGTCTGTGGAGTGTGGTTCAGATCTCAGCCCAGATTCCTTAAGATGGTTGCAACACAGGAGTCCCCTGTCCATCTGCTCTCTGGGCTTGCTCCCACTCCAGGGATCATAAACCAGGCTTCTTCAATTCAAGGAGGAGGATGCTGGGTCTCAGGAGGCAAGGGTCCCACCAGCCTTGGGTAGTTATCCTAAATCAGATGTGTCTAGAGCTGGGTTGTGTTCCAGGCCAGATGTGGAGTTGGGGGTGGGCCCAGCCCTGCCAAGGATTCAGCTCTTGGCTTGACAGCGTCCTCCGTTTGCTCCACACTCGGATTGGAACGTGCAGCTCTGAACAAGTCAAAACCTGTGAGCTTCCACTCTTGGTTTCCCCGAGACTCCACTCAGAGCCTCTGCAGCTGGCAGCCAGGGGTTTCAAAGGTCACCCCAGCTGGGCGGATTGAAACAACAGATCTCTCTGACCGAGTGAAATTGGCTGCCCGGTACAAGGCAAGTTGCAACATCTGCGAGCAGTCGGCCAAACGCCCCTTAACTTTTCAGCCTGGCCCTGGGCTCTGCGGCAGCCCTGGCTCTCCCTCTCTGTCCTCCTTCTCGGACAGACCTTGGACAGGCATCTCAGCGGTACAGTGTTGAAGTGGCCGCCCACGCTTCCTGACTCGTGGGAGAGCTGCCAGGGAGAGGCCACGGTAAGGCGCGTCCATTCTCTGGCGTGGGGCCCTGTCCCACCGCCTGCTCCCGTGGGTCATGGCAAGTCAGCGTGCTCAGCCCACAGCCGAGGAGCAGCTCGTTCCAGGATTAAGAACGATTAGGGCATTTGTTGGGATTTGAGGGCTCTGAAGAGAGAGGATTAAGGTGGAGAGAGGGAGCTGTCATTGCTGGGGGCATTTGCACCTGGGTGATTTGCTGTGTCTGCTGTGTGCCCGTGGCTCCGTGGCTTCATAGCCGACTGCCAGGCTTCCAGTACAGAGCCCGCTGGGAGCCCTTCCCTGTGGGGAAGGTATGGTATTTCCAGATGCCTTGCTGCCAGATCAGGTGCTTAAGAACAATGATCATTTGAAATGTGTGCACTTTGGGTGGGGAAGGGGCAGCTGGTTTCTCTGAACTTTTGCTGTATAACATGATTCTTGATTGGAAACTTTTCTCTGAGCCTTTGTGCCTCAGTCTTTTTGCTCTCTTTTGGCCATCGTTCCATAGTTGAAAGTGTTCAGCTTTCTGGGTTCAAGAGGGAATTTGAAATGCTTTTGATCAAATTAAAGTCAAATTCATTTAGTGCTGCTTTGAATGATGAACAAACTCTGCTGCTTATGAAAACCCTATTTGGAAGTGAGCTTTGGCCCAGGCCTTGCGAGTGTGTGGCAGGGTGTGGCTTCCAGCTCTCAGACCACTGCTCTTCTGATCCCCTCTTTTTTTTTTCTCTCTCTCTTCTTACTTCTATTGCTTTGATCTGCATTTAACTCGTGTTGAATGGGACCCCCTAGCTAGGTGTATTCAGTTCTAGCCACTGAGCACTGCTCTGCCGGTACCCGGCCCGCTGGTGCTCTTGATTGGAATGTGGTCCCTGGGCTGGATGAGGGATTAGAAGGGAACAAGGATGTTCTGTATTATTATTGTTACTATTATTATTGTTCTGATCGAGCATTCCAAATATGTCAGTAATCATTCACTGGCAGTGTGGACAGAATCTGTTTATGTGGCTGATGGCAGTGGGTGGAGCGATAGGCTGAGCAGAGCTGCTTGGTATAACTGACCATCCTGGGAGTGGGCTCTGGTTAATAACCAGCCTGCTTACCCACCCTCACTCCTCACAGTGCACTTGCTGCACTGACTTGCCTGTTCTAACCTAAAGCCAGACTTTCCCACCTGGCCAGGGATGGATGACTTACTTCTGTCTTCTGTGTTTGAGGCTGACCATATTCCTTTTGCTAATAGCATCCAAGACCTTCAAGAGACCTCAGAAGGTCAGAATCAAGAGGATTAATAGAGAGGATTCTGAGCCTTAGTTTCCAGCTCCCCGAAAGCTGAGAGGAAGAGTCTTGTGTCTTCCAAAGCCAGAACTGAGAGCAGAAGGGAGTGTTACACTCCCCCTCCCCCTTCCTTTGTGCAGTTCCCAAGCCTCTGCCTATCGCATCTCCCATTACTGGGGAAAGCAGGAAATGCCTCGTCTGATTCTGGGGCCCTCCAGGAAGCCCACAGGGTATGACTGCGATCAGAATTCAGTTTGGTTTCCACTTCTTAGCTCTGTGACCTTGGATTACATGGAGTTGACTTTCTGAGCCCTGATGTCCTCATTTGTGAAAGGAGAGTAATCAGAACTGCCTTGTAGGACCAGGGATTGAGCGAGATTAGGGCCCAGCATGATGCTGGGTGCCCGAATCCTGTCTCTTCACTGCTGGGACAGATAGCACAGTGTGCGTGGGCTGCCAGGGCCCCCAGTCCCTCCTGCCCACCTTCTCATGGTCTGCCAGCTGCTTCCCACTGCTGTTATACAGTAGCCGCATGCAGATACCCTTGCTCTGAGGACAATCAGGCTGACCTGGGCTTGCCATCCTTGGTGGGAAGGATCTGTCCTACAGGGTGGTGGACTTGCTTTCCCTTTGGGAGCTGGATGATGATGTTGACAGCTAGCATTTACTAAGTGCCTCTTATGCTGCCCTGAGTGTTTCATATACACTCTCATTCAAATCCTCCCCTCAACCTTGTGAAGTTATTATCATTCCCATTTTACAGGAAGGGAAACTGAGACCAGGAGAGTTGAAGTACCTTGCCCAGGCCACAGCAGAAACGTATCAGTACCCTGGATTCGTGGCTGGGTGTGACCCCTGTGACACCCGCCCTTACTCGACCCGCTCACTGCTGGTGCTGGCAGCACAGCGTGTCGGCCCCTCCCTTCAGAGGCAGTGGAGGAGGGCACATGGAGAAGTGGCCCCTCCAGGGCATGGCCCTGGCAGGCCCTGCAGGATGTGAGAACCCCATTCCTCCTCTATCCTCTGTTACCCCACTCATCACACACACATGTAACTGTGCACTGCTGTGTCCCTTGTTACACAGCAGATGTTTAATAAATATACTTTAAATGAGTGAATGACTATATCCTGATGCTTGCCATTAAAATTATATGATTACTTGGAAATGGTTCTGCATACACATACACAAACAATGATATAAATATGGCAAAATAGTAATTTTTGAATCCAGCAATAGGTATTCAAGGTACTCACTTTTTACCATTCTTTCTATTTTCCCATTTGAAATTTTCCATTATGAAACTTATTTTTGGCTTAAAATTTCTATGTCAATCAATTCCTATTATTATTTTCCTTGTAAACATATACTCATATAAATGCCTGATATAGTTAACCAATTCTCCCTGTTGGATATTTAACTGTTTTTTTCTTTCTGTTTCTGCTTAACTAGATTATTTTTCTATGTATTTTCCTATAAATAATGTGGTAAACATTCTTTTATGTAAATTTGAAACTATATCTCTAATTTGTTCTCAAAAAAAAAAAACACACACATTTCTGAATGTAGGATTATTGGGAAAGAAATGGACTGTTTTTTTTTTCAGAATCTTTTTTCCAAATTGCTTTCTAGAAAGATAGTATCTATTTATACTCCTCCAGAGGATATGAGTGGTATCCATGGTCTCACTAGTATTTGTTATCTTTCTTTTTAAATGTCAGCTTGGTTATTTTTTAAAAACAATGACTTCTTCCTAATTTGCACTCTTGGCTTCTGATTGAGGCTAGACAGCGTCCATTTGTGTTGTGGTCATTTATCTGCTGTGAACTGTCCAAGAGACAGCTTGCTCATTATGTCAGCTGTTTTCTAGTATATGAAGCATCCTAATCCTTCATTCTTTTGCTTGTTTGTTTGTTTTAAATCCTGGGTGTTTTGTCACTTGTTTGTCTGACTGTGTTGGGTCTTAGTGGCAGCACATGGGATCGTGGTTGCATCACTCAGGGTCTTTCGTGTGGCTCCACAGACTCTCTAGTTGCGGCTGGCGGGCTCGGTGGTCGCAGCGCCGGACTCCAGAGCACATCAGCTTCGCTGCCTGTGACACACAGGCTCGGAGTTGTGGTTCACCGGCTCAGTTGCTCCGCAGTATGTGAGATCTTCGTTCCCCAATCAGGGATGAACAACCCAGCTCCCCTGCACTGCAAGGCAGATTCTTAACCCCCGGGCTACCAGGGACGCCCCAGTCCTTTATTCTCCTTGAAAGCATTGTATCCCAGATCATCATTCCCCTTTTCATGTTGTCGATGGTATGCTATGACACACAGAAAGTCTTGGGTCTATGTGTGTATGGTGAGAGATCTCTGCTTTCTCCCTTATTACCTCAACCTCAAACACCCTTCCCACCAGCCAACTCTGACTGCTTACAGGAGGCAAGAGGGCCCAGCGGTTAAGAATAAGTGCCACACACCTGGGATAAAATGCCAGTTCTGCCCCCTGCTAAATGCCATAGGTGCATGCTAAGTTGCTTCAGTCATGTCCATCTCTTTGTGACCCCGTGGACTATATAGCTCTCTAGGCTTTTCTGTCCATGGGATTCTCCAGGCAAGCACACTGGAGTGGGTTGCCATTTCCTACTCCAGGGGATCTTCTCAACCCAGAGACTGAAACCACATCTCCTGCGTCTCCTGCACGGGCAGGCAGGTGCTTTACCACTAGTGCCACCGGGCCCTAAGCAAATTTCTTAATCTCACTGAGCCTCCATTTCTAATCTATAAAATGGGGATGATGAGATTATCTGTCTCCTAGTGTTGTAAGGAGAAATGAACTATTGTTTATAAAGTGCTTAGAATAGTTCCTGGTATATAGTAAATGCTACATAAATTTGGTTTTTCTTGTTACTTACTGCAGTGAACCTGTGAGTCTTATCATTTTGAAAGGATTTTGTTTGCAAAGCTGATACCTCATCAGGGAAAGAGAAAGCTAGGTTTATCAAGCAGGGGATGTGCCCTGTTACAAACAAAGCTAGGTCTTTGTTATTTTAACTTGTACTTCAAAATACATCTCTCTTTTGTTTTTGTTAGATGTTATTAAATTTAAAACTAATTATATGCCCAGACACTACTGTTCATCTCTGTCAGCTTATCCCATTTGGCATGGGACTTAAGCTTGTGACTAAAGATCCTAAGAAAGTGAACAGAAAAATAGAAACTAGAAATACTCTTTAGTTTAGCAGGTATTTGTTAAATTGCAGTCCTCTGATAGGTCAGGTACTGTGGATTCCATGCTGAGTAAGAATGGACACACGGTCTCCAGTGTGGGTCCCCAGAGTGGAGCTATCCCAGCCCGGTGAGGCGCCCACCTGGTTTAGAGTCTGGAACAAGGATACTTGGGACACACTCCAGGGGGTGGCACAGGTGTCCAGCAACCTTGGCCGGGCTGTGACGACCTGGTTCCTCTCCACTGCTGCCTGTTTTCCCAGCCTGCTGCCCCAGCCTTTCCTGTGGACTTCGACAGCTTTCCCACTCCCCATCTTTCCAACATATCCCTTCTCCTTTTAGGAGAGCCGGAGTCCATTTCTGAAGTTTGCAACCAAAACCTGGTTCACACTTGTTACTGATTCCATTTCTAGAACTAACCCGAAGCAAGTCCCTTTGTTCCACCTGACCTGCCAGCCCCATAGACAGCGAGGCCCTGGACCAGGTTTTCTTGTCAGTGATGCCGTCATTGTGCTTGGACTCGGGGCGAGTGACTTACCTCCTCTGGGCTTCGCTTGTAAGTGGAGGAGTGAGCCCGGATAGCCTTAAAATGTCCCCTTTTCTGATGTCCTGTGGCCTCTGAGGCTTTTTGCAGTCTGGTCCGCAGAAACGGGATGTCCCCCCCAGGCTTGGTCCTTTCCCTGCTTTCAGCCCCACGCCCTCGCCTCACCTCACCCAGACTCCATGCCGTATTAACCTCAAACTCTCTCCTTCCTGGGAGTGTGGATTCCATTTTTCTTTAGCCTAAGAGCCCTCACAGTTCAGGCAGAAGAAGTTTTACTTCCTACCAAGAGTGCCTGACGCAGATGCTGATCCTGAAGGTTGAATCCTATTAGGCACTGATTTTAGATGCCCACTGTGAGAGCCCTGAGAACCAGCTGCCCCTCTCCTGAAAGTGCTCCATGGGATTTGGGGGAGCCCAGGACATGGCCCAGGGAGCTGCTGTCTGGGGTGGGCTGGGCCGCACTCCTACAGCTTCACGAGTTGAGGACAGAGCCTCTGGTTCCCAGAGAGGAGCTCCAGGTGGACCCTGACCTAGTGAGTCTCCCTGTAAAACCCAACCAGCACTCTGGGTACCCGGCCGCCTATAGGGAGGACAGGCTGTACTTTGTCTGACCGGATCTTCCTTCCTGTTTGCAGACCATGGGGGATGTGAAGCTGGCCGCCCAGACACACGTTTCCAAAACCTCCCTCACTGCGGATCACTCGAGAGTCAGCTCCATGCCCCTAACTGAGGCCCCTGCTTTCACTTTGCCCCCTCGGAACCTCTGCATCAAGGAAGGAGCCACTGCCAAGTTTGAAGGGAGGGTAAGCAGTGAGGCTGAGTGGGTGGCTCGGGCCGGGAGAGGGGCGGTGGAGGTGGGGGTGGTTGTGGCTGGGCCGTTGCTTCTGTTCCAGCCTTCTCAGCAGGCTGACCTGGCAGAAAGCCTGCTTTCCTTTGGACCCTCATATAAAATGAGTACAAGTCCATTGGCCCTATATCTTTGGTTTATAGTTGACTTTGGGTTGTGTTGGAGAATTGGGGGGTGGTGAGGGACATTGAGATGTTTGGCTATTTATGCAAGTCATGCTCTGGTTCATGCACCTGATTATAGGAGAAGGGCAAGGTGAGGGCAGGAAGTGTACAACTTGGGTTTAAATGTGTGTGTTGTCCGCTCAGTTGTGTCCGAATCTTTGCGACCCTATGGACTGTAGCCAGCCAGGCTCCTCTGTCCGTGGAATTTTCCAGCCAAGAATACTGGAGTGGGTTTCTATTCCTTTTTCCAGGGGCTCTTTCCCACTCAAGATCGAACCTGGGTCTCCTGCATTGCAGTGAATTCTTTAGTATCCGAACCATGAGTTTAAAGATGTGCCCTCAAATCTGGACAGTGGAGAATGAACTCTCATTTTTCTCTTACTTCCTACCTGGACGGGGTGTTTGGTTAACAACCTCTTGTGTATCCATCTGGTACATCCAAAGCAATGGGGTAGGAGATAGTACTCCTCATTTCAGTTCTGTCACCTTTCGCTAATAAGTATTGGTCTCTTGCCCTTACTGGGCATCCATTTCTTCCTCTGCAAGCAGACAATGATATTTCCTTGTCCACCCTGTACTAGAAAGGAGAAGATGGGAAGACTATCAGTAAGAACATTGAGGTTATGTCCAGCTGGACACACCATTAGTAAGCTGCTGGCTCAAGCCACCAGGAAGTCAGATCATCAGCTTGACTTGGAGATGCACATGGAAGTCAGGAGGTTTGCAAGTAATATTTGTCCTAGATTAAACACAGGCAGTCTTCCCAAGAAATGCTTTAGAAGCTGGAAGGCTTTGATCTAAGCAAAAGACAGGTGAGGTGATGAACTCACAGGTTGCACTTTGAGTCTACAAGTTAAGTCTATGGATGGAAGGGGTCAACAGCGTCACTCCTCCTGGATGTTGCTGGGCCTTGCCTTTGTTTAAGTGGCAGGTCTGGCTGTGTGGTCATCTGCAGAGTATTCAGAGGTATGTTATGTTCTCTATACTGGCCTGTCTAGTTAACTGTTTGCTGGTAGATCTGACGTTCCTTGTCATATTGTGTCTTTTCCTTAAAGAGGGGAATGTTGGTGATGCTGCTGAGGGGTCTGCTCTTCTCTCTGGGCTCTATCAGGATGAGTGCTCTTTTCTGTTGCTCTGACTGTGGCCCCCATTCTCCCATGCCCATAACTGGCAGGAAAGAAGCAACAGGAAGAGCCTCTGGGGATTTAGAAACATGAGTAAAGTTTTAATATATGATACAACATGATGAACACTGAAAATGAGCATGCTAAATGAAAGAAGCCAGACACAGAAGACCACATATTGAATGATTCCATGCATCTGAAATGTCCAGAACAGACAAATGTATGGCAACAGAAAGTAGATGAGTGGTTGCTGATGGCTAGGGAGGAGGAGTGGGGAATGACTGCTGAAGGGTGCAGAGTTTTTTTGGGGGATGATGAAAACGTTCTGAAATTAGGTATTGGTCATGGTTGCACATGGTTGCGTATGGTTGTACATGTTTGGATGGCATTATCAACTCAATGGACATGAGTTTGAGCAAACTCTGGGAGATAGTGGGCTTCCTTTGTGGCTCAGCTGGTAAAAAATCCATCTGTAATGAGGGAGACCTGTGTTCAGTCCCTGGATTGGGAAGATCCCTGGAGAAGGGAAAGGCTACACACACCTCTTGATGAAAGTGAAGGTGGAGAGCGAAAAAGTTGGCTTAAAGCTCAACATTCAGAAAATGAAGATCATGGCATCCGGTCCCATCACTTCATGGGAAATAGATGGGGAAACAGTGGAAACAGTGTCAGACTTTATTTTTTGGGGGCTCCAAAATCACTGCAGATGGTGACTGCAGCCATGAAATTAGAAGACACTTACTCCTTAGAAGAAAAGTTATGACCAACCTGGATAGCATATTCAAAGGCAGAGACATTACTTTGCCGACTAAGGTCCACCTAGTCAAGGCTATGGTTTTTCCTGTGGTCATGTATGGATGTGAGAGTTGGACTGTGAAGAAGGCTGAGCGCCGAAGAATAGATGCTTTTGAACTGTGGTGTTGGAGAAGACTCCTGAGAGTCCCTTGGACTGCAAGGAGATCCAACCAGTCCATTCTGAAGGAGATCGGTCCTGGGTGTTCTTTGGAAGGAATGATGCTAAAGCTGAAACTCCAGTACTCTGGCCACCTCATGCGAAGAGTTGACTCATTGGAAAAGACTCTGATGCTGGGAGGGATTGGGGGCAGGAGGAGAAGGGGACGACCGAGGATGAGATGGCTGGATGGCATCACGGACTCGATGGACGTGAGCCTGAGTGAACTCTGGGAGTTGGTGATGGACAGGGAGGCCTGGCGTGCTGCGATTCATGGGGTCGCAAAGAGTCGGACACGACTGAGTGACTGAACTGAACTGTATAGTCCATGGGGTCACAAAGAGTTGGACACTGAGCAACTGAACAACGTGGTTGCCCGGCTTTTTGAGTGTGTTATAGGACACTGGATTTACACTTAAAAAATTAAAGGTGAACTTTTGAAAAAAATGGCTTAGTGAAATTGATCCATACCCACCCTCCTGCCCTATTGCTTGTCAGAGATGGACTCTTCTCTCAAATTAATACAAACTGTGGAGAGTAAGAGATGATTTAGTGTCTGTAGATGGAGAGGTGTTGTTTTGCTCACTGACTGTGGGGGTCATGAAGGGGCTGAGCCTTTGGGCTGTTTGAGTTGGAACCTTTGTAGAATGAACACTGACCCAGCAGTCCACACACTGGAGTTCTCTGTTGCTCAGTTATCCTCAAGTTGGCAGGTCAGACCTTCTCTGGACCTTGGTTACCTTATCTGAGAAGAAAGATAGAAGAAGAGAAGAAACAGCTAGTTAGTTTTTTCTGTATTTTCAGGCCTGCAGGGATGTGAAAAGGAAACAAATTGAGGAAGAAAATGGTAAAAGCAGTTCCTAAATTATACAGAGTGAAGTAAGCCAGAAAGAAAAACACCAATACAGTATACTAACACATATATATGGAATTTAGAAAGATGGTAATGAGGACCCTGCATGCAAGACAGCAAAAAAGATACAGATGTGTAGAGCGGACTTATGGACTCTGAGGGAGAAGGAGAGGGAGAGGGAGAGGGAGGGATGATTTGGGAGAATAGCATTGAAATATGTATACTATCATGTAAGAAATGAATTGCCAGTCTATGTTCAATGCAGGATGCAGGATGCTTGGGGCTGGTGTATGGGGATGATCTGGAGGGAAGATGTGGGGTGGGAGGTGGGAGGGGGGTTCATGTTTGGGAGTTCGTGTAAAAAAATAAATAAATACAAAAAAAAAAAACTATAGTAGTAACAGTATTTTTTTAAATGAGGTAACATTCAAATATGTAAATTTGACTATCTTAATTCAATGGCATTTCATACATTCATGATGCTGATTACATTATTCTTGAAGCAGAGCATTCTCTAGGTGAACATTTTATTTTGCTTATATTGAGGAAATAGTTGACTTTGTATGTTACATGTGGGCTGTAGTTCAAAGTGAATGTGTTTCTTAGAAGTCAGCCTGGGGAGCTCCGTTACCACTCATCAACTCCCTGGAATTAACCCAGAACAACACCGTGACAGCATGCTGGTGCATAGTGGACACAGGAGGAAGAAGATTCCAGAGAGATGTTTGGTGGAGTGTCTGGGCTCCATCTGAGAACTTCCAGAGAAAACCACAGAGGGAAGGTCTTTCTTAGAAAGTGCTTTATAAACTAGCATGTTGTGAGTGTGTATTATCACTGTAGCAAAGGACACAAAGGAATGCCTTGCATCAAGGTAGAGCCATATCAAATGACTCCAGAATGAGGAAGTGGTTGTTTGCAGTTGTGCAGTGGATACACCTGATCTGGCAGCCTCAGAGAAAGGAAAGGCAGAGTCTGAGTGACATGAGCGGGAATTTTCTGTTTTAAAAGACCGAGCGCCAAATGGGGTCACCTCCTCAAATCCTTTAGGCTTTTTCCACTTTGTGGCCCACAGCCAGGCCCCTTTGCCCTTTCCTTTTCTGTTCTAGAAGCATTGCACTGTTTGCCTTTGCAGCGAAGAGTGGCTCAGTGACACATTTGGCTGAAGTCTGCTCGCATATTTTTGGGAAAACTCTCGCTTTTCTGGTTAAAACAAATCACTGGTTCTGTCATATTCCACCTCGTCCTTGCTTCCTATCTTAACTGCTGATTTGATGCCTGGAGCTCAGGCAGTCATATCCAAACGATGAGGGAACAAACCAGAATACAAAGGGTTGGTCAGTGTGGGCATGGGCAATGTGCATGGGTGTGGAGGGCAGAGCAGTGGAGGGAGCACAAAGACCAGCAGCTAAGACCCTAAAGTCCTAAGGCTTAGAGAGTTCCCAGATAGGATCTTTGACTGTGGTCATTCACACAGGAAATTTTACAGAAAGTGTTCCCAACTGATAAACACCTAATGAGATGCATGTGGAAACACTGTCTCTTTAAATAATGGGAATAAATAGGGGAGAAGGCACAGCACAGAGAAGAACCAAAAAACCCTTTCAGACCCTTACCAAATCTACCAACAGTGAGGGGAGTACTTGAGTTGAATGTACCCTGCAGATAAAGCATCCCAGAGGGATTTGCTCCTCCCTGGCTGTGGCCATCTGGCTTGAACCAACAGGGTCTAAGGCCTCTTAAGAGGAAGTCAACCATATGGTGTTAAGTGATGATTTAATGTCATTATAGAAAACTACTATTTAATCAGGGTCTGCTGCTTAGGCCAAAGCTACCTACCTCCTCCTCTTTCTTTTTTGGCTCTGCCAGCTTAAAAAGATTGTATTTTCCCAGAATTCACTGAACTTTGGATCCATAGCTCATCAGTACCACATTTAGACAACCTGAACCCACATTGTAGAAACCTGTTTCGTCATCTGAACACACCATCATATAAGAGCAGGGCATCTTGTCTGCCCAAGGGATGTACCCAGTGGAACCACGCCAACACTCACATTCTGAGCACCCAGAACTCTGAACTCCTCTACCAAAGGGCCCTGAGCCCACTTCTAACGTAATCATGGGGCTCTTCCTGTGAGAAGATTTTGCTGGGACTGAGTGGGATGATGGTCAAGGAGAGCGGTTTGCTTAGGGGACTAAAAAGGTAGATGAAACTCAGATGTAGGGGGGATCTGTTGTCCACCCATGGGCATAGGAGGGCCTGACAGTGCAGGTGCAAGTAGGGTGTGGTGTGCCACTGCCTGCGGAGTGTTACTGGGTCTAGGGTGCGGGGGCCCTCCATGGACAGGTAGCTGGGCATCCACACATGCCAGCAGCTCACTGAAGTGCCTCCTCCTGTTCTGCTGCCCATGAGGGCAGCCCAAGTGCCAGCAGACTGGCTCCCCAACACAGAGCCAAGTAAGAAAGGACTGAGATGGTAGGAGAAAATGCTGGAATTACTGGAGATTTCTCCCCTTCGCCCTGGAATTCATTCTTATGAGACAAAGCAAACATGTTGATAGGCCCTGGCTGTGCTGTGAATCAAATGAGCTAATATTTGAGTGCCTCTTGAAGTACAGCCCAAATGAGGCTTCAGTCCAGACTGAGGGGCTTCACAATAAAGGGCTGGCCTGGCATCATCATGGAGGGTGGAGGCAGGACCCAGAGCAGACTTGATCCATGACGTGAATAACTCCTCAGTTTCCACTTTAACCACCAGTGGTGTCCTTCCCCTGCTAACTTCTCCCCAGTTCACTTCTAACTCAGAAGCGCTCAACCACTGAGAGAAATTTGAAGGAGGCAGCTAGTGTGCTTTCTGTCCTCAAAAATCTTTTTTGGGGGAATGGGGGCGGGGCTCAGCTTGCAGAATTTCAGTTCCCCAACCAGCGATTAAACCCAGGCCAAGGCAGTAAAAGCGCCCAGTCCCAACCACTGGACTGTCAGGGAATTCCCTGTGCTCAGAAGTATTAGTAAGTTTTAACCACAGGTTCTTAAGAAAAACATGTGCGTATGAAACAGTAGGATGTGACAGTATAATTAAATGTGTGAAATAGTACAATTACATAGTTTGTACTATAGGAATTTAGAGGCGATTAAGATGAGGTTTGCAGTGGTTTGGAAACTGGTTTCTTGCTTCCTGACTTTGGTCCTCCCACTTCGTCCTTACAGCCTTACAGGTCTGACTGTCACCTCCCTGCTTAACATCCTCGAGCCTGCGATGAGGTTCCTCAGAGCTGCCCACAGGCCCTTCCGGTCAACTCCTGGCTCTGCAGCCCTGAGCCCTTTCCTCCTTCCTCCCTCTAGCCTCGCTTGCCCAGCCGCGCTCACCCACACAGACGCAGCATGGATACTTTGCTCTGCTATCACCTTTGTGAGAAAGCGTAAACAAGGAAGGCATTTTGTCTTCCCTATTGATTAGGAGTGGGGGCAGAGTGCACCGGAAGGGAACCAGAATTTATCATTGCCTTATTGGTGTCAGGCATGTGATCTTAGTCCTTTTGTCCTCATGGCAAAGTAGCTTTGTCCCCATTAAAGAAATTTTTTTAAATTTATACAATTTTTAAATGTTATACTATGCTTATAGTTATTTCAAGATGTTGGCTATTTTTGCCACGTTGTATAGTACATCCTGGCAGCCTGTCTTACACCCAGTAGTTATACCGCTTACTCTCCACCCCTGGAGTGCCCTTCCCCACCCTCCCACTGGGAACCATTACCAATTTGTTCTCATATCTGTGAGTCTGCTTTTTTTGTATCCACTAATTTGTTGTATTTTTTTAGACTCTACACATGAGTGATATCTTGCAGCATTTGTCTTTATCTGACTTATTTCGCTTAGCATAGTGCTCTGATATCCCCGTTTTTATAGAAGAACCCAGGGGCTCAGAGTAGTTACAGATGTTGAAGGTTAACCGTCCGTAAGAGAAGGAGATTTGGGGTCCAAATCTCGTGTCCTTCTCGCTCTGTGGCGTCATCCCTTTCACGTGGGGCGTCTGGTTCCGTGAACTCAGTGGTTGCCTCTTATTCATCTTTGTGCCCCGGGAGTGGCACAGCGGCTGCCACACGACGGGTGCGCGATAAAGGTTTGCTTTCCTTGAGAAGGCGGCAGGGTCTGATCCAGGCCTCTTGCCAGTCAAGTTCACAGGCGTTTGGTCCCATGTTTCTTGGCGGCTGTTGTCCCCACCCCCTCCCCCACCCTGTTCCCTGCAGTGTTCCTGTCCATATCCATGCATCCCTGCTCCCTTCTTTACCTCAGGTCGTGCCTTTATCCAGAATACCCTTCCTTCTCCCACACCATCTTATCCAGCTTCAAGGTCCGTTTAAACCTTACCTCCTTCAGGCTACTTCCCTTAAGTATATTTTCTCTTTAAAGCATTTTATTAGAGGACAGAAGAACCATGGTAATAGGATGTAGAAAATTCCCAATAATCACATAAAATCTTTCGTGAGTAATAACCGCAGGAAAGAGTTGACTACCTTGGCCTTTTTAAAATACATTATTCATTAATCATCTCTGTGCTTATAATTTTATTATAAAGAAAATAATTATTTAAATGTTAAACTATTTTTAAAACAAGCATTCCAGCAAAAGTAAAAATGTTCTGTGCCTTGACCTTTACTTCCAGAGGTACACATTATTAACAATTTGGGTATCCTTCCAGAAATATTCCATGTAAATATAAGCATAAATCTGCATATGATTTTGCGTATACAAATGGACCCATGTACATGCACTGATCTGCAACTTGCTCTTTTTGCTTAACATCTCTTGGCATTTCTTTTTAGACCTTAGCACATAGATCTACACCATGGGTAAATCTGAGCTAATTCTTAGCTTTCTAGCCCTCAATTGCTTCCCCCTCTGAATTCCTATAATACTTCTGTGACTCCATTTTTAAAATTAATGTGCAGCTTTATCAGTTATTGTTTATCGTCTTTTGCTTCCTCATTGCGAATGAGTTGTTTGACGTCTAGAACTGCATTGCCCAGTAGGACAGCCACATGTGACTACTTAAATTTAGGCTCAGTTCAGTCCAGTCGCTCAGGCGTGTCCGACTCTCTGCGACCCCATGAATCACAGCACGCCAGGCCTCCCTGTCCATCACCAACTCCCGGTAAGTGAAAGTGGAGAGTGAAAAAGTTGGCTTAAAGCTCAGCATTCAGAAAACTAAGATCATGGAGTCTGATCCCATCACTTCATGGGAAATAGATGGGGAAACAGTGGAAATTTAGGTTAAGATTAATTAAAATAAAATAAAAAATTCAGATTCTCAGCCTTGCTAGCCACATTTTCAGTCCTCAGTATCCACATGTGGATAACAGCTACCGTGTTGGGCAGCACAGGTTATTGAACATTTCTATCATCACAGAAAGCTCTATCAGGGAGGGCTGATCTCGGCCTCTCTTGCGTTTAATTCAGTCCCCATGTAAGCAGAGATCCACAACTAGAAGATATATTGACAATAGCTGTTCCATTCATAGTAGAAAGTAGACATTAAATTCTTGAGAATTTTCTTAGGGCATAAAATTCATTCAAAGAAAAATATAATCGCTTGATGAATGAATCTTTGTCTTCCACTTTATTGAAGAATGGTAATCTTGGTGTTCCAACAAGCTGAACATGTTCCCAAAATTTCTGTGGCCATCTGTTCCAAGTGATTCAGGCATTCTCATGACAAGGAGGCTGGATGTGGGTTGCCTGGTGTCACAGAGTTCCTGAAGTATTCAGAGAAAAGCAGCAGAATGGAAATGAAGGGCAGGTCACGCTGAAACTACAATTGTCAGCAGTTGGTAGCTGCTCTGAAAATGTCAGACTGAACAGATTTATTAACTTCTCCTCCCTGCAGATATGCCATTGAAATGAGCAGAAAGGGTTAAAGGCAGTTAATTGAGAGTTGCACCGAGAACAGGAGAGGGGAATTAGTGGATGAGGGGTATCCGTGCTGTAACGTATGAGAGCCACATATTTGAAATGGAAGGATTTGGAAACGAAGAGTGAGCTGTAGGGCAGATGTCAGGGTGACTAAGGGATGTTTGCTTAATATCTCAATGGAGAAAACCAGAGCTCGTGGTGTGGGTATTAATCAGTATCAGAAAGTCTCTGTGCTCTGCCACCAGGTAAAACGTGTTGGACGTCCAGTTGCTGTCCAGCTACTCCATGCCCAGACACTCCAAGGGAAGCCCAGCAGTAGACACGCCCCACTCAGGGACATGGAGCTTGCAGTCAAGCCCCTCACTGAGGGGGAAAAGACTACACCCAGGGGATGGAAAGCCTACACTTGGAAACTAGCTCATCAGTCACAGATTGTGAAGAGTTAATTCATGGCCACCAGATGTCTGAAGAAGATGTTTGTACAATGTAATGTTGCTATCAAGAAGTTGTTCTTTTTGAAAAGTAAACCTTTAGACAGAATTCAAAAGTGCTAGTTACAGTATAGAACAGAAAGTAAACTCTGTAAGCTTTGGCAAGCCATAAGGAAAGGAACGGTGAATGGTAAGGTTGAGGAGAGAAGGGGAGGAAGAGAAAATCACGAGGGCACTACAGTCCTCATCTTACATGGTGGGAAGTGAGATGCCATCTAAAGCAGATGGATCGAATAACAGAGACCTGGGCGTGTGACTTAAAACCATAATGATAGAGGTGAAAAATGGTCAGCCCATCGGCCATATTTGGCACACAGACCTTTTACATTTGGTCAACAGTATCCTCAAAAAAATTTGAGCTAAGATTTACCAGTGGAAAACTTACACATACAATTCATTTCTGAATGGCTTTTCTCAAAAAATATCAGGCAGCACTTCCACGTGGCAACGCTTGGTCAGTGGACACTATCCCTACATCTAAGCTCAGTTTTGCCAGGTTTTTATAGTCTCCCCCCACCGCCCACTCCCAGTCATCTCCCAACATGGGCAAGAATCTGTTGCCAGTTATGACTTTGCTGTTTCCCTAACCACGTTCATGTTAATAGCGGAAAAGCTACAGATGGGTAAGAAGAGCCTCATGACATTTCCTGTCCCCACCCACTTTCTATACATAGGTATCCTGCCCAGACTCTCTAGGCATTTGAATTTGTGATCTTTCCATAAATGTACAATAGAAGACCTAAAAATCAAAAAATGACTGATGAGAGGGAGGCAGTACAAATCAGTGAAATTTCTCATCATTTATTACAGGCATCCACTAAGTGCTTTCTAAATTCTTAGGTCAAGAAATAGACCCAGAGTAGTTTATCTAGCATTACAGAGTTTAATGATAAGAAGACTAGAAAGATTATTTCAATGGTTATATTTGGTAAGTGATACCATTGCAAGGAGAGCAAAGAGTGAAAGAAACCTTTCATCATTTTGTACCTTCAACTTTTTTTTTACTTTATGCACATTTTTATAGCTTGAATTTTTTAAATAGTAGGCAGGAATTACTTCTGTGATTTCTAAAAGGCACAATAAAATTGCCTGTAAAAAGGTACCTGAGTTCAATGTCCAGATTCTAACTGATAAAGGGTCAAAGATGAATACACAGTTTGCACTGAAAGAAACATAAAAATATATGTGGAAAAATATATGTGACTTCCCTGGTGGCTCAGATGGTAAAACGTCTGACTACAATGCGGGTGACCTGGGTTCGATCCCTGGTTCGGGAAGATCCGCTGGAGAAGGGAATGGCAATCCACTCCAGTACTATTGCCTGGAAAATCCCATGGAGGGAGGAGCCTGGGAGGCTACAACACTGCATCAAAATACCTGATACTGCCTGCAACTAGAACACTGGAAATTAAAAGAACTTGAAAAATATTTATGTACCTGAAAAACTATTTAATAGCAACATATTAATGCCGAGAGCCCAGTGCTGGGAACTGAGGAAACAGGAAAGCATGCTAGGAGCACCCATTGTTGGTTTGGCTTTTCTGGGGCCCAGATTGACAGAATGTTACAGGTGCAATAAAACATTGCTGTGCTTTGTCAAGAATTCTGCTTTTGACACTGTAAGTTAACTCTTGAAGAAGGAAAGAAGTAGTTTGTACAAAGATGTTTGAAGCAAATATGATAAAACAGGAAGCAGTTTGTGCTCAAAAGGAGGTACTTAAACAAACACATCGTTTGGAGAGCTATGCCCCTAAATGGAAATGTGTGTGAACAACACAAAATGGAAAGAGAAGTAGAGCGAGGACTCTGAGCAGTCTGATCACTGCTGCATAAAAGCATATATGTATTCACTACCTAAAATTGGAAGAGGATTGGGGACCTCGTAAATAGAACTTTTTGTTGTTGTATGTTCTCTAAGTGTCTTGTGTTTTTTAATTTTGTGGTGACAGTTTACCTCTCAAGGAAGAGAATCTAAGTGCTATCTAGATACATCTGTCTCTACTAACAAGGCCTTTGGGCTTCTGTTATTTTAACATGTTTCTGATTAGTTGACTGTTTGCCTTGAAATGGAAATAAAATTGTGGGGCAAAATGAGCACCGAGGAATGGAGACGCCAGGTTAGCCTCTTCTACTCTGTCTGCTCACGGTGGCTGGGGGGACAGGTGGCAGTGCCAGTTTGGCGTTCATCAGTAGGGATCTACGTGGGAAGGCCTGGTTTATTTTTTCACATAGACACAGTTTCTGTAGGACCCCAAGGTGTTCACATTTCTTATGATACGAAACTTTCTTCCAACTTTAAATGAAGTTAACAATTAAGTTGGAACTTTCTTAAAAGTTGGCCAACCTGAGTCAAGTTTCCTCTGTACTCTGGATCTTGAGACTGCACAGAAAAAAAAAAAAAATGTAATCAACATCATCAGTAATCTTGCACCTAATGGGTTATCAATTTTGGTAATGGAGAATTAAACTTTTCTCTGAAGCCTTTTCTAGCCCCTACAGTCCATTGTATTCTTTTCTATTGCCACATTTTAGAAGGGTTTTATTCTGCACTCTACAGTTTAGAATTCGATGGGATGAAAACATAGTATGTGGTAGAAAGAACTCTGGACTAGGGTTCTGGTTCCTATGCTGCTGCTAAGTCACTTCAGTCATGTCCTACTCTGTGCAATCCCATAGATGGCAGCCCACCAGGCTCCCCCGTCCCTGGGATTCTCCAGGCAAGAACACTGGAGTGGGTTGCCATTTCCTTCTCCAATGCAGGAAAATGAAAAGCGAAAGTGGAGTCACTCAGTCGTGTCCGACCCTCAGCGACCCCATGGACTGCAGCCTTCCAGGCTCCTCCGTCCATGGGACTTTCCAGGCAAGAGTACTGGAGAGGGGTACCACTGCCTTCTCCGTCTGGTTCCTATGAAGCTGCCTTAAAACTTTTAACAAACCACCAAACCTCCCTGACTCTCAGATTTCTTATAAGAAAATAATTTAGATGCCCCTTAAGGCCCTTTGCGGTCTGAAATTCTATGATTTATGTATTGTTCCACGTGTTCCCTATTTCCCATATCTAATTCATGAAAAACACACCTCAGTCCCAGCTCCTGGTAAGTGCCCAATAAGGAGAGATTGTTCAGTCTGTGAATTTTCTAGGTTTTAATCTCTTGTATCACTAAAGTAATGTTCTGCTTTTATATAAGGTAGATTTTGAGTGTTGGATTTGATCCATTTTACTAATGTTAATTGAGCACTCTACCACGAGCCAGGTACGGTTTTAGTTGCTCAGAATGGGAAGTGTTTAAGGAGAGCTGTATCAGCCTCTGAGGACTGGAGCATTTGGGATCCACAAGTCAGGTTGGGAGTTGGGCTGGTGGTTGTATGCCTGGGTCTTTGTCTCTAGTTTGCCCTGACCTCTGGGCTTTCGCTTCCTCATCTATAATATAGAGCTTGGACCGATGACTCTGAAGCTTCTTCCTGCTCTAACATTCCATGATTCCATGACATAAAATTTAAACAAGATTTTGGAGTAGCGACCTAGTGGCTTTATCAGAGTGCCCACCAGCTGGCCCCAGCTACTACATGAAGTTGTGCCACTCGGGAAGGCTGACCTGAGTGGGTTGCTTACAGGTGAATTCAGTTCAGTGAGCAGTAGCTTTGTGCAGGCTGTTTGGTGCACTGGGGACAAAATGATGTCAGAGAGGATCGGGAGACTGCCTCTCCATTCAGGAGGTTCATACTCTCAGTCAGCTGAGGCTGTGAATCAGCTTCTCCACACCAGTCCACACACACCAGCCCCGACCCCGCCTCTGCTCAGGAGCGCTCTGAAGTGAGAGTGGGTGGGGCACAGTGATGGTGAATAGCTGTGTCCTGACAGGGCTGGCCGAGTGACATGAGAATAAGAAACAGGCTGTCGTGTCCTCTCATGGGTGACACCCTGGTCCCTGAGCTACTCCTCTAAGAGACGTAGGTCCGTTCCCCTCAGAAAACTCCCCTGGGATTCAGGGCAGGCTGAGGCGGTGGGAGCAGGGTGGGGGCCTGCTGCGTGCTGGAGTGTGGGTGGGGCTGTGGGAAGGGTTGTCTGTGGAGTGTGAAGGACTTGGCTTGGCCGGCCCCCCAGCTCTGGGAAGCCTGACAGGGGAGTGAAAAATGAGCCTGGAACCAGAAAGGCAAGGAAAAGCAAATCAAACCTGGATCCCGACTTTAACGGCATGAGGCTGAGGGAGCCAGGCACCTGGACATACTTTCCACAGCCTGTCACGCTGGCCTCACCTCCTTGGTGAACAGTGAGGGGAAGTTGAGGCCGTGGAGGCTGGTTCCCTGGGCTGTGGCCCCCCCAGCCAGGCTCCCCGGAGACAGACACTGCCCCAGTAAGTGCCATACTCTGTGGGGCCAGAGGACGGGGCCACTCGCCACAGTTTAGTCCAGAGAGGAGAGGGGAGACCTTGATTTCTGGAAGTGGGGCACATAATGACCCAGAACTGGTAGGTTCCTCACACGTAAGGAACGCTGGTGCCTGAATAATGACTTACCTGGGGCACAGCTCTTGTAGAAGTCAAGTCAGTCACCAACCCACCCCGACCCTTTCATTCTTAACAGCCAGAGCGTGACCTTTTGGAGTCTGGAATAAGATCTGGACACCTAGGTGCCTGAGTCTTTGGTGGAGACCTGGTGTAGTGTAGTGTTTCTCAAAGTGGGGTCCATCAGAACCCTCCAGAAGGCTTGGAAATTCCCATCCCAGTGCCACTGAGGTGAGACCATGAAATCCTCATCTGAGTACACTATCCCTATACACAGGTTCTTCTCCAAGCCACTGACATGAGATTATTGGTCTCGAGAGATGGAAGCAAAGGTTACGACTGCAGGTTTCAGCTGCACAAGGGTGGCAGAGCTCATGCGTGGCTGACGCCATGAGACAGCAGGGGACTGGACTTGTGTCTGCCATGTAATTTACTTCTGGGAATGACGTGTCTGATAATCTTGGGACAAGGGAAGGTGTTCACTTTATTGCTTGAGCACAGGGCTGACTCACAGAAGTCAGTGGTTCTCAAGGATATACTCTCTCTTTATGAACTGTGTATACGTAGTGCTTTATACATATAAAGAGTATGATTTCTCTCCAAACCAATCTTCACCCCTTTAGGGGTGATATTGCCACCATATAAATTAAATTTTATAATGCTTCTAATCCTCTACTAGGGTGGGGGTGAGAAATCAGAAGAGCAAAGGGAAAGTATGGGAAGGGAATAATGGACCCTGGGTAAGATAAACACACAAAATGCCTGCTGTACAGTCTTGTAGAGTTGATCAGGATGGGCTTCACATGTGACTATAAGTGTCCTATCCAACCAGGCCAAACTAAAGGAAATCACTTCTGAATATTCATTGGAAGGACTGATGCTGAAGCTGAAACTCCAGTACTTTGGCCACCCAATGTGAAGAACTGTCTCATTTGAAAAAACCCTGATGCTGGGAAAGATTGAAGGCAGGAGGAGAAGGGAACGACAGAGGATGAGATGGTTGGATGGACATGAGTTACCCTGATGTTGGGAAAGACTGAGGGCAGGAGGAGAAGGGAACGACAGAGGATGAGATGGTTGGATGGACATGAGTTACCCTGATGTTGGGAAAGACTGAGGGCAGGAGGAGAAGGGAACGACAGAGGATGAGATGGTTGGATGGACATGAGTTTGGGTAGACTCCAGGAGTTGGTGATGCACAGCGAGGCCTGGTGTGCTGCAGTCCATGGGATCGCAAAGAGTCAGACACCTCTGAGCGACTGAACTGAACTGAACTGAGGAGATGCTATTGGGCCGAATTGTGGAGGATACTGGCTCTGTTGTTGTTCTCTTGTCTACAATCCCTTCCTCCCCAGAACTCAGGTCACCCAGCTGTCTGTTTTTCCTTGCTCCTAAACCAGTTCAGTGCCCAGCTCCCCACCCCCAGTTGCTCCTCCCATCTCCCTGTGGTCCTGAGCTCTCTGTGCTACATTTGGTGATGCTTCTTGAACCTCTCAGTGCCCACTAGACAGGCATGATCTCTCCAAAGTTTCAGGGCTTAGAGGAATATGGGTCAGGAAATGGGACACCAGCTATGGCAGAGGGTGGGTAAGTGCCTCTGGGAGGCCTAGTTCATCTTGCCTTCTTCAAGGAGCAATGGGCAGCCCAGTGCTTGTAAATGTGGCATTGCCAGGGCTTAAATGGTCATAAAATATAGGGTAGGGAACCTTTGGGCCATAGGGCAATGGGAGGAGTAGAAAGGGCACAGACTTTGCAGCCAGGAAGTCGATTCTCTAAGCTCCATAGGGAGCTGGAAATAATAATTCCTGCTTCACAGCATTATTGTTGGGAGAGTTGATATCAATACATAGTAGTTCCCTAATAAAATGGTATACATTATACTAGTAATATGATCAGGATTACTCATCTGTCCAAAGCACCACTCTAAAAATCATTTATACTGTCCTAAAACCATCTATCGGAGAAGGCAATGGCACCCCACTCCAGTACTCTTGCCTGGAAAATCCCATGGACAGAGGAGCCTGGTAGGCTGCAGTCCATGGGGTCGCTAAGAGTCGGACACGACTGAGCGACTTCACTTTCACTTTTCACTTTCATGCATTGGAGAAGGAAATGGCAACCCACTCCAGTGTTCTTGCCTGGAGAATCCCAGGGATGGGGAAGCCTGGTGGGCTGCCATCTCTGGGGTTGCACAGAGTTGGACACAACTGAGGTGACTTAGCAGCAGCAGCAGCCAAACCATCTATACATCATTTATTCTGTTTTGCATCTTGGCTCCCCCCCCCAGCGTATCATTTTTCAAATCACTCTGTCAATATAATTTTAATGGTTAATATTCCATTACATTTGATATGTTACAATTTACTGAATCTATTGGTGATTATCTAGGTGGTTTCCAGTATTTCCTTTTATAAATTAAATTCTGGTGAACAGCTTTATACATGAAGGTTTCAATTCAGTAACTAATGTTTTATTTTTGGGGTTGATTAGTTTGCAGTAGAGGGATTATGAGGACAAGGGCTTTGGGCATTTTTAAGCTCAAGTGCTTTCCAAAAGACTGTTTGGCTTGACATAGCTCCTTCGTCTGGGAGATGCAAATTCAGTTTGTCAATTTGTCTCCACCAACTTCTTGCTGCCTCAGCTCACAGCCTGATTCCTTTCTGTATCTGCCAAATTGCTCTCTGAGCCAGGATCCTTCTCAGGGCCCCAGTCTGCATCTGCCTCTGAGTTCACCTCCTGGCGCTGGCTTCCTTTTCCTGGTGTCAGACACAAAGGGATGGATTAGATCTCATAGTTTCAGGCTGGAAGATTCCACCGACCACACAGGGTCAGGCCTTGAACTTCTCCTTGCTTTTCTTTTTCTCTTCTCCACACATCGCTTTTCTTCTGGACTACATATTTACTCATTTTAATCTTTCACTTTGAATCATGCCGTTATTCAGAGTATATTTGTCTTCATTGGATCCCAAAGGGGGAGGCTTAGAGGTGGAAGTGAAAGAGGAGAGTGAAAAAGTTGGTTTAAAGCTCAACATTCAGAAAACGAAGATTATGACATCTGGTCCCATCACTTCATGGGAAATAGATGGGGAAACAGTGGAAACCGTGTCAGACTTTATTTTTTTGGGCTCCAAAATCACTGCAGATGGTGATTGCAACCATGAAATTAAAAGACGCTTACTCCTTGGAAGAAAAGTTATGACCAACCTAGGTAGTATATTCAAAAGCAGAGACATTACTTTGCTGACTAAGGTCCACCTAGTCAAGGCTATGGTTTTTCCTATGGTCATGTATGGATGTGAGAGTTGGACTGTGAAGAAGGCTGAGCACTGAAGGACTGATGCTTTTGAACTGTGGTGTTGGAGAAGACTCTTGAGAGTCCCTTGGACTGCAAGGAGATCCAACCAGTCCATTCTGAAGGAGATCAGCCCTGGGATTTCTTTGGAAGGAATGATGCTAAAGCTGAAACTCCAGTACTTTGGCCACCTCACGTGAAGAGTTGACACATTGGAAAAGACTCTGATGCTGGGAGGGATTGGGGGCAGGAGGAGAAGGGGATGACCGAGGATGAGATGGCTGGATGGCATCACCCGGTAAAGAATAGGACTCAGAGATAATAAAGAGAATTATTCCATAGCAGAGGCCTGACTCAATGGACGTGAGTCTGGGTGAACTCCAGGAGTTGGTGGACAGGGAGGTCTGGTGTGCTGCAATTCATGGAGTTGCAAAGAGTTGGACACGACTGAGTGACTGAACTGAACTGAACTAGAGGTAGATACTGTCTCCCCTGAAGAAAGGGGGCTTCCCAAGATAGGGGCTGGGTCATCTGTGTTGACTCTAACACAGGTATACACCAGAAACTGGGGTAGCTCCTAGGAGCAGAAAGCACTGAAGCCTCAGTTCCTGTTCACCAAGCACTGATGCAGCCTGATTAGGGTGGTGAAATGTGTGTACATGCACTTATTTTCTAAGGTTTCCTGTGTTGAATCTGTCTTCTCCATCTCCTCTCTGAGAGAGAGTTCTCCCTGAGACCAGACTAGTTCATAATCATGCATGTATCTCTTACAAATGTCTGGCACAGTGCCAGGGAAGGGTGCTTTATAGGTCTTTGTCAAGTGAGTGAATGAACAAACCCTCCTCAGTAAATGGGACCTAATGCCCTTTGGTCAGAGTATAAAATGCTACAACATATGTGATAAAAGCTATTGGCAAGAAGCACTCAGAAGATCTCATGGAGAAAATGGAATCCATCCTAGATCATTCTCAATTCAGTTCAGTTCAGTCACTCAGTCGTGTCCAACTCTTTGCAACCCCATGGACTGCAGCATGCCAGTAGTCATGTATGGATGTGAAAGTTGGACTATAAAGAAAGCTGAACACTGAAGAATTGATGCTTTTGAACTGTGGTGTTGGAGAAGACTCTTGAGAGTCCCTTGGACTGCAAGGAGATCCAACCAGTCCATCCTAAAGGAGATCAGTCCTCAGTATTTATTGGAAGGACTGATGTTGAAACTGAAACTCCAATACTTTGGCCACCTGATGTGAAGAGCTGACTCATTTGAAAAGACCCTGATTCTGGGAAAGATTGAGGGCAGGAGGAGAAGGGGATGACAGAGGATGAGATGGTTGGATGGCATCACCGACTCGAAGGACATGAGTTTGGGTAGACTCCTGGAGTTGGTGATGGACAGGGAGGCCTGGTGTGCATTCTAAGAGTCACTAATTTATTCAATTACAAAATAAGTCTGTGATGCTTAACTATGCTCTCAAGAATACCCTGGGAGTAGAGGGGTACTGGTGAAATATCTTGCCAAAAGACTAGATGGTCTTCTAATAGCTTTGTGATATCTGACATTTTCTTGCCCATAATCCTGTTTGACCTCCTTGAAAGGCTGTTGTGGAAAAATCATGAATCTGGGGACCTTGTGCAAATGACTTATCTTCTTTGAGCTTCATTCTTATTACCTGTAAAATTAGCATAGCAGTGCTGACCTTCAGAGAAGGCAATGGCAACCCACTCCAGTACTTTTGCCTGTACAATCCCATGGATGGAGGAGCCTGGTAGGCTGCAGTCCATGGGGTCGCTAAGAATCAGACACGACTGAACGTCTTCACTTTCACGCATTGGAGAAGGAAATGGCAACCCACTCCAGTGTTCTTGCCTGGAGAATCCCAGGGACGGGGGAGCCTGGTGGGCTGCCGTCTCTGGGGTCGCACAGAGTCAGACACGACTGAAGCGACTTAGCAGCAGCAGCAGCAGCAGTGCTGACCTTCCAGGGCCACTGGGAGGATTAAATGAAATGATGTGTGTAGTGTGGTGTGTACACTGTGAGGCTGTACCCTTCCATCCCTCTGTAGCAGGAACAGGCATAGCAGTGGCCTCAGGAAGCCTGTACTGTGGTCTCTGCTGACCCTACAAAAGTGCTGTCACCCCGGCATGACCTGCTGGTAGGTTGCTTAGGAGAGGAGCTGAGAAGTGACAGGAAAAAGGTTTCATGTGCAGTTCATGAGTTAAGAGAATATTACTTAATTGTGGGTTTGATGGAAAACATTATGTGAGGTTGGTTCAGACCTTTCCAGAGGTCTGCCAGCAACCTCAGAAGTGGAGCCTTATTGAAAACAGCTGGAGAGGAGGCTGGCGCTCAGCCTCCCCTCGCTTTTCCATGCCCAGAGCTGTCTCGCTCCATGGACAGAGCTCAGCCCCAGGATTCTGCCAAGGCCCTGGCAGCCTCAGCTGGGGATGGCAGTGGCTCTACCCACATCCAGATTCCAGCTCAAAGGTTGAAACCAGTTAAGCCTGAGAGAGGAGTTGGCCAGGACTACCAGTTGCTATCTCACTCAGGGCTTGGAGTTAACCACTGACGTGCATCTTTGCAGGATGAGTTAACCAATGTGAGACTCTCTGGGCAGGGATGTTGGGGTGTGCACTGCCCGCTAGGTGAGTGATAGATGGACTACCTAGTCCTCTGAAGTCCTTTCAGCGGTCCTGCTGGACACCAGCTAGGGAGTGAGGGACACTGTTCGAAGCTCCTATTCAGAAGCCTCTCCCCCTCCACTGCACAGGACCTTCTGTGAAGAATGCTGCCAGCTTTGCTACAGCCGCAGCCCATTTGGTCTTCTTCTAGCTGGTCACCAGCCATGCTGATTTCAGCTGGATTTTCTTACAGACAAAAATGGCATGCCATCCCCAGTCTTCGTTTCTGAGCGGACTTCTAGTCACAGCCATTCCCTTTTTTAAATTTATTTGCCAAAAAATGGCTTCCTAGAAAATCTGCATAATTCAAACTTCAGTAAGTTAGGTTTTAAAATATTTTTCATGTTATTCAAGAAAGTAAAAGATATTCACTGTAAAAAAAAAAATTGGAAATATAGAAAAGTGTAGAAAAGAAAACAGTCCCACCACTGGAGATGGAAGCTGTTTACATTCTTGTATATTTCCTTTTAATTTTTCCTCTTTTATAACAGGAAGACTGTATATGGTTATTAAATACCATATTATACATATTAAATGATTTTAGTTTTATAAGTTGCCTTTTAATGTAAATTAATATTTAATTGATGTTTTCTCATGTGCCTCAAGATGATAATTTTTAATAACTGTGTAACACTTCATCCTATTGTACCATAATTATTTAATTTTAATTAATTTTTTATGTTTTAGAACAGTTCTTGAAATAGATCTATTTTGCTCTTGGTCCATGATTGTTCAATTAAATTTTTCTCGTAAAAATAACTTAGAGCAAGAGAAGCCTTTATACACATTCAAAAATGTGCTCAGTCATGTCCAGTTCTCTGTGGCAACATGGACTGTTGCCCGCCAAGCTCTTCTGCCCGTAGAATTTTCCAGGCAAAACTAATGGAGTGGGGTGCCATTTCCTCCTCTAGGGGATCTTCCCTACCCAGGGATCAAACCCTCATCTCTTGCACCTCCTACATTGGCAGGTGGATTCTTTACCACAAGCACCACCTGGAAAGTCCCATTCAAAAACAGAACTATCTGTATTCTTCAGTGTTCCATGAAGGGAAAGTCTGGTCTAAAGAAGAGATATGACAAAAAGTATGTTTTCAATTTTGGCTTCTCCGTTTTAATAAGCAAAGAAAATTTTTTGTTGTTTTCATCTTGGTTTTAGCATCCAGTCCCTTTTCCTCCTCTAAATTGATCTGGCATCCAAAATTGATTTTTTACATTAAAAAAATGAGCATTTCAAAGCTTTGCAGTTTCCTTCCTATAGACAGGCTTCGCTGGTGGCTCAGATGGTAAAGAATTTACCTGCAATGCAGGAGACCCAGGTTCAGTCCTTGGGTCGGGAGGATCCCTGGAGAAGGGAATGGCTAGCCACTCCTGTATTCGTGCCTGGAGAATGCCATGGACAGCGGAGGCTGGCGGGCTACAGTCCATGAATCGCAGAGTTGAACACGCCTGAGTGACCACACTACATCCATCCTCATGGACATCTTTGATAATTCCATAGGCAGATGTTAGACTTACTGAATCTTTTAAAGTCTTTGATAGCTATTTCCAGATTGTTAAGATCATCGTTACTATGATAACTTCATAGGGAAGAAAAATGAAGTTCAAATTGTTGCTCTCACATCAGCAATGTTTAGGAATTTAATTTTTAACTTTTAATTTTTCCATCCTCTCATAAGCACTGGTTATCACTTTACCTATTAAATTAGCAAACTTTAATAATGAATAGTATCACATTTAACTTCATATTTGCTTGATCGCTTTTAAATTTTTTTATGTTTGGCTGTCTCACGAGCTTTGGTTACCTCATGAGCTCCATACCCTTTACTTTTTTCTTTATGTACTCATTTTATTTAGTAATATAAAATGTTTATGTATATATTAAGAGCTTCCACCTTTGTTTTCTACATATAACTCAAATATTTTTCATTTATCTTTTAATTTTGGTTGTAATTGTACTTTTGTACAAAAATTTTAAATATAAGTGCCTAAATGTCTTTATGGTTTCTGCTGTTGGTATCATACTTGGAATCTCTAAGCTTATAATATGCATTTCTTCTTGCCTTTGTTACCTTTAAAATTTTAATTGAAATGAATGTNGTTTTCTACATATAACTCAAATATTTTTCATTTATCTTTTAATTTTGGTTGTAATTGTACTTTTGTACAAAAATTTTAAATATAAGTGCCTAAATGTCTTTATGGTTTCTGCTGTTGGTATCATACTTGGAATCTCTAAGCTTATAATATGCATTTCTTCTTGCCTTTGTTACCTTTAAAATTTTAATTGAAATGAATGTTTCTCTGTGTAGTATGAAGTAGGGACCTTAAATGTGATTTTTAAAAAATTATACATATTTTCTTAATAATTCATTCTTTTCTCATGCATTTTAAGGCACTTTTATCATATACTGAAGTCACATGTATGGAGATTACTTTTGGATTTTCTGGACTGTTTTTTTAATCAATATGTATATTTTTGTATCAGAACCAAAATGGTTTTAATTATGACAGCATTTTAACATTCCATATTTAATAATATAATTCCACTGATTATTCTTAATCTAATGACAAACTATTTTTCTTTATTTATTCAAGACTTGTCATATGTTACTTAGAAAATTTGAAAGTTTGCACATCTTAAGTTTATTCCTAGATGAAGTGTAAGCATGTGAACGTTTTCTAACTAGTAATATCTCCTAGATATGAAAACAATCTTGCTTTTTGAGTAGTTTATAACCAGCTAAAGCCAATATCAGAAATATACTCATAGTCTTTAATTTTTTATTATTGAACAAAAATATTAAATATTAATGAACCAAGCATTCAACTCACAAAATAAAATAATAGAACAAACCAAAGAAAATTATTTATTTATATAAAAGAAATGAGTTCATTATAAAGTAGAAAAATTATATTAATGAATATATTTAAGGGTTAGTCTTGGAAATAGGAAGTAGCAAATCCAACCAGATCAATCAAAGAAGACCAGAAAATATAAATAAAATTTAGAAATGAGATTCTAACCACAGATCTAGAGTTGACAAAAATGAGATTATTCATGTTCAACTCTGACAATATTTTTGGAAATCTTTTGTTTTTTCAAAGAACCAATTCTTTTTAAAAAAATTAGTTAATTTATTTATATTTGGTTGTGCTGGGTCTTCATTGCTGTGCAGGCTTTCTCTAGTTGCAGTGAGCAGTGGTGGGGGGCATACATAGTTGCAGTGGGCTCTGTCATTATGGCTCTCAAGCTAAAGAGCGCAGGCTCAGTAGCTGTGCTACGTGGGCCTAATAGCTTCATAGTGTGTGAAATCCACCAAGACCAGGGATCGAACCCATGTCCCCTACATTGGCAGGTGGATTCCTATTCACAGGACCACCAGGGAGATCCCCATTTGGAAATCTTGAAAGAAATATATATTTTTGAAGAAGATAGAAACTACCAAAATTGACTAAAAGATAAATGGAAAGCATGAACTATTTAGTGGAAGAAATTAGAAGGGTGAGGAGATATCTCCTGAAAACATGCTGAATCCAGATAGCTTTGTGGGTGAGTTCATTAAATCCTTCAAGGAACAGATCATTCCAAGCTCTATATTCATAGCACAAAGGTAATTTATACATAAACAGAATCTTTCTTTCCAAGTTCTCTCAACTTTATACATTCAGCTCTGTTAAGTTCTTAGAAGACTAAGGTTTGGGGTGGAAGGCGTCTTAGAGGGTATAAGGTTTCCCTTGACAACATCCCAGCCCGATGATCCTCCCAGCCTCCTTGTAAAGACCTCTGAGGATGGGGATCTATCATGTTACACTTGGCCCCTTTCATTTTTCAGGCATTGCTACCTTTCCTTGTATCAGTCTAAATCTGTTTAGATTTTGGACTTTTACACCCTTGTTCTGGAGCTATGGAGCACATAGATTCTTTTATACGTGAGCTCTTCATATATATGAAGACACTTATATCCTCCNTTGGCCCCTTTCATTTTTCAGGCATTGCTACCTTTCCTTGTATCAGTCTAAATCTGTTTAGATTTTGGACTTTTACACCCTTGTTCTGGAGCTATGGAGCACATAGATTCTTTTATACGTGAGCTCTTCATATATATGAAGACACTTATATCCTCCTTGTGGTGTGTTTCATTCCAGACTAAGTATACCTGTTTCCATCAACTGGCCTTTATGTTCCTTCAGTAAACATCTGTTGAGCACCAGCAAGTTGCCTGCGGGCAGTAGGCACGGTCATCACGCCACTAGATCATGAGCCCCTTTCTCGGGGTCCAGCTACCCTGCAGTGCCTGTATCTGAGAGCATGCTGTCAGTAGCAGTGAGGCAGCATGACACTGCCCTCTCCTTGTTCACACACCATGCTCTGTTAATACAGCTTACGGTTGAATAAAGTTTAAGGGACTCTTGCCCAGCCCCTTTTACACAGGAGCTGCCCCTGGCACTCTTGATTTTGTCTAGTTGAGGGTTTAGAACCTTCGCAGTGCTTGCTCTCTGCTAGCTTTCTGTTTATTTGGACTTTCGCTCTCTAGGGATGTTGATTCTGTTAGCCTGCGTGTTACGCCCCCAGGATTGTTGCCACCTTTTGTTCTCAGGAGCAGCTTTGCAGTCTTCTTTCAAGTAATTGATTGAAACGTTGGTGTAAAGGAGGCATATGAAGTCCTGGGACTTACCAGAGAGACCGGGTCATTAATTTAAACATGCTGGCTGATCACCTACTGTGTGCCAAGAAGGTGGAGTCGCTGACGAGCCAGATCTCTGTAGTTCTTTCCACAGGCAGCTATGAGACAGGTGAGAGCAACTGCCCACAGAAGAAATATGAGCTGTGATGAGGCCCACTGAAGGTGGGGTGCCCTGAGAGCAGAGCAGCACAACCTAGTTTGGGACAGAAAGAAAAGTGTTTCTGAAATTACAGCTGGGTAGGACATAAAGATGGGAGGCGAGAGGCATCAATCTACCCTCCACTCTGTAGTGGATTTAGTAGTCCAGCTGGACATGGAGAGAACTTCATAACAGGCGTGGTGTCTAGGCTCCCCCTCTCAGATAGCTGACAGTCTGTCAGGGAGTTCTGCCGAATGTGCCTGGAATAAACAGAAGCGTAACCTGTGTTAATGGCATAGGTGCTCTCCTCTCAGATTGTTCTGAGCCATTCTGATTCAATATTCTCATTTTTTCCAGTTAAGTCATCCAAATATCCTTGGAGTTCCAGGATTTTGAAGTTGAGACTTTATAACACCAGCTCCTCCTTGCACCTGGAGGCTGCCCATGAATCTCCTGTCAGATAATGTGTCCTGATTTTATATGGAAAGTATGGTCACTGCGCTTGCTGTAGGGGAGAAAGAAATATGAAAGGTGATGTCATAGTGATTAGTTTGCCCCAGATTTTCTGGAACAGGCCTGATTTTAAACAGATAAATGTCTGCTGGTTTTAAAAATGTGGTCACTTTACAGAATAGTGTAAGGGTTGAAAGCTGGAAGGTAAGAGAGATGAGAAGGGCCTGGATAATTGGGGAGACTCTAGAAGGGAAGTGAGTGGTCTTGGAGGAGGTGGGGGGAGGGTGTCTCGGAATTGCTCCTTGGTGGGTCCCACTAGCTGCACAATTCTACGGTTCTTGTTTACCTAATGGTGTATGTGAGCATTTAAAAAACATTTTTATTTATTTAGTTGGCTACCCTGGTTCTCACTTGTGGCATGCGGGATCTTTAGTTGCAGGGGTCTAGTTCCCTGACCAGGGATGGAACCTGGGCTCCCTGCATTGGGAGTGCAGAGTCGTAGTCACTGGACTAGCGGGTAAGTAGTCAGTGAGCGTTTTTGAAAAGGAAAAAAACTAGGATAAATCTGATGCAGGACACATCCTATAGGCATACAGAAATGGAACTTTGCCGCCGGGAGATAACTGAGAATCGGTTATATTGGCATTTAACACTGGCTGGAGGATATTTTCTTCATCTTTTTAAAAATTTTTCTTTTTTGGGTTCACTTCACATCTCGTTGCTTGCAGGATCTTAGTTCCTTGACCAGGGATTGAACCTGCCCCCTCGGCAGTGAATATGTGGAGTCCTAACCACTGGACCACCAGGGAATTCCCTTTTTTTTCAACTTTTAGAATAAATGCCACTTCTTTAGAGGTGGGGCACTGTCCCCAGCCTGCAGTCTACAGGTGTGTTTAGAAGTAGGTGTTCTGAGGCCAAGGTGTGGGGTGTGGTTGGGAGCATCAGTGGTCTGAGCCCTGAGTGGTGTCAGGGGTCTTTGCCTTAGAGAAGGCCTGGGAAGGTCACATGGGTCTGGTGTTCCAACTGGACGGTTGGAACTGAGGACTCTGACTCTGCCATGGCCTGCAGTCGTGGCTTGCATGTCTACTCTGGGGGCAGACCTTGCCAGGGGCAGCAAAATCAGCTCCAGAGAAGCTGAGGGCCAAGGCAGTGCTGGGTTTTTCCACTTCTCCCTGTCCAGCAAAAGGAAGGGAAAAACACCAGCCTTAGAAATGGAACCCTGGCCCCAGCCCTGGACCCAGCTGAGAAGCTCTGGACAGAAAGTGGCTTGGGAATAAACACTGCTCTCATGCTTGCATCCTGCCAATGGGAGCAGTGGGCTCTGGGCCCCAGGCATGCCCCTTCCTTCTGGGTTGCAGATTGGTTTGCCTTCCCTTGGGTTATGGGGCAGGAATACCCTGTCCTGCTCAGGTGGGCTCCAGTGTTGGTGAAACACCGTGGGAAGGTGTAGGTGAGAGGCAGAAAGAGTTACTAGAATTTCCAGAGGCCAGGGGCTCCCTGATAAGGTGTATTTAGAAATAGGTGTGCTGAGGCCAAGGTGTGGGGTCAGGGTGGGAGCCCTGAGTGGTACTAGAAACAGTTAAGCTTCTCCTGGCTAGAGTGGGCTCTTAGGGGCACAATAAGTTTACAGACCCTTCTAGTATCCAACCTGAAGCTGACCCTTTTTGGAACGCAAAGTATGAGCCAGGCCATCTTTTTCAGCAGGCTGCTTTCCTGAAGGCACCCCTCAGTCACCATTCCGTGTAAATTGCTCCTCCCTGCCACTTCCTGACACTCCCCAAGGGACTGGCAAACCCATTCTTACCTCTTCCCCCTTCCTCAAGCCTGGAGGTGTCTATAGCCAACTTGTCTAATCCCTTAAATACCTTACTTATTAGGGTGACCCCTGTGCCTGTCAGCACATCCACTCCTGTTTAGCAGCTGTGTGGGCTGCACCTGGAGTGCTCTGAGCTGGGTGGTCTGAGCAGTTACCTGCAGTGAGGCCGTGGCCAAGCCCTGCCTACAGGCTCCTTGACTCCGTGCTACGACAGTGGCACCTACTGAGTTTCCTACAATTCTCCGTGATTAGAAAGGAAAGCAGATGCCCAGGCTTTTTGTAGACTGTCTGTTTATGCTCCTCCTTTCACTGAGGATATTCTAGGACGTGGGGAGAAGGGCTTTTTGGGCTACAAAGAAAGCCCTCAAACTTCTCTTGTAGGAGTCTGGGAAATGGACTTATTTTGAATCTCTCTCAACCAGCCAGGGGTTGGTCTGCTGATGTTAGGCACACAACTCTGGGGGGCTGGGGAGGTACCCTAGCATCTAGCCAGTGATGCTGTGTGTGGGGCTCGCCTCCTCTGGGGACGAACATGCTTGGTGCCAGCTCAGCTGGGGCCCAGCCTCCATGGATCCCTGAGGATCACATAGTTGAAAGGGACCTTGGCAGGAAGGGGGAAGGAAAGTTTGAGTTTTGTTTTTACTAAATAACTGGGCAAATTTTCCCTCCATTTTTCCAGATGCTTCTTCAGAAAAGAAGTTTCAATGGCTTGGACTGGGGAATCTAAATCTGCTTTAAATGTGTGTTTTGAACTAGGACTCAAACCCCTTTGGCATTCCCTGTCCCCAGCATGCCACCAACAGACGCCCAGACAAGCACGGCACGCACAGGCTTGCTCACAATGGGACCTTCTAGGATGGTCCTGACGTTTGTTTCTGCTCTCTTTCCTGTGTCCCCTGGGGCCCTACCTTAAAATTCCTGAACAATATCTTGTGCAAGAGCTGCACTGCGTGCAACTCAGTTGGCAAGAGTAATGAATCAGGCAGAAGTGGCTGAGGAGCACTCCCCGGGTGACACTGGGGTGTTTGTGGAGGGAAGTGGGAGGAGGGTCAGGAGTCCCAAGGCTCCTGCCAGGCTGTGCTCCCACTGCCCTGGCCTGCGATCCATCTCTGTTCACCCCTCCTTGAGCCCGTCCCAGGGTGGGGACCCTGAGGGGCTGCCACAAGGTCGGCAGAGTTACCAGAACCATCTGCTGTCCAGTCAGGCTTGGGTGGCTGGTTCTTACACACCCACCTCTATCAACCGCCCACCCCGGCTCCCTGCGGGCTGATGCTGTACTGGGAGGTGGTCCCTGGAATCCTGCTCAACTCACCACAGCGGCACCGCGCGGGGCTCCCCGCATCCTCCCTGTACTCCTGCAATCCTCAGTCCGCACCCCTTCCGCGGCTCTGTGTGTGCCCTGTCATCTTGCAGGCTGGGAGCCACTCCAAGCTGGAGTGCCCGTTGTCTGCATCTTATTTCCTGGCATGGAGAAGAGACCTGTGTGGCAGGGGTACAGTGAGCAAGGATGGCGCAGAGAGAAAGAGGCAGGGGCCAGGCCACCCAGGGCCTTGGGAGCCATGGTAATTGGGCTTTATTCTTAGTGCAATGAGAAATTGTTGGAAATAGAGGAGTGACTTTGGTCTGATTTATGTGTTTTCAGACTTTTATTTCTTGTTTTAATACCTAACATAGAGCTATTGTACTAAAGGCAATGTAGTATTTGGCAGAGGGATAAACACATGGCTCATAGAGTTAAAAATAGATCCACATATATTTGGCTCATTGATTCTTGTTTATTGCTGTAAAATATACATGGCATAAAATTGACTGTTTCATCCATGTTTAAGTATACATACAGTTCAGTGGTATTAAGTATATTCATATTGTTGTGTAATTAAACTCCACCACCCATTTCCCAAACTTTTTCTATCTTATAAAACTGAAACTTTGTACCCATTAAACACTAACTCCCCATTTCCCTCCTCCTCCCACCCCTGGCAACAAGCATTCCATTTTCTGTTTCCATGAAACTGATTATTCTAGATCTTCCTCTGCGTGAGGGTTGGACCATGAAGAAGGTTGAACGCCAAAGAATTGATGCTTTCGAATCGTAGTACTGGAGAAGATTCTTGAGAGTTTCTTGGAGAGCAAGGAGATCAAACCAGTCAATCCTAAAGGAAATCAACTCTGAATATTCACTGGAAGGACTAATGCTGAAGCTGAAGCTCCAGTATTTGTCCATCTGATGCGATTAGCCAACACATTAGAAAAGACTCTGGTGCTGGAAAATATTGAGGGCAGGAGGAGAAGGAGCTGACAGGATGAAATGGTTGGATGGTATCACTGGCTCAATGGACATGAGTTGGAGCAAACTCTGGGAGATGGTGAGGGACAGGGAAGCCTGGCGTGCTGCAGTCCATGGGGTCACAAGAGTCAGACATGACTGAGCAACTGAACAGCAACAGGTCCTCATCTAAGTGGAATTGTGCACTGTGTGTCCTTTTGTGCCTGGCTTGACGTCCTTTAGGTTCATCCATGTTGCAGCATGTGTTACAATTTCCTTCCTTTTTAAGGCTGAATAATGTTTCATTGCTCGTATGTACCACTCTTTGTTTATCCAGGCACCTGTTGATGGACATGGGGTGCTTCTGCCGCTTGGATGTTATGTAAACGGCTCTGCTGTGAACATGGGTGTGCAAATGTCTATTCATGTCCCTTCTTTCAGTTCTTTTGGGTTTATATCCAGAAGTGAAACTGTCAGTCATATGATAGTTCTATTTTTAATTTTGGGGGGAACCGCTATGCTGTCTTCCATAGCAGCTGTATCATTCTATTTTCGCACCATCAGTATTCAAGGATTCCAGTTTCTCTACATTCTTGCCTATTTTTTTATGCTACCCAGCCTTAAAATGAGTTTTTATTAAAAGAAAAAGAAAACTTATAAACCTACAAGGACAGATAGAATGAGAGAGAAACAACAGATGAGTAGCAGATGAGCCCTGTCAACAAATTGGTGGATGACAGAAAATGAATAGATGATTGGGTGACTTGGGTTTTAGCTTCTGTGTTGTGCTATACCCATGTCTAATTAGAAAAGTAAGCCTGCTCGTGCCCAAACAGTTTCTATAAGGGCTGAGAAGTTGGTGGCATCACAAACTTTGAAAGTCTGGCTTGTGACTGAAGCTGAAAATTGGAGGTTTGGTTAAAAATGTGATAACAAGCAGTTAGGATCTCAAATCCCCTCCCTTACTCCATGTGCCAGGCCACTGCTCCTCTCTTGCACTGAAAGATCAAAGTTTATCTGAAGAGAGACTGAACTTACCACCTCTCAACTCCTGGGCATGAGGTACAGCTGCAGGCAGGATGAGGTGTTGTGCTCAAAAGGGAGAGGGGCTCAGTAGAAATCAGCATATTGAAATGAGTCCCATCATGGCCTGTCCTCAGTCAGAGTCCCAAATGCTGGCAGACAGACCGAACTACTGTGTCCAGACCACCACCCTCTCAGCAGGAAATCAGAAGTTCCTCTCTGTGGAACCTGATCATCTCAAGAGACAAGATCCATAGATACTGATAGTTGAGCATTCACTCTACTGGGAGATCCAACAAGTTGACAAGGCCCCACTTGCATGAAGCTTTTAATTTCTTCACTCATATATGTGAAAAGTCAGTGAAGGATCATTAGCTATTCCACGGAAGCCTCTGTTATTAAAAAGACAAAAAGAATCAAAAAAGAAACCAAGTAGGAACAGAAGACTACAGAAAATGTTGACATTTTGTCATACCTCAGAGATAAGACGCTGCTTTCATTAAACAGGAAGAGGAGATTATTCAGTGCGGTTTTTAAAGCATGTGTTTATATTAATTTGGCTGCATCAGGTCTTAGTTGCATCATGAGGGATCTTCCACTGCAGTGCATGGACTCTCTAGTTGTGGCATGAGGGTGCAGTATTTGTGGCACGTGGGCTTCGTTACTCTGAGGTACGTGGGATCTGAGTTCCCTGACCCGGGATTGAACCCGTGTTCTCTGCACTGTAGGCAGATTTAACCACTGGGCCACCAGAGAAGTCCCCTCGATGCAGTCTTGAAAACCCCAAAAAGAAGATTTTTTTTTTTGAAATTAACGAGAGCCAAAATAATAACTTCAATAGACTGGTTGCACGATAGAGCTGAAGTCTCTTCAGTTCAGTTCAGTCGCTCAGTCGTGTCTGACTCTTTGCGACCCCATAAACTGCAGCACGCCAGGCCTCCCTGTCCATCACCAACTCCCGGAGCTTACCCAAACTCATGTCTATTGAGTCGGTGATGCCATCTAACCATCTCATCCTGTGTCATTCCCTTTTCTTCCTGCCTTAAATCTTTCCCAACATCAGGGTCTTTTCAAATGAGCCAGCTGTTTGCATCAGGTGGCCAAAATATTGGACTTTCAGCTTCAACATCAGTCCTTCCAATGAACACCCAGGACTGAGTTCTTTTAGGATGGACTGGTTAGCTCTCCTTGCAGTCCAAGGGACTCTCAAGAGTCTTCTCCAACACCACAGTTCAAAAACATCAATTCTTTGGCACTCAGCTTTCTTTATACTCCAACTTTCACATCCATACATGACCACTGGAAAAACCATAGCCTTGACTAGACAGACTTTTGTTGGCAAAGTAATGTCTCTGCTTTTTAATATGCTGTCTACGTTGATAATAACTTTCCTTCCAAGGAGTAAGCAAGCGTCTTTTAATTTCATGGCTAAGGTCACCATCTGCAGTGATTTTGGAGCCCCCAAAAATAAAGTCAGCCACTGTTTCCACTGTTTCCCCATCTATTTCCCATGAAGTGATGGGACCGGATGCCATGATCTTAGTTTTCTGAATTTTGAGCTTTAAGACAACATTTTCACTGTCCTCTTTCACTTTCATCAAGAGGCTCTTTAGTTCTTCTTCACTTTCTGCCATAAGGGTGGTGTCATCTGCATATCTGAGGTTATTGAGATTTCTCCCGGCAATCTTGATTCCAGCTTGTGCTTCTTCCAGNATGATCTTAGTTTTCTGAATTTTGAGCTTTAAGACAACATTTTCACTGTCCTCTTTCACTTTCATCAAGAGGCTCTTTAGTTCTTCTTCACTTTCTGCCATAAGGGTGGTATCATCTGCATATCTGAGGTTACTGATATTTCTCCCAGCAATCTTGATTCCAGCTTGTGCTTCTTCCAGCCCAGCATTTCTCATGATGTACTCTGCATAGAAGTTAAATAAGCAGGATGACAATATACAGCCTTGATGTACTCCTTATCCTGTTTGGAACCAGTCTGTTGTTCCATGTCCATTTCTAACTGTTGCTTCCTGACCTGCATACAGGTTTTTCAAGAGGCAAGTCAGGTGTTCTGGTATTCCCATCTATTTCAGGATTTTCCACAGTTTATTGTGATCCAAACAGTCAAAGGCTTTGGCATAGTCAATAAAGCAGAAATAGATGTTTTTCTGGAACTCTTTTGCTTTTTCAATGATCCAGCGAATGTTGACAATTTGATCTCTGGTTCCTCTGCCTTTTCTAAATCCAGTTTGAACATCTGGAATTTCACGGTTCATGTATTGCTGAAGCCTGGCTTGGAGAATTTTGAGCATTACTTTACTAGCGTGTGAGATGAGTGCAATTGTTCAGTAGTTTGAGCATTCTTTGGCATTGCCTTTCTTTGAGATTGGAATGAAAACTGACCTTTTCCAGTCCTGTGGCCACTGCTGAGTTTTCCAAATTTGCTGACATATTGAGTGCAGCACTTTCACAGCATCATCTTTCAGGATTTGAAATAGCTCAACTGAAATTCCATCACCTCCACTAGCTTTGTTCTTAATGATACTTCCTAAGGCTCACTTGACTTCACATTCCAGGATGTCTGGCTCTAGGTGAGTGATCACACCATCGTGATTATCTGAGAAGTTAAGACATAATGTCTAAAATTTGAAAGAATAAAATAGTTGTGTAAGCTTGTTACTTAGAAACACTGGGGAAGAAAACGGAAGGAATGGCTAAAAGAGTTGAAGATGATTTTCTGAAGGAAGTGGAAATTGGGGGTGGGAGGGGTAGAGCAGAGATCTGCTTTTTTTTTTTTTTAATTACTTACTTATTGACATTTTGACCACATACATGTCTTGGTGAGAGTGAAAACATTTTAGGAAAGCATGTTGGGTTCTGTTTTTCAGCCTGGTGGGCAGCCAGACCCTGACACTGCACAGGAAACAACTTTTGATTTCTTATCTGGCATGATTCTCTATGCAGATGAGGGTGCCTTTAGGCAGTGAGGTCTGGGGAGGACATTCTGCTATTAAGTAGCAAACTCACACTGCTGCTGTCTGCCCCTGGCGCAGCTATTTTTGACAGCATCACAGAGGTGCTCTCCTGACCATGTTGCTGCAGGCAGCCCCAGAGGTCCTGCCATCCAAGCTCCACCTGCTCACCCCGCTCCCTCACAGCCTGCCACCTGGGAGAGCCGAGCAGAATGCAGGCTGTGTGTGGTGTGTGCGTGCATGTGGAGCAGGTGGCCAGCAGCTGCCAGGAGAGACAGTTAAGCCGAGATGCTTTCGGGGCTGGGACCCTCTGGTCACTTTTGCCCACCTTTGCTTTCAAATAGTATTGCCTCACATTCTCAGAGAGCCCTCAGAGGACGGGACCTTCCCAGGACAATCTGTGGCCGGACTGAGTCTTGTGAATTTTTGAGCCTCGTGGCGTCTGGGCTCTACTGTTTGAGGAGTCAGAAGCTGCTGCCAAGTGGTCTGTGTGTTGTTTGGGGAGGAGCCCTCTGCTCCATCTCTTCTGCCAGCAAAGTATGTCTCTCTCTCTCCAGATCCAACTATGACAGGCCAGAAACTCCAGATTTATTACCCCAGATTTATTTTCTTCCCGAAACTTGCCCATGCCCTTGAAATTCCAAGGCTGCATTAGTCAGTGAGGCAGAAATCAAGGGGATGGTCTCTGTCTTGAAGTTTCACATGATATTATAGGAGTGAGATGATGGTACAGGCAAAATTACAGACGGGACATTTGTTTTAAAATGTTTTTTCATATTATATAAAATCAACAATCACTTTTCAAAAGGGGTTTGCTCTTCAAATAAAAATAATGAGCCAGTTCCACTAAGGCAAAAGGTGTTCTCAATTAGGGTTAGGTTTTATCTAATTAAGGGTGTGGCACCTTGAAGTTGTGTATAAGATTCGAGTGTGTAAGAGGAGGCTCAGCAAGCCCGGAAGTTCACAAGTACTGGTATTTCTTAGGGCAGAAGCGGTTTCATGCTGTCGAAGCTTTGAGCTGAATGGATGCTAAGGTACCTTATTACAAGGCATCACTGACCTCAGAGAGAACAGACAGAGGGCCTACCCTTTTGAATTTCTTAACTGTTGCCCATGTGTTTTCTCATTTGATCATAAACTTATTCATGGAAATAGATACTGATATAGTTCCATCTCACAGTTGTATAAACTGAGGGCCAAGTAAGTTGAGTAACTTGCCCAAGGTCAGGCAACTGGTGGTTGCTACAGCCAGCACCCACACATGGCTCTGTCTGATTCCAGATGCCATATACCTTCCTGAATTAGGACTCTCTTGTTTGCAAGGGACAGAAACCAAGTGCATGGGTTAAATGAAAGACAGGTGTTGTCTCATATGACTGTGTGCATCCTAAGTCCATCACAGCTCTGCTGCCATGCGTCCATCTCCTTCCTTCTCCACTGTGTATGTGATGTCTTACTGTGCACATAGCTTGCTTCTCTTAGGTGGAGGCAAGGCAACAGAGGTGGGAATGGGGGAGGATGGCTGCCCACAGGTAGCTTCAGGCTTACATCTTCCCAGCTTAGGATCCCTGTGAAGAGACAGTTTATTCTAATTGAAATTGCAGGGAAGAGTCCTGATTGGCTGACTTGGGTCAGGCTCATTGTGGAAGCTTGAGTGCTTTGGCCAGAAGGCAGCAACTGATGCTTCTCCACCGACTCACCTGAGGTGGTCAGAAGGGAAGGGACCAGATCTTCAAAGGAGGGGCTTACCCTGCAAAAGGTGGGTAGGAGATCCTGAGCACATCAAACAAAGCCAAGCCACAGCACTAATTTGTTAAACTTCTGTGATACCATGCATCTCTTATTAATACTTTAATACATCTGAGAGTATGTCTCAGCTCAGTATTAGAAACTGGAGGGTGAGCTTAGCTGCTGGGCCAGCCTCACCAGCTGGAGACACTGGTTCTGTGGAAGCCTTTGTTAGGGGAGGTAAAGCCAAATCTCAGGGCTTTGTGCAGAGAGGTTCCCAGTAAGGCTGAAGTCCCACAGCCATCCCACAGGGACTGGATCTCAAATGGAAGGACACTTGTTTTCGTAGGAAAACCCTGACTTTGGAAGTACTAGGAAAACATCAGTGTCCGAGGTTCCTGATTACATTTAGAATTCTGTTTCTTTGTTAGACTGTGCCAGAGTTTTAAATGCTTGTGTCATTGAAAGGGAATCGAAACGTTGCACACATTGATAAGCTTGAGCTAGATAAAAGGAAGTCAGACTTCTTGTTTGAAACAGTCGGAAGGGCTTGAGGTACAGCCCAAGGCTGCCGAGCTGAAACCTATCTCGTGCTCTCTGTGGGACTAACAGTGTGATCTCAGTCTGGCAGATGTGGGGGTATGGGGGTGTCTGTGTCCTGGGCCAAAGGAAAAGAAAAATTGCCACAGGAACTGAGAGTGGCTGGTCACAGAGAGAGACTTCCAGCGTCTTTCCTGAAGACCTAGGTGGCCTTCCCCGAGCCGCTGTGAAGAGAGCTTCTCTGCATTTTGCCTTTGTTTTTCATGGAATGACTTCAGTCCCTGCTGTTTCACAGCTCTGGACTTAAGGGCAGAGAGGGTCCAGCAGTTTAAGCCTCTCACTAATTGCTGCTTTTAGCTGGTATGATCTCTTCCTGAAATTCTGTGGGTTCAGTCAAGGCTTTTGACTATTGGTAATGGGATTATTCAAAGCCTTAATTAAGTTCATGCCTGTCCAATGGGCCAGGTGCTGGGTGCTGACACAGACCCAGGCCCCTAAACTGTCATGTCATACCTGTGGTTCACCCTCTACTCTTCACTCTCATAATATATCCATGATGTAAGTTTCATAGGCATTTTCTGTGGTCTAATTTGCTGGGGGTGTTAATATTTTAATTCTTTCTGTGCATCCATGACCATTTATTATCTGGATGAGCTTATACTTAGAGATGGGACAGAAGATTCATCTTCAATGAATTCCTCAGGATCATTGATTTCTTTGCTATTATTTTCAGTTTTTAAATCACCAGCTCTGTCCTAGTCATTTATCCTAGGAGAATTTATTTATATAGAAGAAGATGCCTTGAAATAGGGCAAGAAGTTCAGAGTGATGGGCTATAGGCAGGCTGGCAATCATAGGAAGCATGGAAACAGTTGTGTTGCCGAATCGCTTTGTCTGCCTTGAGGAGAGGGACATCTGTCCAGCAGGTTTCCTTAATTTCCCATCTTTCAGGCTCAGCCCTTCCCAGCATTGATTTTGGTTACTCAGTAGGATTCAAAGAAATACTTATGGACAGCCCCTCCATCTATTATTCCCAGCCCCAAGGATTTCTCAGCTCACTGCTCACATCTTCTTTGTGTATCTTTCCAACTCCCCAGTGTCCTGCTGAGCAGTCCCCTTTCACCCGGGCTTTAGTGTAATCCTGGTTTCTCTCTCTCTCTTTTTGGTCTCCCTCCATTCTCATCATGAGCAGAGCTTCAGTTTCCTGTCTTGCCCAGCTCAGCGCTGCAGCTGTGTGACTTGATGTCTTGCCCAGCTCGGAGCTGCAGCTGTGTGGCTTGGCAGTGTGCAAACAGGGACAGGTCCACGCAGGTACAAAAGACATGCAGGAGATCATCAAAAACAGGAACATCACCCCCTTTCTACCTCTTACCAAGCTGAGAAGGCAGATGTGTTGCCCTGAGTCTTGTAGAGGTATGGAGGCCAGAGAAGCTGACTTTGCTCTGGCCTTACATCCTGGTAGCCTGTTCCAGGCAACCTGGAATTGACTGCAAGCCCTTCACACACATCAGAGAAAAATCAAAAGATAGGTTCGCTCCCCGGGTCAGAAAGATCCCCTGGAGGAGGGCATGGAAACCCACTCCAGCATTCTTTCCTGGATAATCCCATGGAGAGAGGAGCCTGGCAGGCTACAGTCCATAGGGTCACAAAGAGTCAGACGCAACTGAAGTGACTGAGCAAGCACCCCCTTAAGAATGTTTCACTTTCAGTCATTAAGCAGATCTCTAAACGGCACCAGATTCTGAAAAACTTCCCAGCATGGCAGGCAGATGTGACATGGAGCAAGCAGCCGCCCGCCTGCAGCCCAGCTTTCTCCTCACCAGCCAACACACGCAGAATGAGCCCCCACTCCTTTTAAAGGTCTTTTGAGGCCATAAAGGCTCTTGGGGACATTTTATGAAGCACAGCTTTACTATTTTAAATTATTATAGGGGTTATGGTGACTCTGTCTTTATTTTTATGACAAGTTGTCAGATATGCCCTTGATTTATTTGATCCCAAGCTTTTGTTTAAGAATACAACCTCCAATTAAATGTGGTTCGTGTGGCAAAAAATATGATTCTCCTTAGAATGACCCTCTTTGGGGCCATTTCCAAAAACTCATTATGGTGAGAAGTCAGGGCTGCCTACTCATATTCACAGGCATCTCTCCTTGTGGTCGCTCAGTTTTCCCTTATGGAGGATTAAAGAGTATTAAAGCTGTGGGCTGGGCCCAGGGGAGATTGGAAGGGGAAGAAAGAATCTTCCCCCAGAAGCTAAGTGGGTCATTATTTAATCCAGACTACTTCAGGGATAGAAGGGACCTGAGGCATCAAGAACTGTTTTCTCATCAATGAAAGGAAGGAATTACAACCTGAAGAGGTCAGGAAGCCAAGCCAGACCTAGGACACAGGCCTGGCTGTTATGTCATCTGTCTTCTCTGACCCACACTGACTCTCCTAGAGATGTCTTAGGCACATGCATGGCACCCATCCTGTCTGTCTTAGGTTGTTAGGGTATTTCTGCTATGATGGAAATACAATAGATGGGGTGGTTTATAAACAACAGAAATTTATTTCTCACAGTTTTGGAGACAGGAAAGTCCAAAATCAAGGCCCCAGCAGATTCAGTGTCTGGGGAGATCCAGCTCCTGGTTCGTAGATGGCCAGCTTCTTGCTGTGTCCCCACATGGTAAAAAGGAGTGAGGGAGCTCCCTGGAATAGCTTTTGTAAGGGCACTAATCCCATTCATGAGGGTCCCACCCTTCTGACCTAATCACTCCAAAGGGGCCACCTCCTAATATAATCACATTCAGGGTTAGGATTTCAACATGAACTTTAGAGAGCCACATTTAGCCTATGGCACTGTCCTTTGTTACTCCAAGGAAGCCGCCCTAGACTTGCTTTTAGCATGCCCATGACCACTGACATTTTCCCCAAGTGGGGAACAGATATTGCTTTAACATAGGGAAGGTTTAGGGTCTATAAGGGAGAGACATTTATCAATGCTTTGGGTTCTATAGTATTTATCTTACCAAAAACATAAATTTACAGTGAGGCACAGAGAGACATGGAGAAGGCAATGGCACCCCACTCCAGTACTCTTGCCTGGAAAATCCCATGGACAGAGGAGCCTGGTAGGCTGCAGTCCATGGGGTCGCTAAGAGTCGGACATGACTGAGCGACTTCACTTTCACCTTTCACTTTCATGCATTGGAGAAGGAAATGGCAACCCACTCCAGTGTTCTTGCCTGGAGAATCCCAGGGACGGGGGAGCCTGGTGGGCTGCCGTCTCTGGGGTTGCAGAGAGTCGGACACGACTGAAGCGCCTTAGCAGCAGCAGCACAGGGAGACAGCTACTGAACTGGTAGACCAAAATTGTGGCCCCAGATCTGCCACTTGATCTTAACGACAGCAAGTCGTTCACTTCCCCAGGCCTCTTTCCTTAGCTCTCAGGGCTTAATAATGTGACTGGCCTTGCATGCTGTCACAGACACTCTTGGTACCCCACCAGAATCACCTTCACCAGGCTGCTACACCTGCTCCCAGTTGCTCTGAGTGTCAGTTAAGGGCTTGGCTTCCTGAATCCTTATCTCAGGTTCTGCTTCTGCTTCCCAAGGCACCACCACTATAGCACTGCAAGAATCAAATAAGATTCTCTATGTGGAAGACTCTGAAAACTGAAGTACCACTGGGCTTTTATTGCAGTTTTGACTGCGCTGTAAAAGTTCCAGCTGTGGCTTCTTGGCAGAAGGCCCATGATGAAGGCAGATAAGACATCCAGGGAGGGCAGGGCTGTTGTCACACACCCAAGAATGTGAGTCTGGGTTTCTCTTCTTTCCCCACCTAGGAGCCCAAGATAGTGGGAAGACAATAAAAATGAGTTTACTTGAAGCTGAGTAATTTTTAGGTAAGGTTAGGTAGTGACTGAACAAGTTTTTCCATATTGGGAGGATAAGAATTGGAGTTGCAGATCATTCAGACCTTGGAACAGGAAAAGGTCATAGAAATTCCTGCTTTTGCTTCAGATGCAGGGTGTACAAAAGTCCATTGCAAACTGCAGTTTTCTAAGTGGCACTAGTTTCAGCATTAAAAAAAAAAATCCTTGGATACTTACTTTAATATATAAGGGCACTGCAGAGGTGGATTTGGTGGTGTGGGGTGGAGGGGAATGTCTACACATGTAGAAAATGAGAGGAAAATAGAAAGGGAAATAGGGATCTGTGTCCTCAAGGTCTGGAGCGCTTGCAGTGTCCCCAGTTAATCATTGATGCCTCCAGCCCTGATGGCCTCAGAGCTGGCACCACTGCAGGGGGCCAGAACACTTGCTCATGGAATGCCAAGGATGCATTTGGTGAAGTTAATGATTCATCACCTCCCCCCAGTCCCAGGGCCCAGCATCCCTTTCTCTGACACTGACAGAAGGTTACCCGATCATTTTCTGGAGGTGAGGCTGGCCCTGCCTAACAGGGTGGAGGAAAGGATGATGACTCACAAATTCACTGTAAGACCAGACTCCCAAGGAGCTTCCTTCTGTAGGAAAGTTTCTTTCCTTAGCTGTTTCCTGAAGATAAACTTCACAGAGAAAAAGAATGTGTTACTAGCGTGACTGTCTGATATTCCTTGGCATGAAGTTTTGTGCCAAGAGTGTACAAGATATGTTTTTTATATGGATATGTGGCATCTGCCACCTTCAGACATGCAGAATGTTTATTTGTGTACCACTTTTAATTTCAATTCTAGATTTAGGTACCTTGAGAGGTTCCACAAATTAATAAATGGTTGTGCTATACGTTTATTATGTGCATGTGTGTTAAGTCACTTCTGTTGTGTCTGACTCTTTGTGACCCCATGGGCTGTAGCCCACTAGGCTCATCTGTCCACAGGATTTCCCAGGCAAGAATACTGGAGTGAGTGCCACGCCGTACTCCAGGGTATCTTCCTGACCCAGGAATCAAACCTGCATTTTCTGTGACTCCTCAATGCAGGCAGCTTCCTTACCATTGAGCCACTGGGGAAGTCATATATTCATTATACAGACACACTAATAGGAAAGGAACACATATTTTCATTTAAATTTTTTCTGTTTTACAAAGATCAAGGGTGTTATTTGCAAGAATGTCAGAAAATGATAGTTAAGGAAAAGGAAAAGGAGCAACCCAGAGGTGACCTCTTTTTGTTTCATATCACAATGGACATCATAATATGCATGTGGTCCCCTTCAGCCCCATCACCCTGAGATAGGATACATGTGCTTGTCAAGGCTGCAATGGTCCAGGTGTGAGTGCACAACCACCTACCCTCCCCTTGCTCCCATGTGCTGATAAAGCATCCTCTCTGACCTCACTGAGGCATGTGATGAGGATTATAGTTGCCAGTCACTGAAGGCTTTCTTTGTAAATGCACTTTGGGGTTATCCAGTGAATTTGGGTTTTGCTGCACCTGTACCCATTCTCTCTTGTCTTGGAAGTGGATACGTGTGTACTGCTGCCACCTATTTGCAACACCAACAGTTTCTTTCTCAGGAGGGTTCTATGATGTCTTCCGTGCATTTCCAATGCTAAAATCCTGCAATTCAGGGTTCCAGGGCTTGCACTGATAGGCCAGTCTGAGCCCTGCTCCTCTGAAGAGGAATCCATTCCAAAGGGCTGATTGAATTTTTTGGGTTTCAGGGCCCTTGGGGAACTTTCTCTGAAACTTTTCTTTTCTTGGAACTTATCTCTCCCTGCATTTCCTCCTCATTGGGGAAACATCTTCTCTCTGAACAAGTTGCTATGAAACTCAGTTATGTTAAGTATTTAGAAAAGTGCTTAACACTTAGCACTCAGAAGATGTTACTTGCTAACAGTTCGTAGAGAGAGTGGTCTGGGGTAGCACTGTCTGATAGACACATCAAGCAAGGCACATATGTAGGTGTACCTTTCCTAGTAGCTACATTAAAACACTAAAAAGAAACAAGTGAAATTACTTCTAACAATATATTTTATTTAACCCAATATGTCAAAGTTACTATCTTTTCAATATGTAATCAGTATTTCTAAATTATCGAGGCATTTTACATTCTTTTTTCATACTAACTTTTCAAAGTCACTTGTGTAATTTACACTTACACTTATGGTGTGACTCAGGATCAGCCACGTTTCAAGCACCTGGTCACCGTGTGTGGCTAGTGGCCGCCGTACTGGGCAGCTCAGATCTAGAACCTTGCTACCCAAGGTGAGTTCTAGGGACCAGCAGCCTCAGCAGCATCTGAGAGCTTATCTGAATGGCAGAATCTCAGGCCCACCCCAGACCTATAGAAGTAGAATCTGCATTTTTAAAAAGTATCTGTTGCTTGTTAGAGTGGGAAGCATTGGTCTAGAATCCCCATGTTCAGTCCCCACCCCTGGGGTTCTGATTTAATTGGTCCAAGATTGGACCTGGGCACTAGTATTTGCTTTGAATCTCCTGCAGTGATTCTAACCATGCAACCAGGCTTGAGAGACATCTGTGTGGTGGGCTCTGAAGCCAGGATGCCTGACTTGGCCACTTTCTATCTTTAAGGCCTCAAGAAATCTACCAAAACTCTGCATCTCAATTTCCTCATCTCTAAAATGGAGATGAAAGTAATATTTGTTTCACTGGCTGCTTATGAGGATTATATGTTTTAGTACATGTAAAGTACCCAGAACAATACTTGATACACAGAAAGTACTCCTTATATACAAGCTCTCACCCTTTCTTCTTTTCCTTGAAGGTTCGGGGCTACCCAGAGCCCCAAGTGACATGGCACAGAAATGGACAACCCATCACCAGTGGGGGCCGCTTCCTGCTGGACTGTGGTACCCGGGGGACTTTCAGCCTTTTGATTCATGCTGTGCGTGAAGAGGACAAGGGAAAGTATACCTGTGAAGCCACTAATGGTAGTGGTGCCCGCCAGGTGACAGTGGAGTTGACAGTAGAAGGTGAGTCCCAGGAGGTGAAAACCCTGGGGAGAGATAAGCCGTCACTTTCCTATGGCCTGCAGCTCCTGCTTCAGCCCTCTCTTGGGAGAGGAACCCACAAGAGAGAACATCCCCATATCCCTGAACTCAGGGCCTTGTCGTCTGATGGGGGAAGTGTGGCCCCTGGAACACGGGAGGCATCCAGGAGACAACGTCAGACTGCGCATCACCTCCCTCCCCAGCTTCAGCCTTCCCTTTGCTTCCCTCACACTGAGACTGAGACTGGGTGGACCCCTCATCGTGGCCTCACAAGGCCCAGTGCACGCCTGCCTGGCTCTCCAGACCCATTTCCTTCCGCTCCCCCACTGCGGTCACTGCTTGCTCCGCTGTGGTCTCGCTGGCCTTCTGCCTCTCCTTGAGCAAAACCTCGGGGCCCTCGCCTGCTGTTTCGCAGCCCTGCCCCTGACTTGGCCCCTCGCTTACTTCAGGTCTCTGCTCAGACACCCCTCCTTGGAGAACCCTCTCTGGTGTTTCCTCCCCAGGATTCTCCATCCTCTCACTCCACCCCAGCTCTTCCTTCCAGGGCTATCACTGTCTCCTATTTTACTACCTCCTCCATCCAAATACCCCCTAACTGGAAGCTCTAGAGGAAGAGGGATTTTTTTATCTGTTTACTGCTGTATCTCCAGCATCTAGAAAACTTCCTGGCATGTGATACTGAACTATTTAGAGAGTGAACAATATTTATTATCATCATTATAAAGTAATACATGCCCGTCATAAAAAGCTTTGTAAAACTCAAAAAAATATATAGGAGATAAACATACCAGCTTGTTAACACTGATTATTTTGTTGTTGTTCTTTTTCCTTTGTACTTAAAAAATCTTTTATTAACTTCAAACGTTCCAGGAAAACATTTGGCTGTAAGTAAAACTATTCCTTTGTGGCTGGTATATCTCCCACATGCTAAAGACGTTCCACCAATGAGAACATTTCCAGTTCAGGCCACTGGCTGCTACTTAATGGCCTGACATCTTAAAGGATGTGGGCATTCATCAGACCCTCAGAAGTATAACAAGAGTCCCTTCACCCTTCCTAAGGGGTTATAAACCAGGGGGTCAGACTCGTTTTCTCCTCTCTCTGAAAACAATCCTCCCAACCTGGATTTCAAGGGATACTACGTGCCAGAGAAGGTTTCAGAAGGGGGTGAGGTGTACCCAGACCAATGTTTTTCCTGTTTGCTTGCATCATGAAAGGACAGACAGGCTGTTTCACAGAACAGGATATGCATAGTTTGGATGCTTTCCCCAAATTCTTCAACTAATTGACTCAATCTTTTTAATGGCCTTCCAGTACCTGTGGGCTGGGGTATTCCATGTGGGAAGTGGTCCCTAGTCAGTCTCTGAATGGCCCCTATCTTGAACAGTTCTGGTCCTGTGTTTTCCCTTACATTATGCACCTTTCATGCCCAAACTTGAGTTGAGGCCCACAGATAAAAATTATTTTATCCTCATGTGTTACTCAGCCCAGGCTGCCATAACAGAATACCACAGACTGCATGCCTTAAATAACAGAAATTAATTTTCTCACAGTTTTGGCAGCTGGAAGTTCAGGCTCAGGGCCCAGCAGGATTTGGTTTCTGGTGAAGGCTCTGTTTCTGACTAGCCACCTTTCTGCTGTGTCCTCTCATGGTGGAGATAACTCTGGTGTCTCTTGATCTTCTTATAAGGGCACCAGCCTTATTGGAGTCGGTGTATGTATGTGTTAGTCACTCAGTCCTGTCCAATTGTTTGCAACCCCACGGACTGCAGCCCTCCAGGCTCCTCTGCCCATGGAATTTGCTGGAGTGGGTTGCCATTTCCTGCTCCAGGGGATCTTCCTGACCCAGGGATAGACCCCTCAGCTCTTGCATCTCCTGCATTGGCAGGTGGGTTCTTTACCACTGCACCACCTGGGAAGCCCTCTTGGATTAGGGCCGCTCCCTTATGACCTCATTGAACTTTCTCATGTCTTCAAAGGCCCGTCTCCAAATACAGCCACATGCGGTGAGAGAAGGGGGGACTAGGGTGGGGACACAGCAATGTTTAAAACATCCCTTTTCTGATTTTCTATTTGGAACTGGGGAAATGAGGAATCAGAGGTCCGAGGTCCTGGTCCCAACTTTTGCCAATAAATGTGTGACTTTAAATTCCGTATCTCTGTTTCTGCAGAATAAAGGCTTTGAATTCTCTGGCCTCTACAGCCAGGACTAGTCCTTGTTTTCTATGATCCATTTTAAAGGAATGGAGTTGGTGGGAGTGTAATCTGTGCTCAGTCATATCTGGCTCTTTTGCAACCCCATGGACTGTAGACCACCAGGCTCCTCTGTCCATGGGATTTTACAGGCAAGAAAACTGGAGTGGCTTGCCATTTCCTTCTCCAGGGGAATCTTCCTGACTCAGGGATCAAACCCATGTCTCTTGAGTTTCCTGCACTGGCAAGTGGATTCTTTACCACTAGCGCCACCTGGGGAGCTATATACAACCCAGGTCACGTGAAACTTTTTTTTTTTTTTTTTTTTTTTCCCATTAGTGAGGACACTAGATCTGATGTCTCAATTAAGCAGGAAAAGTTTTATTAGGTCATGGTGCTTGGGGAGGGGGAAGGAAAGCAGGAGAGCTGTTAACAAAATGGGAAAACGCTAAAGCTCTCAACCCTGTCCCCTCCCCTTTGGCTTTAATTTGGGAAGACCATTGAAGATGTTTTATTCTTTCTAACACTAGGAGACAGAGAATAACCTAAGGCCACAGCCCCTTTAAGTGTGAATGGCCCTGTATTCCCTTTTGCTTCTAAGTCAAAGGCCAGTTTTGGCCCATGTGTGGTTTGGGACCACCCCATAGACCACAGGCCTGAAAGAATCCACTCTGGTCCCATATGCCATGGATAAATTGTCAATGGTGCTATGCTAGCCCAAAGGGAATCCAGCAGCGCCCCCTGCTCCTCACCAGCTTTATGTACTATGCTTTTTACTTATGCTTCATATTTAGAAAGAGCAGAGCTTCTGGAATTAAGAGTATGATTCATATGTGGAGCTTTTTAAACCCCCTAATGGTGAGGTTTAGTTGGTAGTGTTATCCAATGGTCTTGGATTTTAGCTCCACTAACTTCGAACTATGTAGAAATTAGCCTTTCAAATCTCATTTCCTTTCCCAGAAACAGATGCTAATGGCTGCCCCATGGACTGTGTAAGGATCAGCACAGCCCTGTCAAATAGCAGGCTGTCAGTAAATGGTAGCTTTGTGATTCAAACCTGGCATTGACATCCTAAGAACTACTCACAGAGGGAAATCCTTGCATGAAGTGTGGAAGAGGAAGCTTTCTACTCTGATTTCCTTTGGTTACCTTTCTTATCAGGGCCAAGAAGCATGCAGTGTCTCCCATGAGGGCAAGCATCTTAACGACAGGACCATCCATGACCTTGTGCAGTGGAATTAAACCCTAGGCTGAATGCTGGAAAAAGTCTGTGTAGCCAGCCCTGACACTGACCCTCCTCCAGACAGCTTGTCACCGAGCTTGGTGTAGAGCAGGGGAGAGATGTAATGCCTGCCCTCTTGGGAGCTTCTCTCTAACGGAGGGGCCGTGGCCTGTTCTCTAGCCTCACACTGTCCAGAAAAGTACAGCTGATCCTTGAACAGTACAGCTTTGAAGCTTGCGGGTCCACTTAGACAGGGATTTTTTTTCAGTAGTAAATACTACAGTACTATATGATCTGAGATTGGTTAAATCTGCGATGTAGAACTGCAGATACATAGAAACCACATGTGTATGGAGGGCTGACTATAAGTTATACATGGATTTTCCACTGTGGGTAGGATGGGCACCCCTAATCCCCAAGTTGTTAAAGGGTCAACTATATAATACTGGGAAATCCCATGGACAGAGGAGCCTGGCGGGCTACAGTTCATCGGGTCGCAAAGAACTGGACAAGACTGAAGTGGCTTAGCACACATGTGAGCCACATGCGTAATCTTATGTTTTCTAGTAGCCACATTTTTAAAGTTGAAATCAATTTTGATAAAATAATTTACTTAATACAGTATATTCAAGATTTATCATTTCAAAATATAATCAATATGGAAATTATTCCTAAGATATTTTATGTTCTTTAACATTTGCAGCATATTTTGCATAGTAGCACATCTTAATTCAAACCAGCTGTATTTCAAGAGCTCAGTAATGACTGGTGGCTAATGGCTACCATACCGGACAGCAGAGCTCTAGAAACTCCCATGTGAATAGGGATAAACAAGGTTTACATGGAGAAAAGAGGAGAGAATCCCACAGGTATAAACAAGGTGGTGGCTTGTCCAGGGCAGTCACTCCACAGTGTGAACCTCGGGTGTGGGGTAGAGTGAGGGGTGGGGCTGAAATGAGGAGATATGCCCCTCACCCCATGCTGTGACGCTGAGAAGGCCCTTTGTGTCTCAGGGACCAGACAGTCACTTAAATCATTTCAAGCATAGATGGTTAATTTTAAGGACTTGAGCTCAGGCACCCAGGGAAAGCCAGATTGGTCAGCCCAGAGGTGATCTGACCTCAGAACAGCTCAGACTCACCATTAGGCATGTTTAACACGAATGCAAGGGCACCCAGATCACCTGGGGAATCGTGTGAAAACGCAGATTCTGGTTCTGTAGCTCTGGAGTGCTGCTCACATGCCTACAGTTCTAACCAATTCAGTTCAGATCAGTCACTCAGTTATGTCCAACTCTGCGACCCCATGGACTGCAGCACACCAGGCCTCCCTGTCCATTACCAACTCTCAGAGTCTACTCAAACTCAAGTCCATTGAGTCAGTGATACCATCTCATCCTGTGCTGCCTTCAATTTTCCCCAGCATCAGTGTCTTTTCAAATGAGTCAGTTCTTTGCATCAAGTGGCCAAAGTGTTGGAGTTTCAGCTTCATTATCAGTCCTTCCAATGAATATACAGGACTGATTTCCTTTAGGATGGACTGGTTAGCTCTCCTTGCAGTCCAAGTGACTCTGAAGAGTCTTCTCCAACACCACAGTTCAAAAGCATCAATTCTTTGGCCCTCAGCTTTCTTTAGAGTCCAACTCTCACATCCATACATGACCACTGGAAGAACCATAGCTTTGACTAGACGGATCTTTGTTGGCAAAGTAATGGCTCTGCTTTTTAATATGCGTCTAGGTTGGTCATAACTTTTCTTCCAAGGAGTAAGCGTCTTTTCATTTCATGACTTCAGTCACCATCTTCAGTGATTTTGGAAAATAAAGTCTCTCACTGTTTCCACTGTTTCCCCATCTATTTCCCATGAAGTGATGAGACCAAATGCTGTGATCTTAGTTTTCTGAATGTTGAGCTTTAAGTCAACATTTTCACTCTCCTCTTTCACTTTCATCAAGAGGCTCTTTAGTTTTTCTTCACTTTCTGCCATAAGGGTGGTGTCATCTGCATATCTGAGGTTATTAATATTTCTCCTGGAAATCTTAATTCCAGCTTGTGCTTCCTCTAGCCCAGCATTTCTCATGATGTACTCTGCATATAAGTTAAACAAGCAGGGTGACAATATACAGTCTTGACGTACTCCTTTTCCTCTTTGNTCAACATTTTCACTCTCCTCTTTCACTTTCATCAAGAGGCTCTTTAGTTTTTCTTCACTTTCTGCCATAAGGGTGGTGTCATCTGCATATCTGAGGTTATTAATATTTCTCCTGGAAATCTTAATTCCAGCTTGTGCTTCCTCTAGCCCAGCATTTCTCATGATGTACTCTGCATATAAGTTAAACAAGCAGGGTGACAATATACAGTCTTGACGTACTCCTTTTCCTCTTTGGAACCAGTCTGTTGTTCCATGTCCAGTTCTAACTGTTGCTTCCTGACCTGCATACAGATTTCTCAAGGGGCAGGTCAGGTGGTCCAGTATTCCCATCTCTTTCAGAATTTTCCACAGTTTGTTGTTGATTTTTCTACAGTTTGTTGTGATCCACACAGTCAAAGGCTTTGGTATAGTCAATACAGCAGAAGTAGATGTTTTTCTGGAACTCTCTTGCTTTTTCGATGATCCAACAGATGTTGGCAATTTGATCTCTGGTTGCTCTGTCTTTTCTAAATCCAGCTTGAACATCTGGAAGTTCATGGTTCACATATTGCTGAAGCCTGGCTTGGAGAATTTTGAGCATTACTTTGCTGGCGTGTGAGATGAGTGCAATTGTGCGGTAGTTTGAGCATTCTTTGGCATTGTAGTTCTAACCAGCCGCTGGTGATGCCCGTGTGGCTGGTCCACAGATCACACTTTGAGTAGTAAGGAAGAATTCCATTACAGATGTGGTGTATTTATCCTAGTATGAGTGATTCTCAAGGGCGAGCGTGCATCAGAATCACCTGGAGGGCTTCTGAAACCACAAACTGCTAGGCGCTGCCCCAGAGTTTCTGGGTTAGTAGCTGTAGGATGAGCTGAAGAGTTTTCATTTCTAGAAGTTTCCTAGTGGTGTTGGTACTAGGCTGATGCACACTGGGTCCAACAATTTGAGAACCAGTAGGCTAGTGCCTCTGCCTGCTATGTTAGAGTTCTCCAGATAAACAGAATAGATCATATGTAAAAGTGAAAGTGAAGTCGCTCCGTCGTGTCCGACTCTTTGCGACTGTAGCCCACCAGGCTCCTCCGCTCAAGGGATTCTCCCGGCAAGAATACTGGAGTGAGTTGCCATTTCCTTCTCCAGGGGATCTTTCCGACTCAGGGATCGAACCCAGGTCTCCTGCATTGCAGGCAGATGCTTTAACCCCTGAGCCACTGGGGAAGCCCAGATCATATGTATAATGTTGTATAAAAAGATTCATGACAAGGCATTGGCTGTCACGATTATGGGGGCTGACAAGTCCCAAGATCTTCAGTCGGCAAGCTGGAGAACCAGGAGACCTGATGATGTCATTCCTGCCCAAATTCTAACGCCTGAGCATCAGGACAGTGGATGATGCGGTTCCAGTCCCTAGCGGGAACACCCTGTAGGTGATGGTTTCTGAGGCTGCTCCACTTGTCTCTGCTGAAAAGCAAAGACACATGCCTCATCCTGGCATGTCTCCCAGAGCTAAGAGTGTGTCCCTCTATCCACAGCCCTGTGCTCCACTCTGTCCCTCTTTGGGCCAGGCCCATTTCAGATAGGCTCCCCGTCCTCTCAGAGGTTACCTCCTACTGGAAAGAGACTGCAAATAGATAACCAATATGACTTAGCAGAATTAAGTACTCCCAGACCATGTGTGAGAAACAGAGCCAGGTGGCAGGCCACCCAGAATGTGGCAGCAGAAGGGAGAGTGACCCCACGTCATGGCGTTTAAGGGGGAAGAGTGGCCTTAGTGACCGCTAGCCTAGCTACGCTGGTGTTGCTGACACCAGGGTTATCTGGTGATATTTGGATTTGTAGGAAACGCTTTTACACTATGTTTTGCTACTACCCTTTTTCGGGAACAGATTTCTCAGATCCCTTTCATTTTCACATTGAATTAGATTGACGACAATATATCTTTTGAGACTGTGTCTATTTGCAGTGGCTGAGTTTTAAATCACTCTATTCCTCAAGAACATCTGTTATGATTCTCCTTTTGTTGTGTTCTCTTCTTTCATACCATCTTCTTTTACCTAAATGTTCTACCTTCTTTAAAGACCTGTAATTATATTTCTCATTTGTACTCTTTATAAACTCTTTTCAGTCCATAACACCCCCGATCACTCCCCTTTTTGTAGGTGTATACGCCCTATTTTTTTCTTACCCAGTCAGAATATTAAAATGCTCTGAATTATTGTCCTTTTCTATCTCATCAAAGTTAAATATATAAATGTGGTAGAGATAAAATTATTCTTTTTGCCCCTGCAGTCTCACTGTTAAACAGTTGTGTGTCAAGAGTGCCTTGGCAGAGGGCTTACATATTTGCTACGTGGAAAAGTTAGATGACAAATGACTTGGTCTCATTCTGTTCTTGAAGGATGACTTCCAAATCCTTGTCTCCCTTCCCTCAGCTGTTTCCATCTTCCAGTTTGCCTCCAAACTATATGCCAGCACCGCTGACTGGCCCAGTTTTTACTCCTGATGGTGCCATCTTTTCTCCTCGTCTCTTACTCCTCCATCCGGTTCTCCCATCTCCACCCCAACCCCCGCTATACTTTCCCGTTGCTTGTAGTCCTGGCCTCTTCATTCGTCAAGCTTTATTGCATGTGCTAATTTTGTGCTGTTATCTAAGAGCAACAAAACTTGGTAATTGCTCTCAAGAGGCTGACTTTCTTGACCTCATATTTCATTGTTATGTGATGATTAGGTAACAACATCAGGATGCATTTAGGAAGTGCTGACTTTGGGTGGTGCCGTGTGGGAGACAAAATACTTTGTCAGATCCTTTCTGCAAGAACCTGGTTGGTCAGATAAGACCCAGACATGTTGAAAGCTAAGTCAAAACACAACCCCAGTCTTAAGATAGCATTGGTTTATCTGCCAAATGATTGGCACATCAGCTCTGTAAGCTTAGAGGAGGACGAGATCTCTAGAGGCTGAAAACGGATGATGTCTTCTTGGTGGAGGAAGGACTTGGTTCATCCTGAAGGAGCAGGTCAGGTGGATGCCATTTGGATGGCAGAGTCTGATTCTGATGATAGGGATGGGAGAACAGTGGAGAGAATTAAGGCCTGGGTGGAGGGCCGGGCAGGAGCAGAGATAGTGGGAAATGAAACTGAAGGAGAGATGGGGAGGAGACCGTGGCAGGTCTGGAGCATGAGGCCAGGTGGTCTGTAGAGTCATATCCATCCCAGAGTGTGAGTGGACAGTTCTGCCCTTCATCATTGCTTTTCTATTTTCATAGTTCATGTCGCTCTCCAGGTGAAAGGAAAAGAACTCAAACTGTTGGAGCCCATTCCCTATGAATTCATGGCCTATGAGTGTAAAAATAAAGACCTGGACTATAAAACAAACAAACAAAACAAACAAGAATGAATGAAACCGTAAAAGAAGATAACATAGCAAGACAAGTTACAGACCACTGCTCCCCTTAGCCACAGCTAGAAGGACAGACATACTATGTGCTTATTTCTGCTTCATGAATCTCCTAACTTATTTTTATTTTTCTGAACTCATGGGTTTCCACCACACATGATCACAGATTTTTCACATGTTTCACATTTGATGCACCATCATTTTGTGTGAGTCCAAGCAAAAATGGGTTGTTTATTAGTACAACGAATTTCTCCAGAACCATGCTTAAAATAACCTTCCCATACACTACACTTTCCCACTGGGTGGTTTCTGATCAGACATCCATATAGTAGCTGCAGCCAAATTACTCCCACCACATCAGACCCACAAATGTGGAGGGGCTCAAACCAGAGGTGACTTTCTCTTTATTTCCTTTCTCATAAATTTTTATAAAATCAGTCTTTATGACTTAAGTACTAAAGGGAATGCCTGCTACTTGGCTTGGTGTTTTGAGGGGGTGGAATCACAATGGAAAATAACTCTTGAGAAGTGAGCTGCAATGCCTGGGAGTCTTGGCCTCAGAAAGAAGACTCTAAAGGAAATAGCCATTTTCTCTCTTTAGAGGATCTAAATCCTTTTCAGAGTACTTATTTAAGACAACTTAGAGATCACTGGTTGCCATTTATTGAATTATTCCTCCCTGCAAAATGAAACTTCAGGTCACTACTCCTTTGAATTCATTTGGTAGGATATGACTACCTTATCCATCAATGACTGGGAAGTAGTTCTAAGTGGTGAATATTTTATTTCAACCCCTTGAGGAAGAATTGGTTCTTTAGTNCTGTTCTTGAAGGATGACTTCCAAATCCTTGTCTCCCTTCCCTCAGCTGTTTCCATCTTCCAGTTTGCCTCCAAACTATATGCCAGCACCGCTGACTGGCCCAGTTTTTACTCCTGATGGTGCCATCTTTTCTCCTCGTCTCTTACTCCTCCATCCGGTTCTCCCATCTCCACCCCAACCCCCGCTATACTTTCCCGTTGCTTGTAGTCCTGGCCTCTTCATTCGTCAAGCTTTATTGCATGTGCTAACTTTGTGCTGTTATCTAAGAGCAACAAGACTTGGTAATTGCTCTCAAGAGGCTGACTTTCTTGACCTCATATTTCATTGTTATGTGATGATTAGGTAACAACATCAGGATGCATTTAGGAAGTGCTGACTTTGGGTGGTGCCGTGTGGGAGACAAAATACTTTGTCAGATCCTTTCTGCAAGAACCTGGTTGGTCAGATAAGACCCAGACATGTTGAAAGCTAAGTCAAAACACAACCCCAGTCTTAAGATAGCATTGGTTTATCTGCCAAATGATTGGCACATCAGCTCTGTAAGCTTAGAGGAGGGCGAGATCTCTAGAGGCTGAAAACGGATGATGTCTTCTTGGTGGAGGAAGGACTTGGTTCGTCCTGAAGGAGCAGGTCAGGTGGATGCCATTTGGATGGCAGAGTCTGATTCTGATGATAGGGATGGGAGAACAGTGGAGAGAATTAAGGCCTGGGTGGAGGGCCGGGCAGGAGCAGAGATAGTGGGAAATGAAACTGAAGGAGAGATGGGGAGGAGACCGTGGCAGGTCTGGAGCATGAGGCCAGGTGGTCTGTAGAGTCATATCCATCCCAGAGTGTGAGTGGACAGTTCTGCCCTTCATCATTGCTTTTCTATTTTCATAGTTCATGTCGCTCTCCAGGTGAAAGGAAAAGAACTCAAACTGTTGGAGCCCATTCCCTATGAATTCATGGCCTATGAGTGTAAAAATAAAGACCTGGACTATAAAACAAACAAACAAAACAAACAAGAATGAATGAAACCGTAAAAGAAGATAACATAGCAAGACAAGTTACAGACCACTGCTCCCCTTAGCCACAGCTAGAAGGACAGACATACTATGTGCTTATTTCTGCTTCATGAATCTCCTAACTTATTTTTATTTTTCTGAACTCATGGGTTTCCACCACACATGATCACAGATTTTTCACATGTTTCACATTTGATGCACCATCATTTTGTGTGAGTCCAAGCAAAAATGGGTTGTTTATTAGTACAACGAATTTCTCCAGAACCATGCTTAAAATAACCTTCCCATACACTACACTTTCCCACTGGGTGGTTTCTGATCAGACATCCATATAGTAGCTGCAGCCAAATTACTCCCACCACATCAGACCCACAAATGTGGAGGGGCTCAAACCAGAGGTGACTTTCTCTTTATTTCCTTTCTCATAAATTTTTATAAAATCAGTCTTTATGACTTAAGTACTAAAGGGAATGCCTGCTACTTGGCTTGGTGTCACTACACTTTCCCACTGTGTGGTTTCTGATCAGACATCCATATAGTAGCTGCAGCCAAATTACTCCCACCACATCAGACCCACAAATGTGGAGGGGCTCAAACCAGAGGTGACTTTCTCTTTATTTCCTTTCTCATAAATTTTTATAAAATCAGTCTTTATGACTTAAGTACTAAAGGGAATGCCTGCTACTTGGCTTGGTGTTTTGAGGGGGTGGAATCACAATGGAAAATAACTCTTGAGAAGTGAGCTGCGATGCCTGGGAGTCTTGGCCTCAGAAGGAAGACTCTAAAGGAAATAGCCATTTTCTCTCTTTAGAGGATCTAAATCCTTTTCAGAGTACTTATTTAAGACAACTTAGAGATCACTGGTTGCCATTTATTGAATTATTCCTCCCTGCAAAATGAAACTTCAGGTCACTACTCCTTTGAATTCATTTGGTAGGATATGACTACCTTATCCATCAATGACTGGGAAGTAGTTCTAAGTGGTGAATATTTTATTTCAACCCCTTGAGGAAGAATTGGTTCTTTAGTGCATCAGTTCCTGGGGATCCAAACAGAACTCCTGAAATGTCTACTTGATGTCTTTGAATGACCTCTTTAGCCTTATGGAAGGATGAACAGCTGACCCTTGAACAGCACAGGTTTGAAATGTGTGGGTCCACTTATACATGGATTCTTTTCAATAAATAGTATTTTCATTTAAATCACTGCAGATGGTGATTTCAGCCATGAAATTAAAAGACGCTTACTCCTTGGAAGAAAAGTTATGACCAACCTAGATAGCAGATTCAAAAGCAGAGACATTACTTTGCCAACAAAGGTCCGTCTAGTCAAGGCTATGGTTTTTCCAGTGGTCANACGCTTACTCCTTGGAAGAAAAGTTATGACCAACCTGGATAATATATTCAAAAGCAGACATTACGTTGCCGACTGAGGTCCGTCTAGTCAAGGCTATGGTTTTTCCTGTGGTCATGTATGGATGTGAAAGTTGGACTGTGAAGAAAGCTGAGCTCTGAAGAATTGATGCTTTAGAACTGTGGTGTTGGAGAAGACTCTTGAGAGTCCCTTGGACTGCAAGGAGATCCAACCAGTCCATTCCTGGGATTTCTTTGGAAGGAATGATGCTAAAGCTGAAACTCCAGTACTTTGGCCACCTCATGCGAAGAGTTGACTCATTGGAAAAGACTTTGATGCTGGGAGGGATTGGGGGCAGGAGGAGAAGGGGACGATAGAGGATGAGATGGCTGGATGGCATCACTGACTCGATGGACGCGAGTCTGAGTGAACTCCGGGAGTTGGTGGTGGACAGGGAGGCCTGGCGTGCTGCGATTCATGGGGTCGCAAAGAGTCAGACACAGCTGAGCGACTGAACTGAACTGAACTGAACTGAAGTGTGGGGAAAAGTTTGTCTTTGATTAGAGATCCCAATAATCAAATCAAAAGTACCAGGGTTTGAGTCCCAGTTCTGTACAAGTCATTTCAACCTACTCCCCTTGGGTGAGTCATGTATCAATTCCTTCATTTCTGAGACAGATTAGCAGTATGTGAATCTTCTACTACGTGAGGTTGATGCCTCCAACCACCATGTTCTTCAAGGGTCAACTATTTGTTATTGAGTGTCACTGTGTAAGAATAATGCACGTGTGTACCTTCTGTGGAGAATGCACTGTGGTGTGGCATGACCTCCAAAGCTTACTGCCTGATTGGAGGCAGTAGGGTGAACTGTTTATATGGGGCGAGGCCCCTGCTTATACAGGGACAGGCAGCCCCTGGGAGAGGCCTGTTAACATGTATGGCCAGGACTTTCATGACTCCTGGAAGACACAGCTAAGACCTCGACAGGCGACAACACACACCTTCTTGGGAAGGAAGGCAGCCCAGCCACCTCGTCATCCTGAAGGCCCCCCTCCCTCCCCTTCCCCAGCCCATCACCGGATCCTGCTGGGCCAGCTCATTGGTCCCCACTGCCACCATTCCAGCCCATCAGCTCTGTCCTGTTGCCTGGATTCCCAGCTTGTCTCCCCCGTTCCACACATCAGTCAGTTCAGTTGCTCAGTCATGTCTGACACTTTGCGACCCCATGAATTTCCACACGGCTGCTTAAAAAAAAAAAAATCAAACATATTTTATCACTCCCTCCCTTTATATCTTCCAGCAAGGATTTCTACCTTTAAACTGAAATTCAGGATCTTCAGCAGGCCCTGCACTGGAATGTCCCCTCCTCCATCTTTGAAGCATTTTGTCTTTCTCTTAAGGCTCAAGTTTTAGTCTAGCTTTTATTACACACACTAGTCTACTGGCTGAAGCTCTAGCTAATGCCTTAAGCATAATAGGGATTGAATCTACGTTTCAGTACAGATGCGGTCTCAAGGATCCCATGTCATATAGCAGAAAAGTGTTTTGACACCACACTTACAGTCATTCCCCCCCATTTTTTCCCCTTCAGTGGTCTGTCACTTGTCTTGCTATGTTATCGTCTTTTAAGGTTTTATTCTTTTTTTTTTTTTAATAGTCTAGGTCTTTATGTTTACACCCATCAGGCCATGAATTTATAGGGAATGGGCTCCAACAGTTCGGGTTCCTTTCTGTTGGTCCTCACGAAGTGTGCTTCTCTGGGTGGGGCAGGCTGGCGCTTCAGCTGAACCCAAGTCCCTTTCTCTTTGGCTTCCTTCTTTTTCTGATCATTTTCCTTTACATGTTTCAGGAAGCTATCTCAGCTCTCAGAGTGCTTAATATGCTCGATATGCACATTAATTCTCTTGGCAAGAATCTTGCCCTTAACTTGTTTGTTTACAGTGATGCCAAGAGCATGCTGGGTAACGCTGTAGACTCTCCCAGTTTTGCCACGGTCACTTGTGGGGCAATCCTTTTTGAATAGCACCCATTCCCTTGATATCTACAATATCACCCTTCTTGTATTCGCATGCATGTGGCCAAAGGTACAGCTCCGTGTTTTCTGAATGGCCTAGAGAGCATGCAGCCCCTCCTGTTTCCCTTCGTGTTGGTCATTTTGGCGAATTACCGGAAGACGGCGGTTCCAGCCGAAAGGGCTCATTCTTTTGTTTTATAATATGTGTGCTCTGTTATTTATCCTAACGTTACTTTTTCCTTTTGCTATATTTTTTTCTGCTTTTTTCTCTTTATTGAGATACAGTTGACAAATAACATTGCTAACCCTACTTGTTATTCTGGTATCCACCTGCATACCTTTGTTCCTTTATTTCCATGACTATACAGTGTTTTGTGATCATTCACCTTTAAATCCAAACATGCATATGAGTCAGTGCAGGCATCTGTTTCGTTATGTCTTCTAATATGCCTGAGCATATTATTTTGAAATAGTCACACTTGAACATCTGTTGATGTTCACTATTGAAATTTCTTATTGAAATAAATATTATTATAATTTACTTTCTTTTTATTTTTCCTTAATCTTTTACTTAGGGTTTTACATTTGTTTTCTCTTTGAAATTATATAGATAGATGGTTAGTTTCAAATATTAATTCAGCATGGCACAGGGGACCTTGCTAAATACATGTTATAAAAAGTGGGCACATATTCTGATTGAGTGTAGAACCACTATTTTAAGCAATCTTCATTTCACTTTTCACTTTCCTGCATTGGAGAAGGAAATGGCAACCCACTCCAGTGTTCTTGCCTGGAGAATCCCAGGGGTAGGGGAGCCTGGTGGGCTGCCGTCTATGGGGTCGCACAGAGTCGGACACAACTGAAGTGACTTAGCAGCAGCAGCAGCAGTATCTACTTTGAAGTTGCCTACAAGTAGGGTGACTGCTCCCTGGTTTGCCTGGAACAGTCATGATTTATTCCTGTTGTCCTGGCAGAATTATTATGTCCCTTTCATTGTCCAGAGACCCTGTTTAGATAATAAATTGGATCACCACATGTTTTTAGAAGCATTTCTTCTTTTTACCATCATGATCACATTATTTCCCTTTTCAGCAGCATTCTCTGTGTCTAGTCAGCCTTTGACAAAAAGTGCTAGGTCCCTCCACTATTGAACTTTTCACTCCTAAAACCTGCCAGTATTTTCTTTTACTCATCCTTGAAAAATCTGAAATTGCTGCTTAAATACCTTCAGTGCCTTTTTTTCCCTCTCACTAACTTGAGCCTGTCTTCATCAATTCTCTTAACTTACTCTTCTATTTTTGGCATTTCTACCTTAATCCTCTTTCCACTTTTTTTTTTTTTTAACATAACCTTGCTGTTCTGCCAGATTTTCATACTTTCACAAAATTAATTTTGCCTTATCTGACAATTTGCAGCTTCAAATTTTTGCCTATAAATAGACCTTGTTAGCTGTTTTAGTCCAACTTCTCTTTTTGCTTTGATGTATTTCTTTGGTGTTGACACACATTAAAATAAGCATTCCTCAATTCCATTTTTAGCTAACTTCTTTATATGTTACCTTTGGATTGTATGTTAAACTGCTCTTACTCTGATATACAAGTACCTCCAAACAGCATTCTTTTGTTACTCTTTGAGGAAATGCCATATTTTTGCCTTTTTTTTTTTTTTTTTTTTAAGAAGTAAAGGAATTTTAACTTTTGGATTAAGACATTTGGCTCCCAGGAGTTTTAAAGATGCTTAGTCTAACTTTTTTTATTGTGATAAAATACACATTACATTAAATTTTCCATTTAAATATTTTTAAAGTGTACGATTCAATGGCATTAAGTACGTTCACAATGGCATGCAGTGATCAGCACTGTCTAGCTCCAAAGCTTTCCGTCATCCCAAACAGAAACCCCACACCCACTGAGCAGTCACTCTCCTTCCCCCTCCCCCAGCCCCCAGCACATACTCATCTGCTTTCTGTCTCTGTGGATTTGCCTCTTCTGAACATTTCATACAAATGGAATCATATATTTTGTGTATGTCTGACTTTTTTTCACTTAGCATAATTTTTCAAGGTTAATCTGTTGTAGCATGTGTCATCACTTTATTCCTTTTTATGGTTGAATAGCATTTCACTGTATCAGATCAGATCAGTCACTCAGTCGTGTCCGACTTTTTGTGACCCCATGAATCGCAGCACACCAGGCCTCCCTGTCCATCACCATCTCCTGGAGTTCACTCAAACTTACTTCCATCGAGTCAGTGATGCCATCCAGCCATCTCATCCTCTGTTGTCCCCTTCTCCTCCTGCCCCCAATCCCTCCCAGCATCAGAGTCTTTTCCAATGAATCAACTCTTCTCATGAGGTGGCCAAAGTACTGGAGTTTCAGCTTTAGCATCAATCCTTCCGAAGAACACCCAGGGCTGATCTCCTTTAGAGTGAACTGGTTGGATTTCCTTGCAGTCCAAGGGACTCTCAAGAGTTTATAGACAGAACTTATATTGTTTATCCATTCATCTGTTGATCAGTCTAATTTTTATTAAGTCTTTACTATAGCATGAAATGAGTGGTACAGTATAGCATTATAAGTGCAGTGAATGGTACAGAGATATTTTATTTTAAACTTTTAATTTTATATATGCATACAGCTGATTAACTGGAGAAGGAAATGGCATCCCACTCCAGTACACTTGCCTAGAGAATCCTGTGGACAGAGGAGCATGGTGGGCTGCTGTCCGTGGGGTCGCACAGAGTCGAACACAACTGAAGCGACTTAGCATGTATGCATGCATTGGAGAAGGAAATGGCAACCCACTCTAGTATTCTTGCCTGGAGAATCCCAGGGACAGAGGAGCCTGGTTGGCTGCCGTCTAAGGGGTCGCACAGAGTTGGACACGACTGAAGCGACTTAGCAGCAGCAGCAGCACAGCTGATTGACAGTGTTGTGATAGTTTCAGGTGGAAAACAAAGTTACTCAGCCATAACATGTATCCATTCTCCCTCAAACTCCACTCCCATCTAAGCTGCCACAAAACAGTGAGCAGAGTTCCCTGTGCTATATAGTAGAAACTTGTTGGTTATCCATTTTAAATGTAGCAGTGTGTACATGTCCATCCCAAATTCCCAAACTATCTCTTCCCCTCATCCCCCCGCCCCCGCTGGTAACCATAAGTTCATTTTCTATCAGTCATTTTGTTTTGTAAATGAGTTCATTTGTATCATTTCCTTTTAGATTTCACATATAAGGGATATTAAATGATATTTCTCTGTGTTTGACTTGCTTCACTCACCATGACAATCTGTAGCCCCATCTATGCTGTGCTGCTACAAATGACATTATTTCATTCTTTTTAATGGCTGAGGAATATTCTATGTGTGTGTGTGTGCACGCGTGTGTGTGTGTGCTATATCTTCATTATCTATTCAGTACAGGGATATTTGAGATGAGAGTCTTAGTGGTTGACATGTGACTAATGCTGGGGATAGAATGTGTATAAGAGGTTATAACATTTGGATATATTTTCTTTTGGGTATTTTATATTTTTTTATGTTTGGGTCATTTTACTATGTTTGGGTATTTTATTTCACTTTTACCTGCTTATGATCACATTGATTAGAAAAGTTTGCATGCTGCTCCTTTTTTCATAAAATTCGTTTGTTTAACAAATATTTGAATGCCTATAATGTGATGGGAACTAGTGTGGTTACCTTTGATGGAAAAAAGTTCTGGTAAAGATATGGTTTGGAAGTTATCAGCTTATGGGTATTATTTAAAGCCATAGGACCAAGACCTCCCAGGGAAGAGTCCATAGCGCTGAGGAGAGGACCCAAGACTCAGCCCTAAGGTGCTCTTGGTGATAAAGTCCCAGGAAGGAAGGAGATTGAGGAAGAACAGGCAACCTGGGAAAAGCAGGAGAGTCTGGAGGGAAAAGTGGTGGAGGAGATGGCCCTGGTGTCAAGTGCTACTGAGTGAGATGCGGAAGAGCTTGGAGCATGGGGTTTAGCAACGTGGCGGTCAGAGGGGAGCTCAGTGGAGTGGAGAGGATCACAGCCCAGCTGGAGTGTGCTAAGGAGCACATGATGTCATATTTTAACATAGTTCTGAACAGTTCATATATCCTGAAACATAATTCAGTGTCAGAAAAAGATTCTAGTTGTACATTTTAACTGAGCCACTTATTATCTCCCTATCAATGTGTGACAAATGCATCATTTCCAATATTTACTATTACCAACACTAAGACCACAGGGAGCAGCTTTGTAAACTTTCTTTCCTACTTTTAGCATCATTTCCTTTGACTAGAGAGACAGAACGGAAGATGCTGGTCTAAGAGCAGAGCGACTTTAAAGTTTACAATTCTCATGTGCTCAGATACTTTCTGAAAGAACTGACTAGTTGGCATTCCTCCAATGTTATCCATCATCTTGACTGCAATTGTCAGTTGAGCCCTCCCAGAACAGGTCTTTCCTTTTATTTGCCTATAACTTCTTTTAACCTTGAAAAGAGAATTTAATGAGAAGAACTAAACCCACATTATGGGGTGAAAAATATACACAGCTAGTTTAGTTCACTTCAGTTGCTCAGTCGTATCCGACTCTTTGACTCTTTGTGACCCCATGGACTGCAGCACGCTAGGCCTTCCGGTCCGTCACCAACACCCAGAGCTTACTCAAACTCATATCCATTAAGTCAGTGATGCCATCCAACCATCTCATACTCTGTCATCACCTTCTCCTCCTGCCTTCAATTTTTCCCAGCATCAGGGTCTTTTCAAATGAGTCAGTTTTCCACATCAGGTGGCCAAAGTATTGAAGTTTCAACTTCAGCATCAGTCCTTCCAATGAATATTCAGGAATGATTTCCTTTAGGATGGACTGGTTGGATCTCCTTGCAATACAAGGGATTCTCAAGAGTCTTCTCCAATACCTCAGTTCAAAAGCATCAATTCTTTGTGCTCAGCTTTCTTTATAGTCCAACTCTTACATCCATGCATGCTGCTGCTGCTAAGTCACTTCAGTCGTGTCCGACTCTGTGTGACCCCATAGACGGCAGCCCACCAGGCTCCCCCATCCCTGGGATTCTCCAGGCAAGAATACTGGAGTGGGTTGCCATTTCCTTCTCCAATGCATGAAAGAGAAAAGTGAAAGTGAAGTCAC
>SJYX01007613.1:353729-438715 GCA_006410675.1 Oreotragus oreotragus | reverse complement strand
ACTCTTTGAGACTCCATGGGCTATACAGTCCATGGACTGTCTCTTATACACATCTAGATGTGTATAAGAGACAGAACCATAGCTTTGACTAGATGGACCTTTGTTGGCAAAGTAATGGCTCTGCTTTTTAATATGCTGTCTAGGTTGGTCATAACTTTTCTTCCAAGGAGCAAGTGTCTTTTAATTTCATGGCTTCAGTCACCATCTTCAGTGATTTTGCAGCCCCCCAAAATAAAGCCTGTGACTGTTTCCACTGTTTCCCCATCTATTTGCCATGAAGTGATGGGACTAGATGCCATGATCTTAGTTTTCTGAATGTTGAGCTTTAAGTCAATATTTTCACTCTCTTCTTTCACTTTCATCAAAAGGCTCTTTAGTTCGTCTTCGCTTTCTGCCATAAGGGTGGTGTCATCTGCGTATCTGAGGTTATTTCTCCTGGCAATCTTGATTCCAGCTTGTGCTTCACCCAGCATGATATACTCTGCATATAAGTTAAATAAGCAGGGTGACAATATACAGCCTTTATGTACTCCTTTCCCGATTTGGAACCAGTCTGTTGTTCCATGTCCAGTTCTAACTGTTGCTTCTTGACCTGAATACATATTTCTCATAAGGCAGGTCAGGTGGTGAGGTGGTATTCCCATCTCTTCAAGAATTTTCCATAGTTTGTTGTGGTCTACACAGTCAAAGTCTTTGACATAGTCAATAAAGCAGAAGTAGATATTTTTCTGGAACTCTCTTGCTTTTTTGATGATCCAACAGATGTTGGCAATTTGATCTCTGGTTCCTCTGCCTTTTCTAAATCCAGCTTGAACATCTGGAAGTTCATGGTTCATGTACTGTTGAAGCCTGGCTTGGAGAATTTTGAGCATTACTTTGCTAGCGTGTGAGATGAGTGCAATTGTGCGGTAGTTTGAGCATTCTTTGGCGTTGCCTTTCTTTGGGACTGGAATGAGCACTGACCTTTTCCAGTCCTGTGGCCATTGCTGAGTTTTCCAAGTTTCCTAGCATACTGAGTGCAGCACTTTCACAGCATCATCTTTTAGGCTTTGAAATAGCTCAACTGGAATTCCATCACCTCTACTAGCTTTATTCATAATGATGCTTGCTAAGGCCCACTTGACTTCCCATTCCAGGATGTCTGGCTCTAGGCGACTGGTCACACCATCACGATTATCTGGGTCGTGAAGATCTTTCTTGTACAGTTCTGTGTTTTCTTGCTACCTCTTCTTAGTATCTTTTGCTTCTGTTAGGTCCATACCATTTCTGTCCTTTATTGTACCCATATTTGCATGAAAAGTTCCCTTGATATCTCTGATTTTCTTGAAGAGATCTCTAGTCTTTCCCATTTTATTGTTTTCCTCTATTTCTTTGCATTGATCACTGAGGAAGGCTTTATCTCTCCTTGCTATTCTTTGGAACTCTGCATTCAAATGGGTATATCTTTCCTTTTTCCTTTGCCTTTCCCTTCTCTTCTTTTCACAGCTGTTTATAAGGCCTCCTCAGACAACCATTTTGCCTTTTTGCATTTCTTTTTCTTGGGGATGGTCTTGATCACTGCCTCCTGAACAATGACCTCCTCAGACAACCATTTTGCCTTTTTGCATTTCTTTTTCTTGGGGATGGTCTTGATCGCTGCCTCCTGTACAATGTCATGAACCTCTGTCCGTAGTTCTCCAGGCACTCTGTCAGATCTAATCCCTTGAATCTGTTTGTCACTTCCACTGTATAGTTGTAAGGGATTTGATTTAGGTCATAGCTGAATGGTCTAGTGGTTTTCCCTACTTTCTTCAATTTAAGTCTGAATTTGGCAATAAGGAGCTCATGATCTGAGCGACAGTCAGCTACCTGTCTTGTTTTTGCTGACTGTATAGAGCTTTCCCATCTTTGGCTGCAAAGAACATAATCAATCTGATTTTGGTATTGACCATCTGGTGATGTCCATGTGTAGTATTTTCCCAGCTAACTAAATAGTTATATTAAGGGGAAGCACATGTACAACAATTGCCAACCCATATGGAACCACGATGTGAATGTGATGCCACTGTTCGTTATGAACTCTTTTTCACTGAGATCTTGGTATAACCTTAAACCAGATATGGCTGAGGAAAGTACTCAGCCATCAGCTTCATCCTCCACTCCTTTGTTCCTGTGCATTCATGTAAGTGTGATCTGTGCTGGGATTTAAGAAAGTTTCCCCTTTTCCAAGAAACCCCCTGCAGATCTCCCACTGCAGCTGCCTGATGTTATCAGGGAATGACTTCTACCCTTTCCATGAGTGCTTTGGGTGGAGTTTTATAAACATTCCCAGCCTATCACAAAAAGACAGCACCTTTCAAGCCTGTTGTCATCTCAAAAATTTCCTCCTCTCCCCTTCCCCATTCCTCAAAAATACCCCAACCACTTTGTAGCCACTTCCTGGTCACACTGTGAGTTGTTCCTACCAGCAGCAGCATTTAGATAAAGGAGGTGACACCAGCCACCTGGGTCTGCTATTTAACTGCTTCCTACCCAGCACAGCAGCACCACACCCAGGACCAGCAGTGCCCAGTGTCCTGCTGGTGCAGGTTCTGGGAGGTACTGGCTTCATTGGAGCCCCTCTCCAGTGATCTGCTTGTTCCCGCTGGACAGATGCTGCTGTTTGCTGGGCCTTGAGTGGGGCAGTGATTGGGTCTGATGGGAACAGACTTGGCAGGAGTGATGCACGTGTCTCTCCCTGCTCCATTCGGTTGACTCCTTTTCTGGAGAGGCCCTGATTTCCACAGGGCATCTCCAAAGTGGAAGGCCCAAGAGCATGTGACTGCTCAGCTGAATGGTGGAGTGCTCTAGAACACTCAGCTGAATGGTGGAGTGCTCTAGAACACTCAGCTGGATGGTGGAGTGCTCTAGAACACTCAGCTGAATGGTGGAGTGCTCTAGAACACTCAGCTGGATGGTGGAGTGCTCTAGAACACTCAGCTGAATGGTGGAGTGCTCTAGAACAGGCAGATTGGGATGCTTTCTTGTACCATTACTGGCTCTGTGACTCAAGAGGGTGACTTCACATCTCTGAATCTCATTTTTTCCCACCAGTTTAAAAAATATAGAAGGATGATGTGACACCAGTCTCCTTAAATTATTGCAGGAAATCCGTGCAATGATACATGTAAAGTGACCACCATAGGTGGTCTGACCCAGTACAGGCTCAATCAGGGTGAACTGTTACCATCATGATCTCACCCCATACTCCTTGTTGACTCCCTGACTTTTGTTGCTCCAAGTTGGTAGCTCAGCCTTGGCTCTTCAAGCCTTTCTCTTTGTTTCCTACTTGCAGGGAGCTTTGTGAAGAAGCCTGGCCAGCCTGTTGTTTCCAAAGCCTTGGGGTAAGTTCTGGGGTGTTCAACCCAGGGTAAGGGCTGGATTGGCTCCTGTTGCCTTGACAGAACAGCCTGGGGGGCAAGTTTTCTCAAGCATCCCAGGTTGTAACTAAAGCAGGAGCCTGCTGGGGGGTTACACGTCATTCACACAGCCCTCCCAACCCTGTGGCCTCTGTGGATCGCTCCTTTGGTCCAACTGAATGGAAGTGGGCTCTATGGCCATAGTCTGCAGGAGTCGCTAATGACCAAGACCAGAGTCAGAAGATCTAAAGTGAGCAGACTTAAAAGAGGCAATCGGCGTGACTTTTCTTATGGCGAGTAACCCTATGTTGGCAAGGGCAAGCAAAATGACTGCTGCAACAGACAAGCCCCTCAGTCACAAAGGCTTAACACAAGGCAAGTTTCCTTCTTACTCAAGCAAAATCAGTGCATATTCTCTCAGACGAGTGGAGAACCTTCCAGCTAAACTTCAGGGACCCACGCTCCTTCTGTTTTGTGGCTCCATCATCTCTTTGGCAGAACTCTCTGCATCTAGCCAGAAGAGAATCACATAGGAGGTTTTGAACGGTCCAGCCTAAAAGTGGCACATAGTGCTTCTGCTTTCTGTCCACAGTCTGTTGGCCAAAACTTAGGCTTTGGCCAGAGTCCAGTAGAATTCAGGTGTACCTAAATTCGCTGGACTTCCCAGGTGACTCAGTGGTATAGAACCCACCTGCCAGTGCAGAAGTTGCAAGAGACATGGGTTCAATCCCTGGGTCAGGAAGACCCCCTGTAGTAGGAAACAGCAACCCACTCCAGTATTCTTGCCTGGAAAATCCCATGGACAGAGGAGCCTGGCGGGCTACAGTCCATGGGGTCACAAAGCGTTGAGCATGGCTGAGTGAGCGGGAGGAGGAGCACAAATTCAAGGGGCTAGTAAATGAAGACTAGCTGCATGCTCAGGAGGTAAAGGAAATAGGTTTTGGTGCCACAGATATTTCCCAGAAATGTATTTGAGGCACAGAATTGGGAAGGTTTCCCTTTGCTGGTTTCTGAGCCCATCTTAAGTGACTTGGGTGGGGACAGACAGAAACGGATCTGCATTGCTGGGGATTTCCTGCTGATCTTTCCCCAGGGACAGATTTGCAGCCCCTGCCATGGAGACCCGTCCTACCATCTGGGGAGAATGTCCACCAAAATTTGCTACCAAGCTGGGCCGAGCGGTGGTCAGAGAAGGACAGATGGGGCGGTTCTCCTGCAAGATCACTGGCCGGCCCCAGCCACAGGTCACCTGGCTCAAGGTAAGGTTCTGTCTGCCCTGACTCTGGGTGAGATCCCTGGGCTAGCGGGAGACTGTCTTCCCAATCAGTCCCTGCCACTTCAACTGTAGATGGCCCTCGAGTTTCTCCTGTGTTTGCTAGCCCTCCCTGTTCTTGCCCCTGTGCACGTAACTCTCCCTGTCTCTCAGCCCACGATGTCCTGTAATCCACACGCTCACAGAAGAGCAGAAAACTTCTGAGCCAAGACAGACCTGACCGTGTCAAGAGAGTGGACTTTGAAGTCTGGGGCTGATTTCAAGCCATCGCTCCCTGATTCATAGAGCATGTGATGCTGGCCAAGACACTGGTCTTTTAGAACCCGGGTTTCCTTATCTGTGAGGCAGAGATAATGCCACCAACCTCAAAATACTGTTGGGAGACTCCACGTGGGAGTGCTTTATCCATCACTGGGGCTAGACACTGTGAACCCAGAGGTGGGGAAGCAGGGGAGAGGGGAGGAGTGAGTATAAACAGGGCAGCGAGGAGGTCAAAGCCAGGGAGAGTAGGGTTTTCACGGGTGGAACTCCTGGATAAAAATGAGCGATGGGCACCCTTTCCCTGTGTCCTGATTCTCCCGTTCTGACCCTGGAACATCTATAAAAGGAAGAGCGGGACACAGGAGAACTAAAGCGAGGAATGTAGAATTTTCCACCTCAAACTTGGACTCCTTTCAAACAGGTTCCGTGCGCCTGCTCTCGGCTGGACGGAACACCACAGCGCATCCGTACAGCAGGGTCAGGGCCCTTTCAGGCTGCTCTCCGAGCGTGATGACAGAGCCCAGAGCAGAGCGCCCTGCTGCCTGTGCCTGGCGTCTGTCCCAGGCAGACTGGCAGCAGACAGGACAAAGCTGAAAGATGAGCAGTTTCTCTGACCAAGCTGCTGTGCCGTCCACAGGGAGATGTTCCCCTGCAGCCCAGTGCTCGTGTGTCGATGTCCGAGAAGAACGGGATGCAAGTCCTGGAAATCCACGATGTCACCCGAGATGACGTGGGAGTATACACGTGCATGGTGGTGAACGGGTCAGGGAAGGCCTCCATGTCTGCTGAGCTTTCCATCCAAGGTACGGTCCAAGCTCTCCATCCAAGGGCTGTGGGAGGGCTATTGCAGAACTGTCCCTTCCGGGGTCCCTAAAGGACCTAGAAGGAGCTGCTTGTTCGTTACACATCTGTGTGTTACCTGTGCCGCACTTATGTACTCAGGTACCCATCCCCGGGTCAGCATCTAGAATCAGAAGAATGGGTGGGCGAGCAGCACAGACGCAGCGAAGGAGGAAGATACTTCACCTGTGTCTGCGCACCTGGGTTCAGTTTTTTCTTCTTGTTCAGACTTCCTTTTGGAAGAGTGCACATTGCTAGTGTCTTCCCATCACCTCGTATTTACCCAACCTAAAATTTATCTCAGCGTCCACCCTGTCCTTCAGATCAGGTGCTCCCTCAACTTAACTCTTCCCTTTTCACAGGACTGGTCATTTCAGACCAGCTTTGGCCTCTGTCTCTTCCTTGCTACAGTCATCAGCCCCAATTACCTCTTCTTTTGAAACCTCTCTGTGTATGATACCCCATTCCATTCCCCTTGGTTCTGCCAAGTCCAGCCTGGGGAAACTGGGATGTTCCTTGCTCTCTTCACTTTTTTGGCCCAAGTATTTTTACTACCCACAGAAACAAATTTATTCTACATTGCAACCCAGGCTGTGTGTGTGTGTGCATGCTTAGTTGCTCAGTCATGTCCGACTCTTTGTGACCCCATGGACTGTAGCATGCCAGGCTCCTCTGTCCATGGGCATTCTCCAGGCAAGAATACTGGAGTGGGTTGCCATGCCCTCCTCTAGGGGATCTTCCCAACCCAGGGATCTATCCCAAGTTTCCCACACTGCAAGCGGATTCTTTACCATCTGAGCCACCAGGGAAGCAATATATAGAAACATATACAAATACATATACATATACATACACAAATACATATACAAATACATATACATATACATATACATATACAAATACAAATATATACATATACATATACACATATATTACTAAAACCAGTTTCATGAAACAGTCCCGAGTATTATATACAATACATGCTGGCATTTTCTCTGCTCCTCTACTTCATTAAGGAAAAAAAAAACCCTCTCACTGACCATAGGCTTTGACTTCACCTCACTACGGTCTCAGGATCCTACCGTTTTAGTCTCTCTCCTCTACTTTCCCCAGCACTGAATTAAAGAACTGATCCCTTCTGAAGCAAGTAATGCCAGAATGGTGTGTTTCCTGGGATTTGTTTGAAAATACTCCCAGAAAAAGTCCCTCAAAAACAAAACAGAGAGATATAGATAAGGTTGGCAAAATGTTGGTATTTCCCTAATCTGGGTTTTGGCTTTCAGTGTTGTCATATCTTTCACAGTACTGTTGTATATTTTGTAATTTTCCATGATAAAACATTTTTTAAAAAATAATGTGGTAGAAAAATATATCTAGTAATAGTATTTTTTTTCTTTGAAGAACTGAATAAAATTACACTTTTTCTGTACATTTTAAAATGAAGCAGGTATTTGTCAAAAATGATTACCTTGAGGGGTTCTTCAGAGGGCCATATGCAAGTGGAACTGTGTGGGTTTGAAGTTTTGGGTAGGTGTTTATTTTCGTTTATCTCTCCAGTGGGTTTTGTTTCCTTCTTCGGGCTAGAGAACAGGAAGCTACTGTGCCCAGGGTGAGGCAGCAGAGGCCGTAGCAAAGGCCCAGGGCAGCGCTGGAAACTTAAGAGTGTCCGCAGGGCTCAGAGGAGTTTATCAAATTAACTCAAGAAGTTCAGGACCAGGGGAGCTGAAAGGAGAGGGGGCGGAGGGCCACAGGGGAAGCTGAGCGCCCAGGAAGCCAAACTCTGTCATAAATGAGAGAGTCTTGTTTTATCACTTCCTGCTCCTGGTGTATACAACATTCCACTTACCGTCTTTCTACCTTCTCTCTTTTCCAGGTTTGGACAATTCCAATAGGTATGTGTAGGCTTGGTGACTGTCATCGGTCCATCTCAAAAGGCCCTGTTAGAAGAGAGGGATTGTAATCAAGAAATGCCAGTTTCTGAGTCATCATACAGTGGGGAGAACCACCTGTCTGAGGGGCATTGTTTTATCTGGAATGTTTCGTTTTCTATTGTAATTTGCTGCCTAGGTTCTGGGCCAGGCTTGCCGTCAGTCTTGAGACTCTTGAAGACCCTGCTCAGTATCTTTACTAGTTAGCCATCATTAGGAAGGGCACTGCTCTGCAAGCATGCCCTCCATGTTCAGGCCAGAATCCACCTGCTTGTCCTCGGGCTGGAAACTGAGCCAACTGCAGAGAAAGACTCTCGCTCTTACTGTCCTAGTTTGTGGGCTTTCGTGGTCCCTGGAGCCCGTGCTTGTGATGGTAACTAGATGACTGTTCTCTTCCTTCTCCTTCTGCCCCACCTTCCGTCCCTCACCACCAGGTCACTCGTGAGAGGAACAACGGTGGCTGGTACAGACATCGGGAAGGAAGTCACCAATGGAGACACTCAAGGGTCCAAACCGGATGGCCTGGTGGCTGCTGCTGAAAACAAAAACCGCCCCAGCGCCCAGCGAGGCGGCTCCCCGACCTGGGCCACAGCTAGCCAGCCTCAACCCCCCAGGGAATCTGAGCTGGAGCCGCTGGGGGACTCCCCCAGAAAGGGCCAGAGGGCCCCTGTCCTGCAGAAGACCTCCAGCACCATCACCCTGCAGGCGGCAAAAGTCCAGCTGGAGCCCAGAGCTCCAGCCCCAGGCACCCCCTGTCCCTCCAGGGAAGAGAGGGAGGGGCCAGCTGCGGCCCCTCCAGACACCCTCCCCACCAGGCGGTCAGGCCTGGGAAGCCAGGACGCCACGGGCAACGTTGCTACCAGGAAGGTCCCCATGGAGAGCCAGAGGGACACCACGTTCCCCAAATTTGAGAACAAGCCCCAGAGCCAGGAGGTCAGTGAAGATCAGCCANGGTATAAACAGGGCAGCGAGGAGGTCAAAGCCAGGGAGAGTAGGGTTTTCACGGGTGGAACTCCTGGATAAAAATGAGCGATGGGCACCCTTTCCCTGTGTCCTGATTCTCCCGTTATGACCCTGGAACATCTATAAAAGGAAGAGCGGGACACAGGAGAACTAAAGCGAGGAATGTAGAATTTTCCACCTCAAACTTGGACTCCTTTCAAACAGGTTCCGTGCGCCTGCTCTCGGCTGGACGGAACACCACAGCGCATCCGTACAGCAGGGTCAGGGCCCTTTCAGGCTGCTCTCCGAGCGTGATGACAGAGCCCAGAGCAGAGCGCGCTGCTGCCTGTGCCTGGCGTCTGTCCCAGGCAGACTGGCAGCAGACAGGACAAAGCTGAAAGATGAGCAGTTTCTCTGACCAAGCTGCTGTGCCGTCCACAGGGAGATGTTCCCCTGCAGCCCAGTGCTCGTGTGTCGATGTCCGAGAAGAACGGGATGCAAGTCCTGGAAATCCACGATGTCACCCGAGATGACGTGGGAGTATACACGTGCATGGTGGTGAACGGGTCAGGGAAGGCCTCCATGTCTGCTGAGCTTTCCATCCAAGGTACGGTCCAAGCTCTCCATCCAAGGGCTGTGGGAGGGCTATTGCAGAACTGTCCCTTCCGGGGTCCCTAAAGGACCTAGAAGGAGCTGCTTGTTCGTTACACATCTGTGTGTTACCTGTGCCGCACTTATGTACTCAGGTATCCATCCCCGGGTCAGCATCTAGAATCAGAAGAATGGGTGGGCGAGCAGCACAGACGCAGCGAAGGAGGAAGATACTTCACCTGTGTCTGCGCACCTGGGTTCAGTTTTTCCTTCTTGTTCAGACTTCCTTTTGGAAGAGTGCACATTGCTAGTGTCTTCCCATCACCTCGTATTTACCCAACCTAAAATTTATCTCAGCGTCCACCCTGTCCTTCAGATCAGGTGCTCCCTCAACTTAACTCTTCCCTTTTCACAGGACTGGNAGAACGGGATGCAAGTCCTGGAAATCCACGATGTCACCCGAGATGACGTGGGAGTATACACGTGCATGGTGGTGAACGGGTCAGGGAAGGCCTCCATGTCTGCTGAGCTTTCCATCCAAGGTACGGTCCAAGCTCTCCATCCAAGGGCTGTGGGAGGGCTATTGCAGAACTGTCCCTTCCGGGGTCCCTAAAGGACCTAGAAGGAGCTGCTTGTTCGTTACACATCTGTGTGTTACCTGTGCCGCACTTATGTACTCAGGTATCCATCCCCGGGTCAGCATCTAGAATCAGAAGAATGGGTGGGCGAGCAGCACAGACGCAGCGAAGGAGGAAGATACTTCACCTGTGTCTGCGCACCTGGGTTCAGTTTTTCCTTCTTGTTCAGACTTCCTTTTGGAAGAGTGCACATTGCTAGTGTCTTCCCATCACCTCGTATTTACCCAACCTAAAATTTATCTCAGCGTCCACCCTGTCCTTCAGATCAGGTGCTCCCTCAACTTAACTCTTCCCTTTTCACAGGACTGGTCATTTCAGACCAGCTTTGGCCTCTGTCTCTTCCTTGCTACAGTCATCAGCCCCAATTACCTCTTCTTTTGAAACCTCTCTGTGTATGATACCCCATTCCATTCCCCTTGGTTCTGCCAAGTCCAGCCTGGGGAAACTGGGATGTTCCTTGCTCTCTTCACTTTTTTGGCCCAAGTATTTTTACTACCCACAGAAACAAATTTATTCTACATTGCAACCCAGGCTGTGTGTGTGTGTGCATGCTTAGTTGCTCAGTCATGTCCGACTCTTTGTGACCCCATGGACTGTAGCATGCCAGGCTCCTCTGTCCATGGGCATTCTCCAGGCAAGAATACTGGAGTGGGTTGCCATGCCCTCCTCTAGGGGATCTTCCCAACCCAGGGATCTATCCCAAGTTTCCCACACTGCAAGCGGATTCTTTACCATCTGAGCCACCAGGGAAGCAATATATAGAAACATATACAAATACATATACATATACATATACAAATACATATACAAATACATATACATATACATATACATATACAAATACAAATATATACATATACATATACACATATATTACTAAAACCAGTTTCATGAAACAGTCCCGAGTATTATATACAATACATGCTGGCATTTTCTCTGCTCCTCTACTTCATTAAGGAAAAAAAAAACCCTCTCACTGACCATAGGCTTTGACTTCACCTCACTACGGTCTCAGGATCCTACCGTTTTAGTCTCTCTCCTCTACTTTCCCCAACACTGAATTAAAGAACTGATCCCTTCTGAAGCAAGTAATGCCAGAATGGTGTGTTTCCTGGGATTTGTTTGAAAATACTCCCAGAAAAAGTTCCTCAAAAACAAAACAGAGAGATATAGATAAGGTTGGCAAAATGTTGGTATTTCCCTAATCTGGGTGTTGGCTTTCAGTGTTGTCATATCTTTCACAGTACTGTTGTATATTTTGTAATTTTCCATGATAAAACATTTTTAAAAAAATAATGTGGTAGAAAAATATATCTAGTAATAGTATTTTTTTCCTTTGAAGAACTGAATAAAATTACACTTTTTCTGTACATTTTAAAATGAAGCAGGTATTTGTCAAAAATGATTACCTTGAGGGGTTCTTCAGAGGGCCATATGCAAGTGGAACTGTGTGGGTTTGAAGTTTTGGGTAGGTGTTTATTTTCGTTTATCTCTCCAGTGGGTTTTGTTTCCTTCTTCGGGCTAGAGAACAGGAAGCTACTGTGCCCAGGGTGAGGCAGCAGAGGCCGTAGCAAAGGCCCAGGGCAGCGCTGGAAACTTAAGAGTGTCCGCAGGGCTCAGAGGAGTTTATCAAATTAACTCAAGAAGTTCAGGACCAGGGGAGCTGAAAGGAGAGGGGGCGGAGGGCCACAGGGGAAGCTGAGCGCCCAGGAAGCCAAACTCTGTCATAAATGAGAGAGTCTTGTTTTATCACTTCCTGCTCCTGGTGTATACAACATTCCACTTACCGTCTTTCTACCTTCTCTCTTTTCCAGGTTTGGACAATTCCAATAGGTATGTGTAGGCTTGGTGACTGTCATCGGTCCATCTCAAAAGGCCCTGTTAGAAGAGAGGGATTGTAATCAAGAAATGCCAGTTTCTGAGTCATCATACAGTGGGGAGAACCACCTGTCTGAGGGGCATTGTTTTATCTGGAATGTTTCGTTTTCTATTGTAATTTGCTGCCTAGGTTCTGGGCCAGGCTTGCCGTCAGTCTTGAGACTCTTGAAGACCCTGCTCAGTATCTTTACTAGTTAGCCATCATTAGGAAGGGCACTGCTCTGCAAGCATGCCCTCCATGTTCAGGCCAGAATCCACCTGCTTGTCCTCGGGCTGGAAACTGAGCCAACTGCAGAGAAAGACTCTCGCTCTTACTGTCCTAGTTTGTGGGCTTTCGTGGTCCCTGGAGCCCGTGCTTGTGATGGTAACTAGATGACTGTTCTCTTCCTTCTCCTTCTGCCCCACCTTCCGTCCCTCACCACCAGGTCACTCGTGAGAGGAACAACGGTGGCTGGTACAGACATCGGGAAGGAAGTCACCAATGGAGACACTCAAGGGTCCAAACCGGATGGCCTGGTGGCTGCTGCTGAAAACAAAAACCGCCCCAGCGCCCAGCGAGGCGGCTCCCCGACCTGGGCCACAGGGAGCCAGCCTCAACCCCCCAGGGAATCTGAGCTGGAGCCGCTGGGGGACTCCCCCAGAAAGGGCCAGAGGGCCCCTGTCCTGCAGAAGACCTCCAGCACCATCACCCTGCAGGCGGCAAAAGTCCAGCTGGAGCCCAGAGCTCCAGCCCCAGGCACCCCCTGTCCCTCCAGGGAAGAGAGGGAGGGGCCAGCTGCGGCCCCTCCAGACACCCTCCCCACCAGGCGGTCAGGCCTGGGAAGCCAGGACGCCACGGGCAACGTTGCTACCAGGAAGGTCCCCATGGAGAGCCAGAGGGACACCACGTTCCCCAAATTTGAGAACAAGCCCCAGAGCCAGGAGGTCAGTGAAGATCAGCCAGTCGAGTTCAGATGCGAGGGTGAGTAGAGCGGCCTGGGGTCTCTGGTATGCATATGGTAGCTCCCGGGGGTGGGGGGCACTCCCTTCCTTCCACTCAGTGGTTGGAGGCTCCTGTATCCACCATCGCCTCGAACTAGAGTCCCCCACCCCGGTGAAGCACTTGTAGGGGTCTCCCCTCAGGAGATGCTCCCTGCAGTGGCCGATTGCTCATGGCTGAAGAGAGCACTGACCCCGAGCCCTAATTTTTAGCCCCCACCACGGGAAACCCGTCACCACCGGAAACCCGTCACCACCACGGCCACCAGGAACAAACCCCAGGGTCCCTGTCTCCATCCTCCCTTCTGCAGGCTCTGGCTGGTCTGGAAGCCAGCTGTGTCACTTGGCATCCCTCCTCCGGCCTCTGTCTTGGGGATGAGGGGGAGGGTAAGCCAGTGGGTTCCAGCCAGAGGGCAGTGGCATACCAGCTGAGTCTCCTGTATCCACCATCGCCTCGAACTAGAGTCCCCCACCCCGGTGAAGCACTTGTAGGGGTCTCCCCTCAGGAGATGCTCCCTGCAGTGGCCGATTGCTCATGGCTGAAGAGAGCACTGACCCCGAGCCCTGATTTTTAGCCCCCACCACGGGAAACCCGTCACCACCGGAAACCCGTCACCACCACGGCCACCAGGAACAAACCCCAGGGTCCCTGTCTCCATCCTCCCTTCTGCAGGCTCTGGCTGGTCTGGAAGCCAGCTGTGTCACTTGGCATCCCTCCTCCGGCCTCTGTCTTGGGGATGAGGGGGAGGGTAAGCCAGTGGGTTCCAGCCAGAGGGCAGTGGCATACCAGCTGAGCCTGCCCTCAGGCTCAGTCCCTTCATCACCCACCCCAGCCCACAAGCGCTCGTGGGGGCCTCACGTCCTTCACCTGGCCATGTAGTTTCAGGGATCCCAAAACCTGAAGTGACCTGGTTCCTGGACGGTGTCCCCGTGAGGAGTCGAGAGGGCAGCGTCGAGGTTTACGAAGCTAGGGGGACGCATTGCCTCTGCCTGTGGAGAGCCCGGGCCCAGGACAGCGGGAGCTACAGCTGCACAGCCGCCAACGTCCGAGGCCAGGCGTCCTGTCACTGGACCCTCCTGGTGAAAAGTGAGTACGTCCCTCAAGGCCCCCTGGCTTCTCTGTGGGAGGACCTTCGTGGGGTGCTTCACACATGGCACCAGTGTCATCTCCTGCAGTCCCCTGCCCAGGGGGTACCACCCGAGAGAAGCATCACTCCTGCCTACTGGCTAAGGTCAAAGTCATTGCTCCAAGGGAGTGATTCCTGATGGGAATTCACAGCAGGATCACCTCAGAATAGACAGGCCCAGCCTGGCTGTGAGCTACCTTTCTCTAGCTCCTCAGGTGCCTGTCTGAGGGCTCACTTTGAGCCAGACAGACACACTTAGAGTGACGTGAGGTGATGTGGGTGCCCCCTCTCTTCTGCTCATTGTAGGATCTGTTTATAAAAGTAGTGGAATCGTGAGGAATTTAAATGGTGTGCAATCATATGGCTCGGGTATAAGTGTTTTTCAAATTTTTAAAATAAATTTGGCATTATGCTGTTTGTAAACTGCTTGCTAATTTGTTCATGTTCCATAGGCATTTTTCAGTATTATTTCTTTCTATGCTTCTTATGTCATTTGAAAACATGCTTTGTAATGACAATCAGTTCAGTTCAGTTCAGTTCAGTCGCTCAGTCATGTCTGACTCTTTCCAAACCCATGAATCGCAGCACGCCAGGCCTCCTTGTCCATCACCAACTCTCGGAGTTCACTCAAACTTACGTCCATCGATTCTGTGATGCCATTCAGCCATCCCATCCTCGGTCGTCCCCTTCTCCTCCTGCCCCCAATCACTCCCAGCATCAGAGTCTTTTCCTTCCCTTCTCTTTCAGAATTTTCCACAGTTTATTGTGATCCACACAGTCAAAGGCTTTGGCATAGTCAATAAAACAGAAATAGATGTTGCACCCACCTATCTCTCTGTGAGATTTCCCCCTACTTTAAATGCTATTTAGGGACCCTAGAGCCATGTCCTACTGTTGAGGAAATTAGTAAACCACAGAGGTAGAGCCAGCACATTGCAGGCTGTTGGAAAACTTATGAGACAAATAACCTTTACTTACTTTTTCAGCAAGTAAATTGCAAACAAAAAGGGGAAAAGGGACAGCCTGTAGGAAACTTAAATGAAAAGACACAGGAGACACCAATAATCACCATGGCTGGACTTTGCGTGCTGGATCCTGATTGAGATACCTTAAAAATTTTTTTATAAAAAAACCAGGAAAATTTGAGCATGGATAAGATATTCAATATAAATTAATTAGTGCTATTTTTAAGATGTGATGATGGAATCTGTGGTTATTTTTTTCAAAGTCTGCATATTTTAGGTATATAAGTTGAGTTACTTACTAGTGAAATGATAGAATTTCTGATCATATCAGAATCCATGTGTGTTGGGACTTGGTGTAGGGCATGAATGAAGTGAGACTGGCCATTAGGAAAGTTGAAAAACAAGTATATGATGATTCACTGTACAATTTTTGTGTGTTTCTGTCTATTGTGTGTGTTTGAAATTTGTTATAATAAATGTTTCCAGAAAAAGAACCTAGTTCATTCACACAGTAGGACGCCATGCAGCCAGTGGAACAGATGGGCCTGACCTGTAGACTCTGGTGGTGAGACCTGTCCAAGATATGTTAGTATGGGGATGAGCCAAGTGCAGAGAGGATTGTGTGTATCATATGCTGCTTGCGGTAAAGGGGAAAAAAATTATGTACACAAAGGAAACTGATTCTTGTATGTGCATAAACATTTCTGGAAAGGCCCCCAATTTCCTTTAGGAAGAGAAAGTAGGGGTCTATAGGAAAGGGTGAGAGATAGTCTTGTTTTTCACTGTGTACTATTGACTCGCTTCTTAATTGGGAATTTTACTACATTTGTGAATTCCTTTGCAAGGAATATTACCCATTCATCTGGAGGTGGAAGTGCCTGTAGGCAGAGGTCCCAGGTCAGGAAACCTGACCTTCATCATTCAGGGCTCTGTGTTAGGGTGGGAGACTCATGGCCACCAAAGGTTAAAAAAGCAACAGTCTTTGGTTGGAGCATTAGCTAGTATTATTAAATGGAAAGTATGTGTCGAGCCTGTGCCTACACAAATTGGGAGTGGAAGACAGTGTTGATTTTTAAGCCATCGCAGAGCTGAGGGAGAGGGTGGAAACTGGGCATGCCACAAAGCTTGCTGTTCTTACCAAGATTCAGCTGCATGATTGCTTTAGAATGAAAGTTCCTCAGAATGCTGCGCATCTTTGGTTAATTTCCAGAGTTCTGAGAAAGCTGATGTTGAGTCCTTTGCCAGGGCTCTTGCTCTTTGTCTGGTGGAGAACTTAATGGGAGTCCTAAGTCCTCTATCCCAGAAGTCTGGCTCACCTGCCTTTCTCCTTAGCTGTTCTGAAGTCTCCAGAAGGCTTCACCAAGATGCAGGTCATCTAACACCTCTTTCTCTTTCTTCCTATCACTGCAGAAAAGCTGCCTGCTTCCCTTACTAAGACTTCTCCTTCCATCCTTCCCAGACCCACAAGAAATCAGGGCTAATAATGACTGACCTTCCCACCATCTCTTCAGTCTCTCCCCCTCGCCTTATCTAGAGACCCCTTTCTCCTCCCTACAGGCATGATCTGGTCTCACCTCATCGAAAAAGGAAAAGCAAGTCTTCCCTCTGCCTCACTGCCCCTTAAGTTCCCAAGTTTTCTCTATACTTCTTTTACCCCAAAGCTTGCTGCTAGTCCAGTCTCTGTGCCCAGCTTCCATCTGCTGATAAGAGCCATCACCACACTGAAAGCTTGTTCAATGAGTGCGGCTTTATGCTAAAGACTTTACTGGCATGACTTCATTTGGTAATCTCAACAATCTTAAGAGATAATCACAGTTACACCCATATTCCAATGAGAATACTGAGCTGTAGTGAGGTTAAGCGACTTGCTCAAGGTCCCATGCCTTGTAAAAAAGCATATTCCTAACTAACCCATGGTGGTCTGACACAAAAGCCCATGTTGTTTGCAGTGCCCCCTAAGGGGATTTCTCTAATGAGGGAAGTTGATGCCTCCTGGGAGCAAAGGGGGTGGAGGTGGTGTCTCCCCTCACTTGCCTAGGTAAGCTGGCATCCCTTCACTCTGTACCTGTCCATTCAGATGCACCACATTCTGATTGTAGCTGTGTCCCCACTGCCTGCTGTCCTATCAGGGTACCCCTGGGCTAGAGGGGGAGGTGTGGACATAGGGTCAGAGAAGTGGGTGTAGAGCCTTGCTTATCACTGGGCTTGACTGTGGAAGTTATTAACTTCGTCGGCATTGTCACAGCACCTCTGGAAAAGTACCTAGTAAGCCCTCGAATATTAGTGTTTGCCCTAAAACCTTTGTACTCTCAATATAATAGCATTTCCCCTCATCACTCTATTGAATAGCTTCTCTGAAGAGTGCCAGTGGGCTGTCGTCTCATCACAAAATCCAGCTGCCTTAAATCAGCCCCCTTGACTCTTCTGCAGCATGTTCTGGTTGTTGTAGAAAAGATTTTCTATCCCCATTGCTCTTAATTATGGCCCCCAAGCAAAATGTTCCCCAACTCACCTATGTAGAAGTCTTCTGTAGAGTTCATCTCAGTGGTTCTCAATGAAAATGTGGGGGACTGAGGCCCCCCGTGCTTCTGAACTACTGGTCTAGATTAGAAAACTAGAACTCATGTAAGTTCTTGTCATTTGATCCTGTCTTGGACTTGAAAAAAAAAACTATAATAATTTAAAATTGAAATGTCCTCATTTATGGACGGAGGAGCCTGGAGGGCTGCAGTCCATGGGGTCGCCAAGAGTCGGACACGACTGAGCGACTTCACTTTCCCTTTTCACTTTCATGCATTGGAGAAGGAAATGGCAACCCACTCCAGTGTTCTTGCCTGGAGAGTCCCAGGGACGGGGGAGCCTAGTGGGCTGCCGTCTATGGGCTCGCACAGAATTGGACACGACTGAAGCGACTTAACAGCAGCATGAGTGGGCATGTGGTCTTTCCAAGTAAAAAGATATTCACAAGTGTGTTCAGGGTCTTTTTGTTACATACAATGTTTTAGTATTCATCCTTGTATCTTTTGAGTAAACCATAACAGTATACTTCTAATGTATATATATATTGTGGGGGATTTTTTTGTGTGTTTTTTTTAAGACTTTTTAAAAATGTGGACCATTTTAAAAGGTTTTATTGAGTTTGTTACAGTACTGCTTCTGTTTTATGTTTTGGCTTTTTGGTCACAAAGCATGTGGGGTCTTAGCTCTCCAACTAGGGATCGAATCCGCACCTCCTGCATTGGAAGGCAAAGTCTTAACCACTGGACTGCCAGGGAGGTCCCTATAAATTGTTTGCTGAGTCCGTTTAGATGATTTATGTTTTCCTTTAAAAATCTATTTTATCCATGTTTTCAATCTAATGAAACATTTCAGCCAAGGATTTTTAAAATAAAAACAAAAAGTATACAGGGTCTGATGGGACACGTCAATGACAATATAAGACAGGAGAAAGTAGAATAAGGCCAAGATAAGGGGATGAAAGAGCTCGGTGGATGCTCCAGGACAGTGAAAGTCCAGACAAGACAGGGGGGACCTGCGTCCTGGAGGAGAAGAGACTGGCCCGGTCCTGAGTACTTCCAGACGTGGAGTGTCTTGTGATGATGAAAAAGGCCCTGGAGTCACTCTGCTTCAGATTCCAAGTCTCCACATGGTGGTACAGCCTGCTTCCCTTTGTGATGATGGATGAGGCAAAGCCAGGCCACTGAGAAAGCAACCGTGGGTGCCCAGGGCAGTGAGGTGGCTGCCTGTGGTCAATCCGCAGCCTGGGCCGGTGGTAATCTGAGATGGCCTGTCTGTCCTTTGCCCTCACAGAGCCAGCCGTGATGGAGGTGGCCCCATCATTCTCCAGTGCCCTGAAGGACTGCACTGTCGTTGAGGGTCAGGATTTTGTGCTGCAATGCTCAGTGAAGGGGACCCCATTGCCTCGAATCACTTGGCTGCTCAATGGTGAGACCCCCTGCTCCAGCCTCCCGAGCCTTTGGCCTTGTCTGAATTCCTGCTTAGCTTCCCCATATATCACTCTGAATCATTTATGCATGAGAAAGAAGCGTGGAGTATAGAGTGAGCATGGGACCTGGGAGTCTGCCAATGCCTGGTTGGGGACACCAGGCAAGTTTTACCCCTCTCTGAGCCTTGAGCTCCTCATCTATGAGACGAGAATGAGGCCACCTACCTTTCAAGGTGGTGATTGTGAAAGTCAAATTAGATTCTTTAATGAGATGCCTGGCACATAGGTGCACAAGCAACTTAGCTTCTTTTCGTACAGCCAGGCTCACAAGTAGGCTCTCAATAAATATTTATTGAGTCAATAAGTGAACAAAAAACCCCACAAATTAATGAACCACACTAGCAGTTGCTCTTGGGATCTTGCCTTTTATTTAGTGGCAGGTGGTTTAGGGGTTCATAGACCAGTAATTCTTTTTAACAATGTAGTCCTATAGAAACATCTCAACTTTCTTTTTGCCAAGTAAAGTCCTTTGGACAAGAAAATAATTATTACATATTATCACCCTTTCTCTCTCTCTCTCTCTCTTTTTTTTTTTTAAGAAAAAAAGCCTTTACATTCCAAAAGTATGTATGGGAGAACTCTATCACTAGAACTGAAATAGTTCATAAAATTGATTAAGTTGAATTGGTCTGCTTTTTGGAGACCTTAGGGGAGGCTGAGAGGGCTCCTGCACTTGTCCTCCTCTGTATTGAGTGGTTGGGTGACCCTGGATGCCCCACTTTACTGTTGGGTGACCCTGGATGCCCCACTTTACTGCCCTCTTTATTGGTGAGGAGATGCATTGGAACAGAGGTTTAGGGTCTCTACCAGCTCTCGCAGCTGATGGAATGAACGCTTTAAGGGATCAGAGCCCATCACCGTGCACCAAATAGTCCCCAGGCATCTCTGCACTGTCAGCACGTTGCCATGAGCCTGCCTCGTCGGTATGGTTTGCTCAGGCTTTGCTAGAAACGATCTTTAGTCAGCGCAGGAACTTGCCTTGCTGTCTCCCTATCTGTGGACTTCTTGGGCAGAGAGGTGAGAATGGGGGTCTCCTCCTCCATTCCTTACTACTGACAGAGCTCCTATTGGATCCCACGACTATCGACACAGAGGTGGCCTCCTTGCAGCTGGAACACAGCATGGATGTTAAGGGCTAGGAACAGATCTGAACAAGAGCATTTCCCTCCTGCTTGGCTCAGGGTCTAGGCCAGGCGTCAACATTGTCCGTAAAGGGCCAGATGGGAAATGTGTCCAGCTTTGCACGCCACACAGCCTCTGTCACAGCTACTCAATTCTGCTGTCACGGCACAAAGCACAGCCAGAGACCGTATGTAAATGAACGCAATAAAACCTATTTATAGGCACAAACGCGAATTTGTATAATTTTCACACGTCACGAAATATCCCTCCCTTGATTTTTTCCCCAACATTTAAAATATGTAAAAACTATCCTTAACTTTCAGACTGTACAAAAACAGGCTTCAAGTGGGATGTGGCCTAGGAGCAGGAGTTTGCTGACCTCTGATTTACGCCTCTCCAGACTGAAAGACTGGTGAAGTGAAGTGAAGTCGCTCAGTCGTGTCCGACTCTTTGCGACCCCATGGACTGTAGCCTACTAGGCTCTTCTGTCCATGGGATTTTCCAGGCAATAGTCCTGGAGTGGATTGCCATTTCCTTCTCCAGGGGATCTTCCCAACCCAGGGATCGAACCCGGGTCTCCTGCATTGTAGATAGACATTTTACCACCTGAGCCACCAGGGAAGTCCTGTGGCTGGCTTGGCAGTCTCTGTCATGGAGATATGAGTGTTGCTATAAGCAGAAGAAAACATTGCATCGTGCAGAGAAGACCACTTTCTCCCTCTCCCACTGCCCACCCCCTGTTTTATGAAGTGCAAACCAGGACCCTGGGGCTGACAGGCGAAGGAGCTGGTGAACCTTGGTATTTTCACACTGATCCCACTAGAGGGCGATCATGCACAAGTTAGGGACCCCTGGCCGCCAACTCTGGTTTTACGTCTTGGAGCTGTGTCACCCAATTCTGAGTGCCCTGAGCCAACAACTCCTTTCTGGGGCCACCGTTGCACCCCAAACTTGGGGAGTCAAAATGAGCTATACTCCAGTAAAAGGGGAGCTCTCAAACAGCTTGCCGGTACAGATTTCGACAGCAGAGGCACTTTGCTGGCAGTCGGGGTATATACCGGCATTCTCAAGAAACAAGAGCTTTTAGGGACACACACACACAGAACAGTGTTCAATCCTCACAGTAGCAGGATCCTGGCCCCTTGGCTCTCCCAGCCCCCAGCCCCACCTCTATGAAGTGCATCGGGCCAGCAGAATCTCTTCCTTCTGGCCCTGTGGCTGGCTTGTCAGTCTCTGTCATGGAGATATGAGTGTTGCTATAAGCAGAAGAAAACATTGCATCGTGCAGAGAAGACCACTTTCTCCCTCTCCCACTGCCCACCCCCTGTTTTATGAGGTGCAAACCAGGACCCTGGGGCTGACAGGGGAAGGAGCTGACAGTTGCTTCCTTTATGGTGTATGGACACATTCCTGCTCTAAGGCCAGGACCTTCAGTAATGAAATTTTCTTTTTTCCTGGAAATGAAAGCTCACATCCTGAGATAATAAAATCCTGGGAACGTATAGCATTAAAGAAACCACTGAATTTCATGGCACACACTTCTGTCTCCATGTAAGACTTTATGGGACCTGAATAAAGGGCCTTTCACGCAAGGGACTCTTGGAAGAAGGGGCCAGAGTTGCTTTTTTAATCCCCTATCTTTATCTTTTCTGTGAATCCTAAAATGCAACTCATTGCAGCATTAGGTTGAGGGCGCAGAATCGCTTCTGATAAATATCTGCAGTGGGAAATAAGCTCATTGTTTCTGGAAACATCTAAAAGGAGCTGGGAGCCTCATGTGCAGTCTGGGTGAGGTCCATTCTGCCTGAGGCTGGGCTGTGGGCCAGGTGACCCTGTGCGATTCTTTCCAGGCTTAGAATAATGTGAAGTCTAGGATGTGGATCTGGGGACTATTTATTTAAACAGAATGCACAGAATTCTGTCCCTTTCCTGCCTGTATTCTGAAAGCCTCCAGAATCTCTCCCCCAAGTCCTATCAGCCCCAGTCTTGCTCCTCCACCCTCACAATCACCCGCTCTCCTTCACCTCCCTGGCTCCTGCCTCTTTCTCTCCCCCTTGAGCCTCTGTCCAGCTGGCTGGGGGTGGTCCTAACACATCGTGAGCCCTCAATGGGGCTGAGCAAGTGTGGGGAACCCCAGCATCATGACAGCAGCCGCCCTGCTGAGGACAGGACTCCCACCCCTCTGCCGGCTGCCCCCTGGCCTGAGCCCTCCTGTGCTTCCCTCCCCAGGACAACCCATCCAGTATGCCCGCTCCACCTGCGAGGCTGGCGTGGCCAAGCTCCACATCCAGGACACCCTCCCAGAGGACGATGGCACCTACACCTGTCTGGCTGAGAACACCGCGGGGCAGGTGTCCTGCAGCGCCCGTGTCACTGTCCAGGGTAGGAGCCTCTGGGCAGCCCTCTAGAAGCACCTTTTCTGCACAGCTGCTTTGGAGAAAGGGCACCGCACCTGAAGGCAGGCAGGTGGAGGCAATGGCCTCCAGGAGCTCACAGTGTCCAGGGTCTGCCACCGGAGATGGACATGCAAGCCCAGTCCTCCACCCCTCATCCCACTGTGGCTGAGGGAAGATGCAGGGGAAAGAGGCAAGGACCCCTTGGTTTGAGAAGCTTCCAGTCTAATAGGCAGAACACCACACCCACTGAAAGAGGACGATTTCCTGTAAGACTCAGGCTCTCACAAAAGACCCCTCATGCACTGGGGGCCACTGGGGGATGCCAGGTAACAGGTGCCAGTACTGAGGCTTCCAGAGAGCCAGTTTGTCTCCTGTTTCCTTCTGCCCTCGCTCCTCCCTGCCACCTCAAGCTTGCTCTTGCACCTCAGCAGCCTCGTGTCCAGTAATCTGATTAGCATGGTCGTCATGCATTGATCAGTGCCAAATGTTTAGTCCCAGAAGTCCCAGGAGGGAGCCACAGACTCAACACGGCTGTCTGGGCTGTGGTATTGGCAGGCATGGTGACAGAGCTGGAGAAGATCTTCTTAGGCAGGGTGTTCAGGTAAGCCTGATTCCCCACCCTCAGCTGGGCCCGGGCCCCCAGGTCCCACGGTGACTGGGGACTGAGTGCTTAGACCAGGTGCGGCGTGCCCTGCTTTGCCAGCAGCTCAGTAGGAGACATGCCATCCGGCTCTGTTCCCCCAAGCTCAGTCTCTTGGGGAGTGTCTCGTTGTATCTGAGCAGCAGCCTTCCAGGGGGCCTTAGAGGTGGTTTCGCTGAAAAGGGGGAAGAAACATCATATGTTGGTTACCTCACTAGATACTGTCACCCCACCTGTGTTTTCTCGATTCTCAGAAACCCCAGAAGCGGGGTTGGAGGGGGCAGCGCTCTTCCTATCTTTCCCAGAAGGGTCTGGAGGTCTCAAGAAGTCAACGTCACTTGCCTTGTGAGCCACACTGGCCTTTGGAATCAAGATCTGCAAGCCCCTGCTCACTCCCTGTCCTTTTCCAGAGGGCAAGTCCCCTGGCCCCAGAGTGGGGATGACCCTCACCCCAGGGGCTAGGCAGTGTCACCCCCGAGGGACAAAGGAATGGCACTGACAGCCTGTCTGCCTAGGAGGAGGACATGCTCTCCAGCCTCTCGGGTTCCTCTGCGATTCCTCCGGAGTGCCTGGCGTGGAGTCACCACCTGCGGACTGGCTCTGCCTCTTCCCAGGGGGCCCTCCTCCTCGCATCCCTGCCTGACTGTGGCTCCGGGAGCTTGTCAGCCTCATTCTGGTTTACGCTCCACCTGTTCTTTCCTCATGGATCTCGCTCATGGCTGACTGAGGGGTCTGGGGAAATCGCGGATCCAGGCCAGGGTCGCTGCTCCCACCTTCCCCCACCCCTGGGCTCTCCTTGGAAGTCCGAAAGGCCTACTGCAAAGTGGTGGAGAGGGCCAGAGTGGTGCATGGTGCTTGTGTGGTCTGAGCCTCCCTGGCTGGCTTCAGCCAAGGGCCCTGCTGATCCAGAGCCTGTCCTGGGCTGCCTGTGTTTAGATTGGATTAGGGGGACCCCACTGAGCTAACAGTCCCAGCGGAGGTGGGGGTCCCCAGAAGAGGGGCAAGAAAACTCTGGGGCCATCCCCCTCGCCCCCTAGGTCTTTGGGAGGAGTGGGGCCTGGATGGTTGCCCATCCGAGCATGTTTCAAAGCAGAAACAGAGAGGTCCTGTCAAGGACTCTGACAGAGCTGTTTGGATCTGCTCTAAGAACAGCCCTGTGTGAGCAGGACACCCCTGCAGCCCCCCCGCCCAGTGTGGGGTTTGACTGGCCTGTGAAGGCCAAACAGAGGCTCAGTTACCATAAATGGTGAAGGAGGCTGTAAGATGTGGCCACGCTCCGGCCGCAGCGCTGGGCTGCCTGCACAGGATCGGGGAGGCCGAGCCTGGCACAGCGACAGTCCTGGCTCCATGCCCAGGGCACCCGGGGGGCTCTGGTCCACGTCCCACACTAGCCTCGGCCGTGGAGTTTTTCGTACTTAATTGGCAGCTTGTTTGGCTGCAGTCTCTGTGGTGGCTCAGAGGGTGGGAGATGACCATAGTGGAGGCGTCTGTCCCATGCAGCGCCGACCACTGTCCCGGCCTCTCCCTCAGCTGCCCAGGCCTGGCCTTTCTGTCCCCTCTGTGTGGCCCCAGGCCACAGCTGGAGTGTGGACCAGGCTCCCTGGCTGTAAGCCTGCCGCCAGGCTGCCGTGTCCTGCGCTGAAGACGTGGGACGTGCTCAGGAGCCCCAACCTTTAAACAAGACGAACTCTTTCCAAATGGCAAGTCTAAGGAGCGGTATTACCAAAGGATCAACTCTGCTGCACTGGGTGGTTGCTTATCTGTCTGTCTATTTGGTTTTGGTAAAAGGAAGGGAGAAGCAGAATCAGAGAAAGCAGGCGTTGGGCCAGACGCTAAAGCCATAGTCTGAGCACCCTGTTCAGGGAATTCTGGCCACAAGAGGGTGCCATTCATCAATACCTCTCCCTCCGCTGTTCTGGTTTCCAGGGAGGAGGGGTTCTAGGGCAACTTTTGCTGGAGGAGAGTTTAGCAGATCCTGTTGAAGGCCAGACATGGGTGCTCTTTCTCACCTCTTGAGCCTTTTGCCGAGGTTTTGCCAGCATCGAGAAGTTGCTCACCCAGCATTCTGATGGGCCTTCTGCAGCCTCTTTTCCCTGCTTTCTGTTTTCTCTCCTCTGTAACCCCCTCCTCCCCAAACCTGACTAACTCCCTCCCACAAATGTCACTTCTCTCACCTGCTGTACCTCTTATCACAGTAGTTACTTACAAGCAATTTTTCCTGACACCTCCTTGGCCCCAAGCATTGTTCTGGGGAAGCTGCCATGAAGGAAATGGCAACCCACTCCAGTGTTCTTGCCTGGAGGGTCCCAGGGATGGGGGAGCCTGGTGGGCTGCCGTCTATGGGGTCGCACAGAGTCGGACACGACTGAACTGACTTAGCAGCAGCAGCCATGAAAAGAAAACAGGTCCTGTCTTCCTGCCTGTTACATTCTGATGGGTGGTCCACAGCTGGCTTAATCCAGTATTGACAAGTGTGCTGTTAAGAAAACGGAAACAGAGAGGCGGTGGAAGGGATCCTTTCTTAGGTGGGTGCTAGAGGAGACCTCTTGGGAAAGGTGACATCTGAGGGGAGATCTCATGAACTGGACAAAAGACTGCTCCAGGCAGGCGGTACAGCAAATGCAAAGGCTCTGAGTTGGGAACAAGAGCAGCCTATTCAAGGGACAGTGAGGCTGCACCCAAGGGAGTTGGGTAGGGGCAAGTAGTAGAGGTTAGGTTCACGGAGAGAGGCAGGGGTACATCATGCAAGTCTCCAGAAGGACGATGAGGGGAGAAGGCATTTTATCCCAACATGAAATTTCCTCTAATTGCCTGTTCAACTGCTTTTTTTGCTGGACTGTTAGCTCCCTGCAGGCAGGGACCATGTCTCATTATTGCATGTAGCAAATGTCCTACTGTGTGAACATGTGTACAGTGAATGGATGAAGGACAAATGGAGGCAGCTGAGTCTCTGTGGTAGTGCAGGGGGCACTCCCTCCACCTCCTCTCTTGCCTGGGGGCTCAGGGCTCAAGGAAGTGCTCAGTAAACCTACACGCTAGCTCTCAAATGCCCCCCCAACAAATATTCCTGCTTTCCTCCTCCCATGCTAGGAAAAAGTCCCCAGTAGTTAACCAGGCCATGAAAATCTTCCCTCCTGACCCAGGATAGAGCCTGGGTGATTAATCTAAGGGTGATTAATCTAAATTCCTGCAGAACCCAGGAATATCAGAGGAGAGTTAATATTTCAGTGTGTATGCACTGGTCATTGGTGCAGGGGCTTCCTTAGACTAGTATCTTTTTAATTTCTCTCCCCTTGGAGTATCTTTGTCAAGGCTAAAATTCTTAAGTGACTATAGATTTATTAACCTGCTAATGTGCCCATTTAGACAGAGTGTCTTAGCCTAATGGTTTGTTTATTTAAGTGAAGGCCTGCTGGGCTCTTAAAGGCACCGAAGGACATAAAATGTGGATAAGTTAAATTTTTTAAAACTCTAATTTCTAAGATTAAAAATGAAATGTAATAAGCATATTTACTAGAGTGTTTGTTTTGATAAAGAGCCCCTAATGAAAGTAAAGGGCATCAGGGAATCAGCCATTCTCTGGACAGTGAAAGCATCAGTAAGAGCCCAGCTGGCTTTCAGATTAGTGACAAGCCCTCCGCGGGGCAGCTTGGAACCGTGTGTGTGTGTGTGTGTGTGTGTGTGTGTGTTCAGTTGTGTCCAACTCTTTGTGAACCCATGGACTGTAGCCCACCAGGCTTCTCTGTCCTTGGAATTTTCCAGGCAAGAATACTGAAGTGGGTTGCCATTTCTTTCTCCAGGGGATCTTCCCAGTCCAAGTATCGAACCTGTGTCTCTTGCATCTCCAGCGCTGGCAAAGGGATTCTTTACCACTACTCCACCTGGAAAGCCCCTTGCTTTAAGCACTGACAGCCTCTTAAATGTATTAAAAAAGAAAGCTCTGGCTCAGTGGTAAAGAATCTGCATGCCAATGCAGGAGACATGATGTGATCCCTGGGCTATCAAACATATATCAGACACATATATATCTCACATAATATGGGACTGCTAAACTCATGCTCCACAGCCACTGAGCGTGCCACACCACAGCCTCCTTCTAGAGTCACTGCAGGCCATCTGTAGCATTTTTTTACTGGAGTCCTTGGTCAGGAATGCCATCCAGAATTACAGTTTTGTGTTCCTAATGGCAATATGCGATCTGTGCTTTGACAGTGCGGTGGAGAGTGTGGTTTCCAGACGAGCCTCCAGAGGGTACATGGGCGGTTTGGATGGTCTACCTCTGCGTTTAGAGTTTGATTATAACTCCTAAGGCACTAAGAAGGCTGTGGTTGTAATATAGTCCCGTTTCCCATCTGGCAACCCTATCATTACTGGTCAGAGATTCTTTGGGAGGGGGAGGGAGTGTCATATGTTGTTGTTTCCTTTCATTCCTTTCCTTTCTACTTCTTCACATTTGCTTCTTAGGGTCTGGAGAAATCAGTGGGGAGAAGGAAAACCAAAAGGGAGGGCATGGCTATGGAGAAAAGGCTCTCAGGTCCAACAAGTAGACCATTTGCTGACTCTCCAAGTCGGTTAATCAGTTAGACAGACTTTTGTTGGCAGAGAGTTCACAGACATCCCTGGAGAGGGATTTGCACTGTGCATAAATGCCCTGCCGATGGAGAGCCGCTGGGCAAAGCTAACCCTGACGAGCCCTTGAGTCAGCAGTCCTGGAGCTTAGGGAAAGGGGGAGGCCAGACTGAGACCCCCGGACCCTGCTGGATTTTGAGCACCACATCAAGGAAGGAGGGACGAGTGTGCTTCTGGAACTGTCTCTCATTGGTGATTCACTGAACGTCCATAGTGTAACAGGGTGAATAGTATAACAGTGTGTGGAGTGAATTGGATTTGCTGTTGGAAAGATATTTTGCATTTTTATGACTAAACAAAATATTTCCGTTTCGAAACTTAAGGAAAATCTTTAGTAGCTCAGAGATGAAGACAATAATTTTCCCTCTCCCTAACTGCATCTTCAGGAGGCCCATGTGTCGGCACACCTGAGAAGGGGCAGGGGATGTAGGAAGTAGGGGAGGGCCCTTCCATGTCCATGTTTATTTGGTGACAACCTGTGGATCCAGGGACGCTGGTGTCAGAGCGGGGAAACTACTGACAGACGGGGCCTGAGGCTCTGACAGCAGGCCTTAGTGAAAACTGTGACAGGCAGTGGTCCCTCTTAGGGGGAGCCCTGCGGAGCTCTTTAGATTCTGTCTGTTTCATATTGGTGTCATCATCTGTTTAAACACTTTAAAGGTGACATTCTTAATTTTTTATTTTAATCTGACACAGGTTTTGAATGAGCTGGGAGCCTTCTAAGAGCCATTTTCAAGGCAAACTACTCATGTACATTTAATGTGAATTCAGTCCATAAACATGGGGCACTTTAGAGAGCGGTAGCTTAGCTGATAAAAGTTGACAGGTGGAAAAAACTTCCAAGAGAAAGTGTCTAAGGAGAAATTCGGAAGTGTTTTTCTTGCTAAACCCATGTAAAGTGAGGAAGGATTCAGAAGGGACGAACAGGCGAATGATTGCAGTACAAAAGAAGACACTTGGATCCGCACTAGCACTGTAACAAAGCTGTAGTGGCTTCTTAATTTTCAAGCCCAAGAAGCCCAAGGCCTTGCTCATGTCTCCAGCTTTGATGAGCAAGTTTATACCAGTTGTTGTTGTTCAGTTGCTCAGTTGTGTCTGACTCTTTGCAACCTCATGAGCTGCAGCACATCAGGCGTTCCTGTCCTTCACCATCTCCCAGAGCGTGCTCAAACTCATGTCCATTGAGTAGGTCATGCCATCCAACCATCTCATCCTCTGTCACCCCCTTCTCCTCCTGCCTTCAATCTTTCCCAGCATCAGGGTCTTTTCTAATGAGTCAGCTCTTTGCATCAGGTGGCCAAAGTATTGGAGCTTCAGTTTCAGCATCAGTCCTTCCAATGAATATTTAAGATTGATTTCCTTTAGGATTGATTGATTTGATCTCCTTGCAGTCCAAGGGACTCTCAAGAGTCTTCTCCAACACCACAGTTCAAAAGCATCAGTTCTTCAGCATTCAGCCTTCTTTATGATCCAACTCTCACATCCATATATGACTACTGGAAAAACCATAGCTTTGACTATCTAGGCCTTTGTCGGCAAAGTAATGTCTCTGCTTTTTAATACGCTGTCTAGGTTTGTCATAGCTTTGCTTCCAAGGAGCAAGTATCTTTTAATTTCATGGCTGCAGTCACCATCTACAGTGATTTTGGAGCCCAAGAAAATAAAGTCTGTCACTGTTTAAATTGTTTCCCCGTCTATTTGCCATGAAGGGATAGGACTGGATGTCATGATCTTAGTTTTCTGAATGTTGAATTTTAAGCCAAGTTTTTCGCTCTGCTCTTCACTTTCATTAAGAGGCTCTTTAGTTCCTCTTTGCTTCCTGCCATAAGGGTGATGTCGTCTGCATGATATACTAGTTATTGGATGAGAATTAATGAGAAAAGTAGCAAATAGCACCTGTTGTGTGAATGCTTAACTTCCTCTAAATAAGAGCTTTTCAAAACCTATTATTGGGATTATATCAGTTCCTGTAAGTGTTAAAAGGAGACCATCAGTTATCATTTTTAATGAGGAACATTGTTTTGATAAACTAATCGGTTAAAGCCAGTTGTTTTGTTGAATTCCCATAACGACTCCATGCTCTACTTTTGAATGAACCCCATTCTACAGACGAGGAAACCGATGCTCAGACGTGGAGTCAGCAGCCACAATAGGCCAGCTCACAGGCAGCGCCTCTAGGCCTCCAGTTGCCTCAGCCCACATGCTCGTTCTGCTGCTCTGGGACTCTGAGAAGTCGTTTGTTTGATACTTTTGCTTCCCCAGAACAAGAGTTTTATGTTTAAGTTCATGACTAGGGACTGTCTTCAGAAGCAGTTTCTGATGAGTCAAAACAGAGCGTAAACGGCCAAGCTGGGAAAACTCGGAGGCTTTGTGCTGTGCTCACTCACTCAGTCGCGTCCGACTCTGCGACCCCCTGGACTGTAGCCCGCCAGACTCCTCTGTCCATGGAGATTCTCCAGGCAAGAATACTGGAGTGGGTTGCCCTGCCCTCCTCCAGAGGATCTTCCCAAGCTAGGGATTGAACCCAGGTCTCCCGCATTGCAGACTATTTCTTTACCGTCTGAGCCACCAGGGAAGCCCAAGAATACTGGAGTGGATAGCCTATCCCGTCTCCAGGGGATCTTCCCAACCCAGGGATTGAACCCAGGTCTCCCACATGGCAGGCAGGTTCTTTACTGCCTGAGCCACCAGGGGGGCCCAAGAATACTGGAGTGGGTAGCCTATCCCATCTCCAGGGGATCTTCCCAACCCAGGAATCCACCCCCCCCGCCCAGGGTCTCCCGCATTGCAGGCAGATTCTTTACCAGCTGAGTTACTAGGGAAGCTCTGGAGGGTCTATATAGGCTCAAAGAGTGGTCACTCTCTCTCTTTGTCTCTCTCCTTCCCTTTCTCTCTCTCCATGTTCCTTTCTTCTCCCCCCTTCTCTCTTCTCTCCTCTCATTCCTCTATCCCTTTCCTAAGTCCTGCTATAGTTTAATCTACATGACATCATTTTTTACTTGTCAATAAAATGCTCATGGGGTTCCCTGGTGGGTCAGACAGTAAAGAATCTGCCTGTCATGCAGGAGACCCAGGTTCGATCCCTGGGTTGGGAAGATGGCCTGGAGAAGGGAATGGCGACCCACCCCACTATTCTTACCTGGAGAATCCCATGGACAGAGGAGCCTGACTGGCTACAGTCCCCGGGGTCGCACAGCGTTGAGTGTGACTGAGCCTGTGCACGGCTTATAGCCGTTCTTGATCTCAGTTCTTGTCTTTCCCACCAGAGGACAGTCCTGTTCCTCTTCCCTTTTCTCAGTGTGGAACAGAGCCCCCAACACCCGGCTACCCAGTTTAATGGCAGAGACAGCCAGCGAGTGAGTGGAGGGCCGTCGGCTAATTGACCAAGTACCTGAGCAACAGACAAGTTCACTTCAGAAATTTAGTCCTAGGCCAATAAATCAAGGAGGCTCAGCCTGCCCTAGATTCCAAAGAGAAAGGGCCCTGTGGGCTTGGTCTCAGCAGACCAGAGGAAGCACAGCTGTTGGGGGGACCTGGGGTATATTTAATCCGGCCCCATTTGAGCTGGGTTGCAAGTCTGCCACTGCATCCCAGGGACCTCCTCCCTTGGTGTACCACAGCCAGAGTCTGCCTTCCCCAAATGAAAAAGGTTCAGGTTGCCTGAGGTGCTTGGCCCCCGGGGGCCTCTTCCCTCAGACCCTGGTCCGCCTGCCCTGCCTGAACCAGGACTGCGCTGGGTGACAGCTCAACCAGGACTCCAGGAGAGATGTCTCTGGGAGAACCAGCTACTCTGGGCAAGAGGACAAGGACAGAGAGCTCCCGGGGAATCTAGCTGACTGGCCTCTGTCCTCAGGCCAGGAAGGGCGCATCCAGACCAGGACCCCATGGGCCGTGTCAGCTTTTCTGCCAGCTTCCTTCTCTGAGTCCCGGCTCACTCTGCTGTAAATGGAGGGCACATTCTTCGCGACTTCAGAGGGTGCTGGACATAAACTGAGAGCTGCGGATATCCTTTAGAGTCGTTGAGTGCTGACCTTTGTAAGGCATTGTTACAATGTTATCTCCGTGGCAGCTGAGACCTTTCAGATTTCTGACCGATTATCTGTGAATACCCTGGTTTGGGAGGACACCATATTGTATCATTTCTCATCGTATCAGTAGTTATTATCAAACTGAGTTTGCCTAACCAAAAACAGTCAGATTAGGAAAGGCACAAAACATTTATTCTTGTACTTATTATGCGCCAGATACTCTTTAGCTGTTTTATATATGTCATTTCTTTGAAGCATCTGAAAATCTGGCAGTATTTATCATGCATTATACTAATGATGTGTGCATTACCCTTATCACTTGAGCGGGATTGTCAGTAACTGATGATAACTGTATTCTTATCAGTTTAGAGGAGAGAACACTGAGGCTTAGCTTGGGGGACTTGCTTCAGATCACACAGCTTGAGCTAGGAGCTCATAACACCCATTTCCGTCTGTCTCTTCTTATTGTATCTAAGTCCATGCAAGAGGGAGCATAAACTGATATGTGATCTATCGGCCACAGATGAGCCAGGATAAGTTGTGTGTGGCTTTGGAATTAAATGACAAACACACACATCACCCTTTGCCCTGACTTTCCCTGCTCTATGTTAGCTTCCCTCCCTTGTCAGGTGTCTAGAATGGGGGTCCACATAGCACATCTGTCCTCATGGGGGGTCCAGCATGGCCATCCCTGCAGGTGACTGGCTCCCTTGGAAAAGCCAATCTCAGAACACCTGGGCCTCATGGTCAGGAGGCCTGGGTTTGAGCTCTCAGTCTGCCTGTCACTGGCTCGGGGACCTTGGGTAGCTTACTTCACCTGAGCACGTCCCAGCCTCTCTCCAGTAAAGTTGGGTGGTGGGCTTGGGACTGGGGATTCAGGATTCAAGTTAGGGCTGCTTTTCTGGGGTTGCCTAAGGAAGCTGCTTGTCCTAAAACTGACATCCTCTTTGGCTCTGGGATCTGAGCCCAGAGCGTGTTTGTAGGGGAGGTTTGGTTGTTTTTCTTATTCTGTGAAGACTCTAGGGCAGCGACTGGGGCTGAGCCCGACTCTCTGTGGCTCTAGTCCCACGTGACCCTGAACGGCAGGCTTGACAACAGGTTCATTCTGCACATTTACTCCCTGTGACTTCCCTCTGCTCTTTGTTCTTGCTGTGGGGCCCTTGCTGGGGAGGCAACAACAGGGTCAGAGACGATGGGTGACATTGGAACTAAATGCCTGCCTGGGGCAGTTTCCACAGATGCAGACACTGTCACTCATCTCTCTCTGAAGGAGTGCAGTGAAATTTTGTTCTCAAAATTTAGATTTACTTTAAGTGAAGTGAAGTGAAGTGAAGTGAAGTCGCTCAGTCGTGTCCGACTCTTTGTGACCCCGTGGACTGTTGCCCACCAGGCTCTTCCGTCCATGGGATTCTCCAGGCAAGAATACTGGAGTGGGTTGCCACTTCCTTCTCTTTAGATATATCCATATTTTTAAACAACACATTTGTATTCTTCACAGTATTTCCCTTCAGTGACATAGAAATGAGAATCTTTAATTCTGGGGTGAAGCTCCATTTTTTCTTCTGCTGCTAATAAACCCACCAGGTAATTAAGCCCAAGAGGTAGGTGTGTGTGAGCGCTCATGCCAGCCTCACACACCTGTGAACGTGGATGGTGGGTGGCTGGAGAAAGTACTTTCATATATTATCTCTTTAAACCCCCTAGATCCTGTAATAGTACTGTTATTCCCCCAAATACAGTTGAGAAAGTCAGGCTTTAGAAAGAGAGCATGCCTTGCCCAAGACCAAGTCCCAGCCTCAGATCCGACATTTCAGTGGCTTTCGGAGAATCCGTGAGCTGTCACGTGGGAGGCAGTGCCCAGGACACCCTGTCAGGGCAGGGAGGTGCAGATGGGCATTTAGTTGCACTGGCTGAGACCCGTAGGGTGGCTTGGCTTTGCCAAAACCCCAGGCCTGGAAACTGAGTGGTAGGAAGACCTAACACATGGAGGGGTCAAGGAGGAGCTGTCAACTGCCTGCAGGAAGGAGCTGGAGGTTTTGATGTTCCCGAAGCATCTGGGAATGAGAGTCCATCTGCAGGGAGCTCTGTGAAGCTGGGACTCTGGCCAAGACAGTGGAGAGGCGGGAACTGGGAGGGCTCTGGACAGGCGAAAACATTTTGTCCTTGAGCCTTCTCGTTCTGTGCAAGAGGAAATTCCTCAACTCTCCCGAGGCAGCCTGCTTGCCCAGGGAGGTCTAAGCATTCCCAATACTGAGTCCCTCAAGCCCATCACTTGGGCCTTCTGCCAAGGGTGTCTGGCTGCCCCAGTCAGAAGCAGTGATGCCAGGGCATGGGTCCTATGTCCCCCTGCACTCTGGCTCCACACCATTCACACAGCACCTGCCTTGGGGAAACTTGTCCTCCCACCCTCAGCCCCAGAGACTGTGCAGGGCATGTTCTGAGTATGCCATATTTTGTTTTCACTTAGTGGCCAGTTTGGAGTTAGGCCTTTCCCAGGTATGTAAATCAGCCTAGAAATGTATTGTCATGGCTACAGGCTTCCAGGAGAAGATCTGGTTTGTGTGGCTGTGGGCTAAAAATACCACAGTCCCCCTGCCCAGAAACTTAGAGTTTACCTTAGAGATACCGTAGCCTTCTTTGTCTCTACCCCTGCCCGCTCCAGACCCGCCCCCCGCCCCCAACCAAGACAAAAACAAAAAGACTGAAAAAGAATAATTGAAGATCAGAACTGTGTGGCTCACAGGACGAAGGGCAGGATCAGAGGCTGAGCAGCTGGGAGCTGTGGGAAACAGACACCAGCTCACCTCTCCGCTGCCCCTTTCCCTTTGGCTCTCACGAGGCAGGTCAGAGCCCAGCTTAGGGAGGATTCTGAGAAGGAAGGAAAGCCTGTTTATTACCCTACCTCCCCCAGAGAACAGAATGAGGTTGGGTGGGCCAGCCCTGAACCCAGAGAGTTGTTCTAGTTTCTGCCTTTGGCTAGCTGGGGCACTCTTTCCCTCTCCCAGAGAGAGATTTTTCCCCCATTTTGGCTGTACAACAAACTGCATGTGTTTGTGGTGTTTACTTTGAACCTTTATGCGTGAAACCTTCACCATGATTTTAAGAAATGAACATCTCCATTACTGCAAATGCTTTCTTATGCCCCTTCATAATCTATCCCCCAACCCCTGCCCCCCAAAACCTGTGGCTATATTTTGCTTTTTCTAGAATTTTATATAAATGGAATCATCCAGTGTACTTTCTTGATCTGCTTTCTTTCATTCAGGGTAATTTGGGTGAGATTTCTCCTTGTTGTAGTGTTTCTGTTAGCGCTGAGTAGTATCCCATTGGTATGGATACATCGTAGTGTGTTTATTCATTCACTTGTTGATGCGCATTTGGGTTTTTTCCAGTTTGGAGCCATTAGGAAAAAAGCTGCTATGAATGTTTGTGTACAAGTCTTTGTTTGGACAAGTGCTTTCATTGCTCTTGTGTAAATACCCAGGAACAGAATGAATGGATCATGTGCTAAATGATTAACTTTTTAAGAAACTGTCAGCTTGTGTTCAAAAGGGTCTGGACTATTTTGCACCTGCACCAGCAGCATAGGAGAGTTCTGGTTGTGCCACATCCTCGACAGCAGGGTCCTTAAGATGATCAGTCTTTACTTTAGTCATTCTAATGATACAGTGTCTTTGACTTTCTTGAAGTGCTTAAAATCTCAGGAGATGGTAATGGAGCACCATGCAGTCATAGAAAACAATGAAGAAGCTCTCCAGTTCTGTTTTATGAGAGACATCTAGATATGCAGTCCTATCTGTGTACCTGAGGTTCTGCATCTCTAGAGTCAAACAACCGCATATCAAAAACATTTGAGAAAAAAATTCCAGAAAGTTTCAAAAAGCACAACTTGAATTTGCCATGCTGGCAACTATTTATATAGTGCTTATATCGTATTCAGAGAAGGCAATGGCACCCCACTCCAGTACTCTTACCTAGAAACTCCCATGGACAGAGGAGCCTGGTGGGCTGCAGTCCACGGGGTCGCTAGAAGTCGGACACGACTGAGCGACTTCCCTTTCACTTTTCACTTTCATGCATTGGAGAAGGACATGGCAATCCACTCCAGTGTTCTTGCCTGGAGGATCCCAGGGATGGGGGAGCCTGGTGGGCTGCCGTCCATGGGGTCGCACAGAGTTGGACACGACTGATGTGACTTAGCAGTACATTGTATTAGGTACTACAAGTAATCAAGAGATGATTTTAAAGTATATAGGAAGATTTTAGGTTATATTATGCTATTTTTTTTAATATGTAAGGAACTTGAGCAGCTGCAGATTTTGGTATCAGCAAGGGGTCCTGGAACCAATCCCCTGCAGATACCAAGGGATGACTGTATTGTTAGATGAAAAAGCAAGGTGCCAATCATTGTATATAGTTTGCTATCAGTCTTTTAAGAGAAGAAAAATTAAAGTGTATGCTGCTGCTGCTGCTAAGTCACTTCAGTCATGTCCAACTCTGTGCTACCCCATAGACGGCAGCCCACCAGGCTCTCCCGTCCCTGGGATTCTCCAGGCAAGAACACCAGAGTGGGTTGCCATTTCCCTCTCCAATGCAGGAAAGGGAAAAGTGAAAGTGAACTCGCTCAGTTGTGTCTGACTCTTAGCGATCCCATGGACTGCAGCCCACCAGGCTCCTCCGTCCATGGGATTTTCCACCTATGTGCTATTGTGTGTTATACACATGGACCATAGTTGGCATGATGAGCAAGAAGCTGGAAATTGGTTGCTTCTGGGGAAAGACATTTGGCCAGAGGACAGGGGTAGAAGGGAGACTGTACACATACTCTTTGTACCTTTTGAGCTTTATGCCACATGAATGTGTCACTTATTCAAACGCGTAAATAAGATTTAAGGGGTGAAAATCTCATAGGATGCCAAGCGTTGGCTCTCCCCTGCCACTTCCACCTCCCGGAAGCACTCCTGGGGACCCAGAGCCTAGGCTGGACATGGCCCTCCAGAGGCCTCGTCCTTCCCTGCTGGGAGGCAAGAGCGCTGTCGTGCCATGCAGGGAAACGGCCGCGCCTTGTTCTGAGGGGTCTCCTGGGCCTCCCGCACCCCTTATCTGGCCGCAATCAGTTTCTGGTGGGAACTTGAGCCCCAGCACATTCACGTGCTGAGCGCTCCTTTAGTCCATGTCTGTGGAATGAATAAGTGGGTGTTCACCCCACACTCTGTTTGCCACACAGAGAAGAAGAGTGAGGAGAAGAGCGAGTGCCTCCTGCCTGCGGCCCGCAGCAGGCCCACCGCGCCCCTCTTCCTGCAGGGCCTCTCTGACCTCCACGCCATGGACGGGAGCCAGGTCACCATGACAGTCCGGGTGTCAGGTCTGTCCCCACGCCTCTCTCCTCTGGGCATGTATGGAAATGGGCATGGCTGCAACATGGGAGGTCTGTCCCCATGCCTCTCTCCTCTGGCATGCATGGAAATGGGCATGGCTGCAATGCGGGCATTGCTCCCCGACATCCTGCTCAGCTCATTCACCCGTCAGAACCCCAGCCTGGAACTGTCAGTCAATGGACCTGAAGCAATGAAGCCTCTTGGCCCCTCGTTTCTGTTTTCTCTGGGCAGGATTTTCTGGACTCAAGGTTAAGCGGTTCAGGGGAAAAAGATGGCCATGCTAGAGAGGTGGGGGATTAATTGAAAACATAGTGCGGCCAGTGTAACTGGAGATTGTGAACACTGGTCCAAAACCAGATGATGTGAGAACTCCCAGACTCTCGAAAGATAGTTGCTGTGTTCAAATGTTACGGTGAGAAGATGGGACAGAGGCCTTCTCACATAGGGATGGGGTGACAAGAGCATGGGGTGAGCAGCCCAGTGGAAGACGTCACAGTCTTTGCTGGGTGCCAGCAAGCGAAGCCTGGGGAATTTCCTGGCACAGTCTTAAGGACATAGACTTGTGCTGGCCTCTGATAAGTCCTGTTGACAGCCTAGAGGTCCTCTCTGGTTTTTCAGTTTCTTTGGAGCAAAGGCGACAAAGATGAGCTGGGAGAGAACCTGCGGTCTCAGGGTGAACTCCCTGCTCCCGAAGGCTAGAGGCAGTCCCTGGATAATACAGGCAGAGGCTGGGTCCCCTCCCCTGCACACACTCCTCATGTTTAGAAATCAGAGGCCCCCTGGCCTCCAGACACAGGGTTGGCTACCCCATAGAGGCAGGTGGTGGTCTTCACTGTCCTTGAAAGAGCCTGACACCAGGCAGCTATTCCCAGGGTCTTGCTCCCCTGGAAGCAGAACACCATGGCTCAGCTCTTACCACAGAGGAACCCTCACAGGTGGCTGTTGTTTTATGACCCCCCCCCCAAAAATTGCTAGAAGCTACCCCCAGGGAAGTAGACTGGCAAAAACTGAAAATGCTGTCCACCAAGAGCTGGGTCTGGAAAGCCTGACACCCATCTTCACCCTTGGACATTTGTATGGTACAAAAATGAAATGCTACCGGAGCCTTTCTTTGGTGAAAACTGACAAGGGAGTTTCTGTGAAGTCCTATGTGAGGTGTGCGGGTCGGGAAACGAGCTGGAACCCACTGATTCAGCTACCGCTCAGCATTATCAGTCTGAATTCTGATTTTAAAAGCTTTTCTACCAGTATGTTTTTCATCTCTGAAATCATTATTTTTTTCCACTTCTGGATTCTTTCTGGTTTCCCCAAATTTGTTGTTAAGTAATTATAATGAACATGTATTGAGTACTTTCTTTGTGCCAGGTGCTGCTCTAATCTGCTTTTCTAGTGGGCTGCTAAGGGGATGGTATTAATTTACTTAACCCTCCCAGTAAACCTCTGAGGTAGGTAGGGTTAGAATATTTATGGATGGGAAGACTGAAGCAATGCAATGTCACAGTACTGAGGAGAGTTGCCCAGAGCCCAGGGAAGCGCCTCTCTGACCAGCCCCCCTGCTGCTCCTCTCCGTTCAGGGAACCCTCCCCCGGAGGTCATCTGGCTTCACGACGGGACTGAGATCCAGGAGTCCGAGGACTTCCACTTTGAACAGAGAGGCACTCAGCACAGCCTGTGCATCCAGGAAGTGTTCCCAGAGGACACGGGCACTTACACCTGTGAGGCCTGGAACAGCGCAGGAGAGGTCCGCACACAGGCCGTGCTCACCGTGCAAGGTGAGGCTGCCCGGCCACCTGGTGCCCGGAAGCGGGGCAGGAACGGGGTAACTATGGTTACGGTCTCTCCAAAGACGATCTGGAGGTGAGGAAACCATGTGGGCCTACCTCGTTACCATCTCCTGTGCTCCCTTGGTTCCACCCCAGCCCCAGTGGCCAGCTCCCCATCCTCCATCTGAGGCTCTGGCTGAATGGGGCCACCCTTCCCTGCCTTTGGAAGCCCGCGCTCTCCCTGGATTACTGGTGAGCAGCTGTGTAGAGTGCTAGGAGAGAAATCTCCTAATACACTAACAGTTTGGCAGTGACAGCTTTGGAGGTAAGGGCCTATGAGGGACCTTGCCTTTAGAAAACCCATATTTAAGAGGCGAGACAAGTTCGGCACACACAGCAAGTGACATCTCTTCATCGTATAGATGACTGTTACCTAGCCCAGTGCCCCGTACGTTCTAGGTGACCTCCCCTTGCTACAAGTTCATGTTAATTTTGCCCTCTGAGAAGCAACCAAGACAGATTTGCCAAGAGAAGGAGGTGCTCTCCCTGAATGTTCGATAAGAGTCACTTCTGGATAAGCTGTTCTTTGGGTAACATGCTGTCTTCTGACCTTCACCACCGGGGAGAGTTAGGTGGATGCTCTCGGCTGAAAGGCCTTCCTCTCTAACTCAACCCTCTGCTAACTTCAGAGCCGCAGGATGGCACCCAGCCCTGGTTCATCAGCAAGCCCCGCTCGGTGACTGCCTGCCTGGGCCAGAGTGTCCTTATCTCCTGTGCCATAGCCGGCGACCCCTTCCCCACTGTGCACTGGCTCCGAGATGGCAAAGCCCTCTCCAGAGACACTGGCCACTTCGAGATGCTACAGAATGAGGACGTGTTCACCCTGGTTCTGAAAAACGTGCAGCCCTGGCATGCCGGCCAGTATGAGATCCTGCTCAAGTGAGTCTGCGTGCCCTGCTGATTTCCTCCAACCCCTCCCCACCCAGTCCCTACCGCCTAGCAAAGTCGCTGCTTGGGACTGGGAAGCCAGAGGAGCCACAGAAGAATGTGGGGCTGGGCTTCAGGGAAAAGAACGAGCAGGCTTGGTGCTACTGATGAGCTTTCGTTCTTCTACCTCAAGACGGCAGAGGCTTGTTGAGAGCCTTCCCTTCTGAGCGCGGTTCCCCAGAGTCCTCCATCTTATTACATCCTGGTTCTGTTCCCCCCGTCATTTGGTATAGGAAGAATATGAGTGAGGAAAGATGGGTTAGAACTGGGAAAGCCGTGTTATCTATTGTGAAGGCAGTATGCTGTGCCCAGTTGCTTTAGTCACGCCTGACTCTGTGATGCCGTGGACTGTAGCCTGCCAGGCTCCTCTGTCCATGGGATTCTCCAGGCAAGAATACTGGAATGAGTTGCCANATGAGTGAGGAAAGATGGGTTAGAACTGGGAAAGCCGTGTTATCTATTGTGAAGGCAGTATGCTGTGCCCAGTTGCTTTAGTCACGCCTGACTCTGTGATGCCGTGGACTGTAGCCTGCCAGGCTCCTCTGTCCATGGGATTCTCCAGGCAAGAATACTGGAATGAGTTGCCATTTCCTCCTCCAGGGGATCTTCCTGACCCGAGGATCAAACCCTGGTCTCTGATGTCTCCTGCACTGGCAGGCAGGTTCTTTACCGCTATTGCCACCAGGGAAGTCCCATGAAGGGAATGTATTTGTTACCTTTCACCCCATATTGCTTGAGACAGCAATAGTATTCTCACAGTTTGTATGAGTTTTGCCTCAGGCTTTTGTACAAGGTTGCAGTGAAGATGTCAGCACGGGCTACTGTCTCTGAAGACTCGACTGAGGCTTGAGGGTCCACATCTTTGACGGCTCACTCACTTACAAGGCTGTTGGCAGGAGGCCTCAGCTCCTGGCCATGTGGGCCTCTCCCGAGGGCTGTTTGAGCATCTTCCTGGCGTGGCAGCTGGTTTCCCCAGAGCTGGTGGGCCAAAGGAGACCACTAGTTTCAGTCTCCTGAGACCGTTCTTGGCAGTCATTACTTCGGCCACATTCTATCCATGGGCGGTGAGTCAGTAAGTACAGCCCATATTCAAGCAAAGGGGAATTAAGTTCTCCTCTTGGAGAGAGGAGTGTCAAAGAGTCTGTAGACATTTGAAACCACTACAGGGACATTAACTGTCCCCATTCATTTCTCCTCCCTTTCAAGGTCTTTCTAGGGAACATGGGAAGGTAAGCTCCATGAAGGCACATTGCTGTGTTCCCAGTGCCGAGAACATTGTCTGCCCACAGTCGGCATTTGGTAGCTATTTGTTAAATGGGTGTGATCCAGACATATTTTTCCACCTTTGAAATGCTCTAATTCTTGAAACTCCATGCCCACCCTTGGTTGATGGGGACAGAACACCAGCCCCTAGGGTTGGTATTAGCACTGAAAAAGAGCACTTGTCTGTACCATGACTCTGCAAACAGATTTGCCACATCCTGAAGATGGTTGGACTGCTCTGGCTCAGGGGCCTGGCCTCTTTACAAGGGGCTTGCTCTCCTGGATCAGGCATTTCCCTGTACTGAGCTATTGGATAGACTGAGTGTGAGAGGGTAAGAAAGAGCAAAGCAAGGCTGTGGGAAGCCTGCCAGGCCAGAGTGGAGGGTTGCACCGGGAGGTCAGCAGGCAGACTGTCTGGGCCCAGCTGGGGACAGTCATAAAACTTAGACTGTCTTAGCTGGAAGGGACTTCAGAAGTTATTGAACCACCTCCTTGTTTAATAATGGGGGAAGCTGAGGCCTCAAGGTCATGGCCACCCACAGGTGAGTAACAGAGCCCAGACGGGAACCCTTGGCTCTGTCTTTAAATCGGATGCTCCTCCATTCTTTGTTTCAGTGCACTGGGAACTTGGGAGACCTGGGGCAGGACGTCACACTGGAACCCCCAAACATGCATCCCTCGCCCCTCTTCCCTCCCCTGAGTCCAGCCTCCTCGTTCCTTCAGGAGCCTTGGCTTTTTCCCCAGTAAGGAGGCAAGTCCATGGAAAACTGCCCTGGGGAGTGTGTGCCAGGCCTGCCTGGGGCTCCTCTGACTTTTCTCAGACCCAGACCTAGAGAGAAGTCAGGCCTGTACCCAGGACAGAATGCCTTTCAAGGACAGAGACTGGGAGGAAGCTGGGCTGAGGGCGGGATGGGACAGGTGCTGTCTGTCGCTGTGGAAGCCGGGGGCACATATGGGCTGACTCCTACCTTTCCTCCCCTAGTTCTCCTGAGCTAAAGGGAGAAATGTCCAAAAATCAGCTCCAAATTCTAGCTGAAATATTTGAAGGATTGATACTTGCCAGGAAATTAGTTCTTTAATTTTTCATATAGAATCCATTCCAGGGGTGGGTGATTCAGTGTGGGGCAGGGTCCAAGATTTTGTAACCAGAGAGTGGGCTTCTGACTCAGAGCTTAGGAGATAGGGAACACAGTGGATTCTGTTGGGTGCAAAAGGTGTCACTTACAGAGTGACAGCCCCATACCTCTGTGGCAGCACCTGGGCTGGGCATGGGGTTGGGGCCTCAGCCTCAACCCTGACTTTGTAACGGAGTCTGTGCTGACACTAAAGAGGCCCCAAGAGGCTGATCAGCTGGTTAGGTTATCTGGGATGTGGGTTCCAGGTAACCTGCCTCTCTGAGCTTTCCACATAAATCCATGATTTGCCTTAAAAGTCTAGCCAAATACTTAAAATGAATAAGCAACAAGGACCCACTGTATAGCACAGGAAAGTTGGCTCAATGCTATGTGGCAGGCTGGATGGGAGGGAGTGGGAGTCTGGGGGAGAATGGGTACATATATGTGTATAGTTGAGTCCCTTTGCTGTCCACCTGAAACTATGACAACGTTGTTCATTGTCTATACTCAAATAGAAAATACAAAGTTAAAGGGAAAGAGTCTAGCAGAGATTTTGGTGTGTGGCTGTAGAAATAGTGACCCCCAGATCATGCCAAGAGATGACCTCTTCAGTGGGACTGCTGTAGTATTCCCAATTCTGCCCCTTCAGACTGTCTGGGTGCCCCCACATGAGGCCTGGCAGCAGGCTGCCTGCACCCCCTCCTTCAAGGCAGGTAACAGAAAACAACAGAAGCCCTTGCCAGCTTCCCCCGTGGGGAGTTAGCGCTCACTTCAGCTCAGGGGTCAGGGCACCCGACCGTTGAGAGCCTCTGAGGGGCTTGGCTGGGGCCATGTGGTCGACATCTGCTCCTCAGTGTGAATCTGGGCTGTGTTTTGTTTGTGTCAGGAGGAGACTCAGCAGAGGAGATGTTGAAAAAGGTGCCCTGGAAAACATGACCCCAGGGCACCCTGTGCTCATGCTCCATGCCCACCCCAGACCCTGAACCCTGTGCTTACAAGCAAAGTGGGAACAGAGTGGGCCCTACTAGCCAGCAACCTGGAAGACGCAGGGTGTTCAGGGGCGAGGCCTCAGCCACAAGTGACCCCCATGGCTATTCTTGGAGTCACCCAAGCCCTGGTAGTTTTCTGTGCTGAGCTCCTGGGATGCTCTGAGGGCCTGAGCCTTCCCAGAGCCTGGTGCTGAGAAGGCATCTAAGTGCTGTCTGTGGAGCAAAGGAGTACCCTGGGCGCTCACACTGCCCAGAGTAGGGTGCCTGAACCTTGAATCTGTGCCCCCTAGAGCCCGAGCTCTAGGGCACAAGAATGCTGGGAACCTCCCTGGGCTGTTGTGGGGACAAGAAACACAGTGGCTGTGAGTCATGAAAGATGGAGGGTGCTACATAAAACATTGAGGAAGGTAACCAGCAGGTACCCAGCAGATGAGAGAAGGTTTGGGAGCATGAAAGGCCAACCTCTCCTCTGTCAAGCGGGTTCCCAGTGTCGAGGAGCAATTAGTGACCCCAACGACCCTCAAGAATCATCTGCCACACCATGGGTTGCCGGTGCCTGACCTGGAGCTGGCCCTGCATTGGGAGGAGAGCATGCAAAGTAAGGTAATTGCTTGAGTGCATTGGAAGAGCCACAGGAACATGTGCTCAGCTCTCTGTCCATGTAGGGGTAACATACACACGTTCCCAATCATGGACTGGCAGGTACAGGTGCCCATCAGGTAGATCCCATCTACATGTGGTCGATATACACATGTACACATAGACACACACAAACACACACGTGTCCCAGGATAGATTTGTACTGAAGAGCACTCTAGGGTGGAATGGGAAAATTACAAGTCAGGTTCCAACCCTTTTCCCTACTAGCCAGCCCTGTGAGTTCAGGCAAAGTTACTTAACTTTTATAAGCCTCATTTTTCTCACCTGTAAAAACAGTTGCTGACAGCCGCCTCACAGATCTGCCATGAGTAAGGGAGATGGAATATATGAGAGGGATTAGGTCTACGGTGGGACCTGGGGCAGGTGCCAGCCCCTGAAGTGCACACGACATGGACAAGTGCAGGAAATGGGTGGGAGACCCCAAGAGCCCAACACTGCATCCTGGAAACCCTGAGCCTCCCCTCCTTCCGTTTACAGTGGGCACGAGAATGCTGGGAACCTCCCCGGGCTGTTGTGGGGACAAGTAACACGGTGGCTGTGAGTCATGAAAGATGGAGGGTGCTACATAAAACATGGTTATTAGCAGGCAGACTCGCCTTTGACTATCAGATCTGCCTCCATGGCTTCCCCCAGTCTGAGCAGCACCTTCTTGGGCCGGTCAGAGCCCAGACCTGCCAGCAGATGGCAGCCTTGTGGGGTCTGGCGGCTGATCTGCTGTAAGCCCAGCACAGCATGGGTATGGTACTGCCCCTTTCCCGAGCCCCTTTCCCCAGCTGGTCGTGGACAGTGTTAACAGTGGGCTAAAGAATCCCGAGCCCTCTCTTTGTGACAGAAGAAGAAGGGTCACTTGGGTAGGGATCAGAGGGTGTTTTCATTTCACGAGCAGGTGAAGGGGACCCAGCATATGGGGGCACCTTGTGAGTAGAAGGAATGATAACCCCAGTATTAAGGGGGCATGGAATGAGACTCAGGGTCACTGGGCAAGGCTAGTGGGGCCACACAGTCTAGACCAAGCAGCTCCATCACAGACCTCAGCAGCTTTAGTCTTTACTCTTCCTTGACTGTTGATTGTATTATTTTTATAATATACTTACAGAAAAGCATTCCTGTTTCTGGATGCCTACCTTAGCTGATTCTTTTTTTTTTTTTCTTTTTTTCTTTTTAAGCAAGAGCTGGAAAGATAAAGCGTGACCAAAGTCGGGGAGGGCCCTGCCCTAAACCTAGGTCTGGGGTGGGTGTGTTAGGGTCAGAGCTCAGTCCATGGTCCCCTCTTTCCTGGAGCCAACCTGTGGCCAATTCCTGCCTGCCCTGCCCTCCCTACTGCCCTAGACTAGGCAGGTCCTTGGCCCAGAAAGCCCCTTGATCTGTATTGATCTCTTGAATTCTTCAGGAATCGTGTTGGCCAATGCAGTTGCCAGGTGTCCCTGATGCTACAGAGCAGCCCGGCCAGAGCGGTCCTACGGTGAGTGTCCCCCGGGGGGTTGCCAGGCCAGGCCCCATGCTACTACCCACCCACCTTCCTCCTGGTCCCAGCAGGCCCAGCTCGGCAGCCCAGATTGTTTGTATCCTGCAGCTGAGGCTGCCAGAGCCAAGACAGAGGTTGGAAGGGGAGTGAGGGAGGGAGAAGAGGGGAGGGTGGGGGTAAATTTTTTTTCTTTTTTTTGCACACACCCTTATAAGGCTACTGAAGTCATTACCGATGTAGCAAACCAACTAAGCAAGCAAGCGCCTCTCACCAAAGTTCCCTTCTATAAACACAGCCTGGCCAGCATCCCCCTCCCCTTTCCTCCGCCCTCTCTCCCTCCCTCGGGGATTTGCTCTCCCTGACGTCTCTTTCTTACCCGGCCCCTTTTCCTCCTGCTACTTTCTTTTTTCCCTTCACTGGTCGCAGGGGGAGGGAGACTGCCAGCTGCGAGGGCCTCTGTGGCCGAGGAGCTGGTGCTGATGGTGGTGGTGGCGGTGGTGACGGCTACGGGAGCCTGAGGCCTGGCTGGCCGGTGGCGAGAGGGCAGGGTGCCCCCACGGAAGACACCGGCGAGGACGTGCGTGGGGTGCTCAAGAGGCGCGTGGAGACACGGCAGCACACGGAGGAGGCCGTTCGCCAGCAGGAGGTGGAGCAGCTGGACTTCCGCGACCTCCTGGGCAAGAAGGTGAGCACCAAGACGTTGTCTGAAGAGGACCTGAAGGAGATCCCGGCTGAGCAGATGGATTTCCGCGCCAACCTGCAGCGGCAAGTGAAGCCGAAGACCCTGTCGGAGGAGGAGAGGAAAGTGCATGGCCCCCAGCAGGTGGACTTCCGCTCTGTCTTGGCCAAGAAGGGGACTCCCAAGACCCCCGTGCCTGAGAAGGTACCCCCTCCGAAACCTGCCACCCCAGATTTTCGCTCGGTGTTGGGCAGTAAGAAAAAATTACCAACAGAGAATGGTAGCAATAACACTGAGGCCTTGAATGCCAAGGCAGTAGAAAGTCCCAAGCCTGTGGGCAATGCCCAGCCTTCAGGGTTCCTGAAACCCGTGGGCAACGCCAAGCTGGCTGATACCCCCAAACCCTTGAGCAGCACCAAGCCAGCAGAGACCCCCAGACCCTTGGGTAATGTCAAGCCAGCCGAGACCCCCAAACCTCTGGGTAATGTCAAGACAACTGAGACCCCCAAACCCTTGGGCAGCACCAAGCCAGCTGAGACCCCCAAACCCTTGGGTAATGTCAAGCCAGCTGAGACCCCCAAACCCTTGAGCAATGCCAAGCCAGCCGAGACCCCCAAATCTGTGGGCAACGCCAAGCCAGCTGAGACCTCTAAACCCTTGGATAACACCAAGCCAGCTGAGGCCCCTAAACCCTTGGGCAATGCCAAGCTGGCTGAAATCCCAAAACCCACTGGGAAAGAAGAACTTAAGAAGGAGGTTAAGAATGATGTGAACTGCAAGAAGGGCCATGCAGGGGCCACAGATAGTGAAAAGAGACCAGAGAGCCAAGGGGCAGCCCCGACCTTCGAGGAGAAACTACAAGATCTCCGTGTGGCAGAGGGTCAGAAGCTGCTGCTCCAGTGCCGGGTGTCCTCTGACCCCCCGGCCAGCATCACGTGGACACTGAATGGAAAGACGCTCAAGACCACCAAGTTCATCGTCCTCTCCCAAGAAGGTAAAATGGCTGGGGCCGGGAGGAAGGGAAACACTGTCCTAGCCACCGTCAGCTCCCAGAGCCCTGCTTGTTGGCAATGCTCATAGCCCAGAGCCGGGTGGGAATGGCCGCTTTCTGCGCCCCTCACCCACAGGCTCAGTGCCCACCCAGGGCCTGGGCACACACTCCATTGCTGGCAGTCAGAGGCGGGAGTCTGGTCCCAGGGCACATTCCCAGACCTCAGCATCTGTCTGACAGAGCCCCTTCATGGCACTCCCAGGCGTGGCTCCTCAGAGGAGCCCTGGGTCTGGGCTGATACCCCATCTCTGGCCCAGAGAGGGCTCCAATCACAGGCTTGGACGTGGGGGCACAGGGCTGGGACTGGCCAGGGGCTTGGGGCTGAGAGCTGCCTTTGAAGCAGCATTTTCGGTTCAGGGCAGGGTTTGTAGTGATGGGATGTGATTTGAGGTCAACAACAACTTGAGTCTTGATAACACTGTGGGTTTAAAGGGACCTGAAGGTGAAGCCAGGCGGACAGAGCCACTCACTTCCTAATTTGGATGAGGCTTGTTTGCTGGTATTTCACATTCTTGGGTTGTGGAGAGAAGGGGGGTGGTGCATAAATCCTGCCATCTGGGGCCTTTCAGCGTTTGGAATTCTCAGATGGGCCAGTTTATACCTAGAGAAGAGATGGGGTGAAAGGGTCTTTTCCCAGACCCCTCCATTTGGTTTGAAATGTTTTCATAAATTCCAGTCCTGAACAAGAGCTCCAAGGATAGCAGGCTTCCCACACCCCACTCTCGTGGCCGGCGCTGGGATAGAGTCTGGCCTGAGCTCAAGGCTGAGGCTGGTGGCCCTGGACAGGGCAGGGTACATGGCTCCCTGGGAAGCAGCACTTTACCCTTGGGGAGTAGAGGGCGGCCACCCCAGAGGCCCTGGAGGACAAGTCCTGTCAAATCCTGATCAGCTGAGACAGAAGCACTCCCCTGGCTGCACTGCCCTCCTCCTATCCTCTGACAGCACCCCTCTCCACCCCCTCCCTCACCCTTCATCTGGCTTCCTTCCTTCCTCTTAAAAACCCTAATGAAGTACTTGAAGATAGCATTATCCCTCTCAGCTCACGATGGAGTTTCTCTCTTCACTCTGCAACTCAGACAGCAAATCTGGACTGGCTGAGTGTTTTGACTCTAACTGCTAAAGGAGTAAAGGGGAAACTGGCCCAGAGAGAGGAAAAGGGTTTATTTTCTGCTAATGTGTTGACATGATAGCTTTTCCACGTGAAAATTCTCAGTTTGGTAGGGGCCTCCAGAAGTCATCCCATCCATCCCCCCGTCTCTGCTCATTCTGGCCACCCACACACAGGAAGGCACGGGGGATCACCATGATGAGCAGTGGGTGTCAAGCCTTCCCTGCCACCTCTGTCGGCCTGTCCTGGCTGGAAAGTGTAGACATAAGACTGACTTGAAACCCTGACCAGGAGTATTTCCCATCTTATCCTGTGATGACCTCTCAGAGCAGGACGGAAAGTGAGCTGCTGCCATCCTGGGGACAGGTGTGGTCCCACAGGTCTGCTCACGGTGAGGGGCATGGCTGCACCACCCTTAGGGAAGCCGAGGTTGGGACAGCTGAGGACAATATCCACAGCTGTATAGCTGTTCTGGAACCTGCATGGAAACTGCAGAGCCACCAAGATTTGCTTATAAACAATTCACTGGATGAAGCAGTGAAAGCATACCTCAGCCCTGGTCTCAAACACACCCCCAAGCCCTTAGACACAGGCTGCTCATACCCAGGGTGCCGGCTAGGTCATATCTGCTGGGCACCGAGAGCCTTTTACACTGGGTACTCCAGTATTGCCTCCCACAGAAACCACCTCAGATGGACAGTTTAGGTCCAAAGCTGAAGAAGAAGAAATGATTTTAAAAGGCCAGCACAAGAAGTTTGGTGGGGGGCACAGGATTATGGAGATAGCCCCAAGTACAACCTTTAAAAATATTCTAAATATTTGTAATTCCCCTTTGAAAAATAAGAATAGCTTGCATTAGTTGAACACCACGTGCCAGACACTGACTTAGGCATCTTGGTCTTTTCACTTTAATCCTCGTAACCAGTATACTGCCCACGTAACAAAGAAGTTAAGGGCTTTACCAGAGGTTGCACAGCTAATTAGGAACAAAGCTGGTCTTGGAATGTAGGCAGTTGAGTTCCAGTGCCTAGACCACTCTGCTCCATCACCTCTTAGTTATAATTCTTGTTAGCATGTCAGCATACTGGTCCTTCCCTGGTCAACTTCCCTGAGAGCGTTGCCTGTGAAGGGAAAAGGCTAATGGCTGTTCATTCCTCGACACTGTCAACAGCTGTCAAGAGGCTGGAAGACTGGTTGTGGGCTCTGGGCTGGTGAGTTTTGGTGTTTTCACTGCAGTGGAGGAAGCCGACCTTGAAACGGGCCTGCTGCCTTGCCAAGGTCGGGAGGGGGCTTGGTCTCAGCGCAGCGACTGCATCCTGTCCACCGTCCCTTTGGTAGCGCTTCACTCTCCAAATCTTCAGGCTCCCAGGTCAAACACAGACCCAGGAGAAAGCCTGGGGTAAAGCCTTGTCAGTGACCACTTCCACAAACCCCACCGCAGGGAGCAGGGCCTCTGAGAGGTGTGAGTGAATCTGCTCTCAGTAGACCTGGAAGAGAGGACACACGCACACAGTGATAAACCTCTTCCAGCCAAGTGCTGGTGATGAACAGGAGAGGGAGCTGAGTGCTGGGCCACAGGGAGAGGCTGGTGGTGAAAGGGCTGGACCTTGATCTGAAGCTTGGAGGCGGGCAGGGCTCCCAGCAGGAGACGGGGGTGAGGGCTTCTCAGACCAGAACGTGGACAGCAGGCGAGGAGGCCGGCTCCCAGCTGCCAGCATCCTCCAGGCTGCAGAGGGAGGTGAGGTCCATTCCATCCTCTTGCATGCTGAAGAACTCAATTCTAAAGACAGTAGGAGCCCTGTAAGAGTTGGGAATGGGAGTGACAGACACAAAGCTAGGATTTGGGGGCTTTGATTGATTCTGTGCCCAAAGACAAGGAAAGGGCGTCCTGAAGATGTTGGGGAGAAGCATCGTGAGGCCTGGACTAGCAAGGTCGCCATGGCCACAGACAGGACATGATTATTTAAGAAGCAAGGGCGGAGTTAACAGAACCTGGTGCCTAGGTTGAAACAGGGTTGAGGGGGCAGGGGTTTGGTAAGGAAGATGAGGGGGTTCAGGACCACTGAGTGTCTGTGTTGGGGTGACTGGGTTGCAGTGATGGCTTCAGTGGAAATAAGGAAGCTGGAATTTTGAGGTGTTTGTAGGGAGAAGGGGGTTGCTAAGTGGGTTTCTCCATCCTTCACACCCCTCCAAGTATCCTCTCCACCCTCACCTCCCTGACTCAGCACCCTTCTCGCTCCACTGCACCGAACCGTGTGCTGTTACCCTGGCTAAGATCAAGGTTTGCTTCCTCCAAGCCTCACTCCCAGACTGTGGTCCCCAGGCCTTTGGCCATGACAGACCCTTGTGCTCTCCCGCCATCAGTGTGCATGTCTGGGCCCTGCTGCTAGTGGATACTGTTTATAGGTTTCAGGGGGAGCTTCTCTGAACTCTGTAGCTTGAACAGGGCTTGCAGCCCACGGGCCCCACAGAACATGATTATGTTCACTCCGTCTAGTGCCAAGAGAGCAGAAGAGGCGCGGCGACAGCCAGCTGAGCTGACTGCATTCTTGGAGGGGCCTGTGGACGTGTCCTTGGTTTTCCTGCCTCTCCCAGAGCCACAGGGCAGACGGTGCTCACTTGCAGCAGCTGGGCCTGCCCTTGGGCCTGCAGGGTGGCCTCACCAGGCCCTTCTGCAGCAGAGCTGCTCAGGCCTTGGCTCAGGCCTGGGAGGCCCGAGGCCAGATAGGGAGCTCTGCGCTGCTGCTGAGAATTTCTTTCATCTTTGTGCCTTACTTTCTGTCCCCAGACCAGATTTCTTCCCCTGGCAAGCATTTCTCCTCATCTATTAATGAGGATTCATTTTTGTTGTGTTGTCAGTGGATGATTTATTTTTTATTGCCATCAGTGTGGGATCTTGCAAAGGCTTTTTCAAAACCTATGTAAGTCCATCCTGCAAAACACAAGGATCTACACCACACTTACTATGTGCAAGGCAGTATTCCAGCCCATTTCATTGGATGCATAATCCACTTGAAGAATTCTGAGTTAAGAATTTCTTTCCCTTTTAGAAACCATATTATCTCTTTCAAGGGTCAGTTATGTTTGATAAAGTGTTCATGACTTTTTCTGGCATATATCCTACCAGATCACCTGTTCCAGAAATATGCCTTGGTCAGTCTCAGAATGATTTTTTTTTAAACTGATGGTATTCCAGGCTCAGGAGAAACATTCACAATAGTCACAGGCACTGCCCTCCAGCAGCTAGGGTGGGAGAGAGGCACGTGTTTCATAATGGCCTTGGGAGGCGAACTCAGGGCATAGAAGAGGCCCATCTACGGCTGGGGGTGCTTCAAGATGGCCCTGTCTCCAAGGAGGTGACCTGGAGCTGAGTAGCACTGTCCTGGTGAGCCAGGGGCCCTGACACAAAGAACAGCCTCAGCAGAGCCTCTGGGGCTTGGGGCCACTCCCTCCACCTCACACACCTCACCTCCCCTCTCCCCACACACTCAGAACACAGGCAGGATGGGGGAGGGCCTTCAGACTCTGTGACCCTGAGGGGCTCTCCCAAGGCGGGTTCTAGCTGAGCCATTCATTGGATCCCTGCTTCCCATCCCCCTCACCTTCTTCTCCAAATTCCCCACCAGACTGAGGCTTCTCAAAAAAACTCTGGGAAACAGTTTTTCTTCTGGAGGTCAGGAATAAGCTGTCCCACAGGAAATACCAGATTCTTCAATCTGGGCTAGCCCAGCCTCCAAGCCTGCCGGGGGCCCTCCCCCAACCCACACACATGGCCAGGGGTCTAGGCTGTGAGCAGCTTGGAAAAGCTGCCTTTATGATATCCCACCCCTCCCCCAGGCTCCCACCCCAGCTCCTGCCGTGAAGGGCGAGGGCTCTGGTCTACTTGTTGCACCTCTTCTGGGGTCTCACTACTGTTTTGTGCCATTTTGGTTTAAGGCTGAAGGCAGCTGGGGGACTGAAGCTGAGAGACAATCAGAGATTCAACCAGGAGGTTTGTTGGGAGTGGGCCTCAGACTGAGGAAAAACATCAGGATGGGGTCCGTGTCTTCTAAGCCTCAAGTTTGGAGGCCAGAGGTCATCTTCTCATGCCCCGGCCTCTCGGATGAATGGGGACTTCTCTCTCTAGAAGATAGTTTCCCTCATTCCCTGATTTCTGTGCCTCAAGAGAGCTGTCCCATCCCTCTCTGAGGGGACCAAAAGACCCTACCCTGGGGGAAGCAGCCCCGCAGTGCCCCTCTCCCAGCCCAGGGTCCCTCATCAGCCAGGAGTGTCAGCTCAGATACCATTCCTGAAAAGCCAACTCAGAGTCCCCAGCTGGTCTCTGTCTCCTTCCAGCAGATCTGCCTACAGGCCAGTGTCCCTGCTGGGCAGGGGCTCCTGCGCTCCTCCACTCACCTGTTTGTTCAGAATGTCCTTTTCTAGAATGCATTCACAAAATCATCGCAGTAAGCTGGCGGTAGCGTCCTCTGTCCCTACCGCAGTCTGGGGACCTGAACTTGTCTCTCTTGGTGACATCCAGTGCGAGGGCCTGGGTCCATCTGCCCCTTGTGTAGTGCTACTGCTCTCCAAGGGCAGGGGCTATTTCTCTCTCTTCTTCTTACCTTGCTATTGTGTATTTCTATGAGAGAACTCGCTGGAAGTGGGGGTTGGGTGTATCTAAAGTGAAAGTGAAAGTTAAGTCGCTCAGTCGTGTCCGACTCTTTGCGACCCCGTGGACTGTAGCCCATCAGGTTCCTCCATCCATGGGATTCTCCAGGCAAGAATACTGGAGTGGGTTGCCATTTCCTTCTCCAGGGGAATCTTCCAGACCCAGGGATCGAACCCAGGTCTGCATTGCGGGCAGATGCTTTAAGCCACCAGGGAAGCCCTGGGTGTATCTAGGGATCAGTTATTTTGGATCTGGGTTGTCTGTGGGCTTTGATGAGGAGAGTGGGTTGGTTTCCGCAGGACCTCTGACTTCTGGGCTCCTGAGGATGCCTGTGTGAAGCACACTCACTGTGATACTCCCCGTGCCAGGCAGATGCTGGGCTCAGACCTGGTCCACTCAACACATCTTCCTCCTCCCCACAGGGTCCTTGTGCTCCGTCTCCATCGAGAAGGCACTGCCCGAGGACAGAGGCTTATACAAGTGTGTAGCCAAGAACAGTGCCGGCGAGGCTGCGTCCTCCTGCCAAGTCACCGTGGACGGTAGGTGGTGCCCACCCACCATGGCCCCACACAGAGTCCCATTTATCAGCGCCCACCGTCCCTGAACAGATCGGCACCCAAAGCGGCCATCCCTACCAGAGGCATCTCATCATGGGTGACAAACCATCTTTTGCAAAAGGAGACAGGAAGGGAAATGGCAGCTCTGCTTGATGGTTCCTTGTGGCCGTGCAGCCCTGCCCTCAGCTGGGAGGAGGGCTGCTCACCTTGTGGGCCCCCTCCTCGGTCCTAACCACCCCCCACCCATGTCAGGCAGGGAAGCCGGACACAAGACAGGAGGAGAAAGGAGAAAAGACACACCCACAGGAAAATGACTACATAGTATTTTATAAGCCGAAACAAACAAGTGTCAGAGCTGGCTGGACAGACCCCTGAGGCGGGAGCAGAGTGGGGGCCGAGTGGGGGCACTTCTTCCAGGAGGTGAGTTGGGGGCTGAGGCTTTGGGTAGAGGGGACCGGCCCGCCTCTGTGATTAGAGAGGAATACTTGTAATGTAGCAGAGGGAGGGGATAAGAGGCGTGAGGGCAGAGCGTCCTGCCAGGGCTGAGTGGAGCGTCCTGTGAGGAGGGGGCGAGCCCAGTCCTGTGGGGGTTTGTCCTAAAGACACGTGTGTGTGAGTCTCCTGCTCTTCTCTGCGTAGGTTAGAATTAGATTTGGAAGGAGGCTAGATGGTTCAGGCCACAGCCTCCACCTGATGTGACAGGACACGGGCCGTCCAGGGAAGGGAAGGCATCCCTCGTGAGCTTTGCTGCTCTGTTAGGGCCGAGCTAGGGCCAGAGTCCCAACTGGGGACTCACGATCCAGGGCCCATTCTGAGTGTTTTGTTACCTGCCTGCAATGGCCTACAAAGGCAGTTTGGGGAAACAATTTCTTGCCTTTGAAATGCCTGCCTAGTAACTATCAATGACATGTTAAAAACTAGTGTCCAAATAAGGCATCTGCAAGACAAGCTTTGTTGTTCCTCTGCCTGTGAACACGATCACTTGACTTCTAAACTCTTAACCTATTTCGCAAGATGTGGAATCGTTGTCTCTGTTCTAGATATTGTAATGTGATTTCCTGATCGTGAAAGCCAAGATCATGATACACAATGAGTGGGAGAAAAGGAAGCAGAGTCTTAACAACCAAAGTCTTTAAACACACACACACACACACAATGGCAACACAAATTAAATTGTCAGTTGCCAATAGTAAACCTGAGATTGTAAAATGCTGTGTGTGTCTCCCTAGAGTTCTGTGAATGTGTTTGTCACAGATATTCTGAGTTCAAGGAAGCAGATTTGATGGGTCAAAGTGTACAGTTAGTTCTGAAGGGGGTTTGAAGCACATTTTTTGAGGCTAAGGGATTGCTGCTCCTGATTCCTCCTGTCACCTACCCAGGTCAGATCCTGTTTCTTTCTAGACAGGTGCTGTAGAATAGTGTTCCTGGAAACTTGGCCTCAGAAGCCTATTTCTAGTAGCCCATACTTAGGAGCCATGCTGATTTCAGAAGGAAGCCCCTCGTGCTGATGAGTTATATGCTTTTGGAATCCCTGGCCTCTTTGGGTCCTATTCACATGTCCAGCTGAAGGCAGGACAGCAATTCATTCTTATCGGCAAAGTGTCAGCACCTTTTCCAGAAAGAGCAAAATGGTTTATTTTTAAAACCACACTTTGTTTTCAAAGTAAAATTTCCTTTTTCCTTACAGAATACATTTGGGGATATTTTTAAAGGTTTGGGGAATTCATTCTGCAAATCAAGGCGCTTTTGTTGCCCCTAAGTTGGTCTTCTTAGTAGACTCCCTTAGGAGNATGGTTTATTTTTAAAACCACACTTTGTTTTCAAAGTAAAATTTCCTTTTTCCTTACAGAATACATTTGGGGATATTTTTAAAGGTTTGGGGAATTCATTCTGCAAATCAAGGCGCTTTTGTTGCCCCTAAGTTGGTCTTCTTAGTAGACTCCCTTAGGAGATTAATAGACTCCCTTGCTGTCTCCGTGAACCTTGACCATCATAACTTATCTGTGGTTCCTTTGGAGGGGCCTTGCAGGGTTTGTCCTCAAACTACAGATTGGGAGTTGGGTCTTAGGAGAAGAGCTAGGAAAGGGACCAGAGGGAAACCAGCTGAGATAACAGGGCTGACTCCAGGTTAACTGGGTTTTGTTTCACTTTTTTTCAAAGAGAAAAAAGGGCAGCCCCTTCCACACCGACTTTCTTTTCCCTGTTGCTGCACATGGAGATATGTTCTTGTCCTGCACGTGAGTTGCTTTCTTGCCACGTTTAGCTTTATCTGTCCATCAGGAGCCACCTCTGAGCACATGGTTAAGGACTGCAGACTTCTGAGCTGCTCCCTGGCCCCCTTTCAGCATCTCTCCCACTGTGCTTCTCCCAGCTGAATAGGCTTTGAGTCCTGCTCTGTCCCCTGATCCTCTCAGCTCTCCCCACTCCCTTACTCAATAAGGCCTGGTGGTAGTTCCCAATGGGTCCATGCACCCTTTGATCTTATAGGCAAATTTCCTGTATGTTCGTGGATTAGAGCGTTTTTTAAAAGATAGAGTCCGTAGTTTTTAACCATATTCTTAAAATAAGTCATGAATTAAAATAGAGTGAAGAACCACTTGCCCTAAGAAGTAAGCTTGACTAAACTTTTAAGCCTGGTCATTGTGCAGGGTCTTCCATTTCTCTCCATCTGCAGCTTCCCGCTACACCTCTGGATAAGACATGTCTTGCATCCCTCCTAAGGGACTGCAAGGTCCCTCTCCACTAGGGGTGAGGAACACAGCTGCTGCTGATGTCAGACTGGCCTCGCCCCTGACAGTCACTCACCATCACTCGGGTAGCCTGCGCTGGACACCACTTAGACTCTACATCTGTGGCCAATAGAATGATGTATTTCAAGACCTCATGAAAATGACTTTGGTTCATTGGCTGTTCTGTATTAGCCACACTGCTGCCTCCCTCAGAGGGAGGTAGCCTTTATATGGCAGCACATTTGGTTCTTTTAATCCTGCTGCTTTGGTTGTTTCCATAAGAAAAAGGGTGCTCTGTGCACTGTCTTGATAATGGTCATGCCACCGTTCCGTCCAAGGTAGCAGCAGGCATGTCAGCTTGTACTGCAGAAAGTGGCTGAAGCCTGCAGTGGGTAAGGATTTGTCAGAAAAACCCCAACAAGGAGAAAAGGCTGGGCTTCAAGGCGTGCCATGGCCAAAAACTCTTGTGCATTTTTAGTTTATGCAACAATTGGGCAGGGTATCCTTCTCCTTGGGAAAACCCAGGTTCAGTGAGGGTCAGAAGGCTTCCCCAGTCACTCAGACAGTACGAGGAGATGCTGTGTCCCTGACTGTCTCTGATTCCAAAGCCCAGGCCCTTGGAGCCACCCTGCTCAGGGAGTCACAGCATGAGTTACCCTGGCAGGACTTGAACCCAGCTGTGTCTGGTTCTGAAGTCCATACTTTTCCCTGGACTGTGTGGCACCCCTGAATAACACTGAAGTTTCCACTGTCTGAGAGAGCCAGGTCTCCCTTACTAATAGCCTTTCTTGCTGGGAAGCCCTGTACCTCTGTGAGTGGCCCAGGTGTGAGGTGAGAAGGCAAAGCCCTTTGGAGGCCCCAACTCCAAGACAGGGCAGCTCTAGCCACCCTGCCCAGCTGCCCTGCCAAGGGCTTTGGGCCTCAGCCACCTGTGAGATCAGAGGTTTCACAACCATGGAGGGTGGTGTGTGTGTGTGTGGTGGGGGTTAGCGTTCCAATGGCGTTCGTTCAGCCAGTACATCAGTGCCCACCCTGCCAGGCACTGTCCCCGGGGCTGGGGTTCAGAGCAGTGAATGAAACAGAAGCTCCTGGTCTCAGAGCCTTTACACTGGGAGGGAGAGACAAAAACACGGATGAGCAGACAAGTCCTGCGATCCCAGGTGACGACACGTGCTGTGGAGAAAGCAAAACAGGGCAATGGGGAGGGTGTGGCCTGTCTGAACAGAGGCCTGAAGACTTAAGGGAAAGAGTCTCAGCAGTAGGAAGGAGGAGTAAGGGTGGGAAGCTCAGCCCTGAGCTGAGGCTGTGAGCAGGCGCTCCCAGAAGGAGAGGTAAGGAGGCCGGTGTGGCTGAGCGCCAGGCCAGGGGCAGAGTGTGGGGAATGAGGCTGAGGACCTGCAAGGTCACATGGGCTGCAACAGGACGCCGGAGTTTATTCTATGTGAGATGGGACAACACTGGACATGGTAAAGGATCCCTCAGGTGGCGACCAGACCCAGGAGGAGGACGAGGAGAGCAGGTGTGAGGTGGTCGCGATGTCCAGGGAGCTTAGACTCCGTGGGAGAGGTGGGAAATGACCAGGCTGATCATGTTCTGACAGTACAGCTGATAGGATTTGCTGAGGAACTGGAAGAGGAGAGAAAGGGAAGTCAAAGGTGACCTTTAGTTTTTGTGAGAAAGCACATGTCAGCGGTGGTGCCAGCTACTGGGGTTAGAATGTGGCAGGTAGGGTGGGGGCAGAGTCAAGGATGTGGAGTTTAAGGGGTCCATAAGACATCCATAAGATATCCAAGGGAGCTTGTCATGTCGGCCAACATTTAGACGAATCTGGAGTTGAGGCAGGAGTCGGGGTTGGAGGCAGGATAGGAGGAGTCAGCTGCACGAAGCCACTGAATGTCCTACGATTAAATGGGGTCCCTAGGGGTGGATGTGGATGGCAGAGAAAAGGAGAGAGCCCAGCACTGAGAAACAGGGCAGGACAGTGGTCTGCAGAGGAGACAAAGAGGACTGGCTGCAGTGAGACAGGAAGAAACTGAGGAGAGACGGTTGTTCTAGAGGCCAGAGAGTGATCGTTTCAGCAGCAAAGGATGATGGAGGCCAACACGTCAGATGCCTCTGCCAAGGAGCATAAGAGGGGCCTGAGCACCGGCCTTTGGATTTGGCAGCTCGGGGTGATCTGTAGCTGGGAGAAGGGAGTTTCGAGCCTGACTTGCCGTGTGTGCAGCTGGCAGCCCATGCCTTGGCTCCTCACTGCTGCGATCCGCTGCCGCTGTGGCCAGGGAGCTCTTCTGATTGCTGAGCTGACTTCGACCCACTCTTCTTTTCCTGGCTTTGATCTGCTCCCACTCCCAAGGGTTCTTTATATCGACTCAGGCAGTTCATGTGTATTCAGTTCAGTTCAGTTCACTTCAGTCGCTCAGTCGTGTCCGACTCTTTGCGACCCCATGAATTGCAGCACACCTGGCCTCCCTATCCATCACCAACTCCCGGAGTTCACTCAGACTCACGTCCATCGAGTCCGTGATGCCATCCAGCCATCTCATCCTCCGTCGTCCCCTTCTCCTCCTGCCCGCAACCCCTCCCAGCATCAGAGTCTTTTCCAATGAGTCAACTCTTCGCATGAGGTGGCCAAAGTACTGGAGTTTCAGCTTTAGCATCATTCCTTCCAAAGAATGATGAGGCTGATCTCCTTTAGAATGGACTGGTTGGATCTCCTTGCAGTCCAAGGGGCTCCCAAGAGTCTTCTCCAACACCACAGTTCAAAAGCATCGATTCTTTGGTGCTCAGCCTTCTTCACAGTCCAACTCTCACATCCATACATGACCACTGTATTAGGTTGAACTAAATCAAATTACCATTTTAGCAGGTCAAAAGCACCCGAATATTGGCAAACAGTATGGTTCAACCTGAAACATGATGCTAAAGTACTTAGCATCATACCAGGCATGGACTGGGGCTTCCCAGGTGGTGCTAGTGGTAAAGAACCTGGCTGCCAATGCAGGAGACATGAGATGTGGGTTCAGTCCCTGGGTCGGGAAGATCCCCTAGAGGAAAGCATGGCAACCCAACCCAGTATTCTTGCCTAGAGAATCCCATGGGCAGTGGAGCCTGGTGGGCTACAGTCCATGGGGTCTCAAAGAGTCAGACATGACTGAAGTGACTTAGCACAGATGCCCAGGCGTGGACTAAGTACCCAATAAATGCCAGGTGTTACTCCACATCTCATCCCCTCCTCTAGGAGGTGTGGCTATTCTCATTTTCCTGGTGAAGAAGATCAGGAGCTTGCCCAAGGACTCGTGGTCACCAGCCTGCAGAGCTGGGAAGATGCTCACTCTCCTCCAACCTCTCTCTCCTGGCCTTGCCAGCATGCTGCTTGCTCTGGGGCAGAGAGAGAGAGGCCAGCCCTACCCATTCTGGGGGCTCCTGAAAACTCAGACACCCTCCCAGAAGCTTCCCAAGACATCATTCCCCCTACCAAGAGTTGTAGCTCTGGGAATGACCTCTCTTGGGGGAGACAGAAGGAGAAAGGCTGCGGTGGAGGCTGAGCCCAGAGCTAGCCCAGGAGTGGAAGGGGAGAGGTGTTGTCCATATAAGGATGTGTATTTCTCTCTATTTCGAGGCCCCCATCTCCCCACACCACCACCTTCCTCCCCCGTGCTTCTTTGGGGGCACAAGCAGGCCAGCAAAGGACTTCCAGCCCTGGGGCCCAGATCTAGAAATGGAGTTCAGTTTCATCACAAGCTGATTAAAATAGACAGAAAATACACGCTGCTCTTAAACTTTTATAACTATTATTTTTATCCCCTGGGCAGCTGTGTGAGCACAAAGCTGGTTCTGATTAAGCACATGGTCCTCCCAGCCTACTCCTGGCTGTGGTTCTCACGGACAGACTGATAGTTAATGGCTTGTGGTACAGGCACAACCCCCAGGGGGGCGGGGGCGCTGCAGAGGAAAGAGGGGACTCCTCCCACCCCTGCAGTGCCCCACCCCTGCAGTGCCCCACGTCTGTCTGCAGGAGTGCCTGGTTTGACAGTGAAAGTTGTGCCCCTTTCCCCAGGGCCAGATGGAAAGATAAGTGCAGGGAACCTCTACAAACAAAACTCAAAGCACAAGACAGTCGTGTCTGACTCTTGGTGACCCCATGGACTGTAGCCTGCCAGGCTCACATGTCACTGCAAAGCAGTCACCCACGCTCTGAGGACAGATGCAGGGGCAGGAAACATGCAGCAGGGCCTCCAGGAGGGCTTTCTGAAGGGGAAGGATTTTAAAGTGGATTTGGGAAGGAGGCCAGGCACTGTGGCAAACAGGAGAAGTGAATGAATAGGTAAATGATCACCGAGTCTCGCAGTGCTGCGAGGCAGAGAAAGTAAGTGTCGTTTCCTTTGTACAAATGTGGAAACAGAGACCCGGGGCATGATCCCAGGATTACTGACGACAAAGGCGAAACTAGAGCCGTCCTCTCTCCTTCCGGATCTCCATCTCTCTAATGGTGCTCAGAAGCAAAGCCCACCACAACCCCACGAGGAGAGAAGGGATCTCAGCCCCTGTCTGCCTTCCTTCAGGCACTCAGGGAGACTGGGCCTCTCGTCCTCTGCTTGCTTGGGCCTCAGTCTCCCCATCATTGAAATAGAAAGTCTTGATCCTTCTTTACCTCCCTCCTCGGATGCCCTGGAACTCACTGGGGAAAAGATGGCGAGAAGAGTGCTGATGCCAAGGAAAAGAGGACCGTGTGTACCTACTCTGTGCTCACTGCCTCTTCCTTAAAAGGGGGGAAAACAAAGCAATGTCTGGCTGTGCCTTTCTTTGAATTGCTATTGGTGCTGTTGGTGCTGGTCTGGAAGGAAGGGAAGAAGGGAGGGCCTCAGACAAGGGAAACTAGACTCATCTCATGATCTTGGTTTGTGGCCGCCTCATCCACAAATGTCAAGGGAAGCATGGACAGGTCTTCCTGGCTCTAGCAGTAGTCCCTGAGACCCGCCCCTACCTCTGCACTCACCCACAGACCCACCCACCTGACGAGAGAGACTAGCAGTTTTCAGCCTGGCGGCATATTATTGACACCTAGCCCCCCCACCCAGACCAATCAAGTTGGGATCTGGGGAGTGAGATACCAAGGTACAGGTGCTTCTAATGAGCAGCCAAGGTTGAGAACCAAAGGTTGATAAATATGTACTGAGGATTTTTCTGTAGATGACAATGACCTCTATTTCTGGGGAGAATACCCAATAAGAGAAAATGAAATCATCCCTTCCCCATGGCACTTCCTGCTCCTTCATCCATGTCCACACAGAGACCAGTGTGGGGGCAGCCCACTGAGGAGACAGGACACAGGCCACGTCAGCTATGGACGGCAGGGCCCCTGACTCATCATCTGGGGCTTTTTGGCTCTTACGGAAGGTGGCAGAGGATAACACGCAGCTGGGGATGGCGGCAGGGCAAGGGGATTCCTGAAATTACCCAGCTAACAAAGAGTGGGCCGGCCCTGGCTTAGGAAGGCAGCCTACTGGAGTAAAGGAATATATAGGGACAGACCCACATTCTAGAGCAGGAAAGGAATCCGATGCCATCTAGAAGGAGCAATGCATTCTGAGAGGAGCAATGAGTCTGCATGCCAGGGAAGCGTATATGCCCAGCCCCTAGTTCTGTGCTTATGTGCCCACCTGCCAGAGCCCCTACTGTCCAGTCTAGGGAAGAGCACGTGTTAGCAGCCGGGATTGCCCCACCCTGGAGGAGGGACAGGGAGATGGCCCTTCCTCACCAGCCAAGCCACAGGAATGTGGCCAAGCATCAGCTGGAAATTCCCACCCACTGCTTGCTCCCTTGTGCTTCCTCTTCAGGGGCAGGAAGAGAATGCACAGGAAGGGGCTCTGAGTGGGGGAGGCTCCCTCCTAGCACGGTCTCTGAAGGGAGTTCCTTGTGGGGAAAATGCTGGAACCTAGTGATAGTGGCACAGCCAGCTCCTTCTTATCCTGTCTGCAGGCAGTTTCCCTGCGACTTGCTCCAGTCCGGTCTCTTCAAGGCCCAGTGAGGGCCTTTTCCTTTTCCACTCAGCTCAGCCCAGCACCGTGTTATCCTTGGGAATAAAAAAAAAAAAAAAAAAAAATAGTGCAATGTGAGAGTTGCAAGTTAAGCTTTATTTAGTGCAAAATGAGAACTATAACCCAGGAGGCAGCACCTCAGATAGCTCTGAGAAACTACTCCAAAGAGATGGGGGTGGAAAGGTAAGTATATATGAAATGTTGGTGAAGGGTGAATACATGCAATCAAGCACATATTTTTCCAGAAGGTTTCTGCTAGTCTCGTGATGCTTGTGCTAGTCATAAGAAACAGTCATCACCATGAAGGATTTTAGTGTTTTTCTAGATATGAGGAGATACAAGAATTGGGCTTCTAAAATTTGCTCCTGAAAATATGTTTATCTGAAGTCGTGTCCTGCAAGTTTCCTACCCGCTGCCCTCCCAGAGCATAGAGTGCCTCAGCTCTGCTCTCCACCCTGAACTCCTTTCAGGAGGTATTGGAGGTCAGCAGCACTTTATTGAATCTTTGTGGAGGTAGATGGCAAGAGCCCATGGCAAGTGCCAGTTTGTAGTTGACGCCCTGCTGCTAAGGGAGGGCTTCCCCTGGCATCATCCACACTTGGCGTGAACGTGAAGAGGGATCGTGGAGGACAGGCTTGAGGAGTCTTGTAGCATTTCAGTTCTGCCCAGAGGCTACCACTGCAGGGTTCCACTGGGTCCGCTTTGGGGAGGGAGCGGAAGCCCCCATGGCAGGTCCAAGGTTCAGTCCAGAGCAAGTGAGCATGCCAACTGCCTGCTCAGAGGCCTCCATCTGATCTGGAGGTCTGACCGTCAGTGCCCTTGTTCCAAGGGAGTTAGAGAAAACGGAGGCCTCAAGACCCCTCCAGATCATGAGCCCAAGGGCAGCCACCCTGTGCCCTGCTTCCTCTGTTTAAGAGACCTCTCTGCACAGAGCAGGCTTCTGGAAGTCCAGAATGTTCAGCCTAAGTGGGTTAAGACCCAGTGAAGGGAAAGGCAGTGCCTGGGTGAGCAGAGGGGCCCTGCTGATGTGATTCTGCTGGCCCGCACCTGCAGCAGAGGTGGAGATGCTCACCAGCTCCCAGGGTAGCCTGTCCATCCATCTTCAAGGGGACTTTGCTCTGCACTCGATGTATAAGGCCTGGTGGCACAACTGCTCCTTCTTTGGTGCTCTTGATGCCAGCCCAGGTGCCATCTGCCCCGTAGCATGAAGGGCCCTTCAAGTGGAGCAGGGTTGGGATGACTATCGTGGTGGGTGGTGGAGGTGGGATTTTTATTGCAACGTCTCTTCTGCTTCTTTCCCTGGGTGGCCGTCGACTCATGTTTGTTATTCTCATTTAGTTCCAGATGCCCCCACCAGTGAAAATGCAAAGGCCCCAGAGATGAAAGCCCGGAGGCCGAAGAGCTCTCTTCCTCCTGTGCTAGGAACAGAGAGTAAGTACCTGTTCAGCTCTTCCAGGCAAGCTCAGGACCAAGGGCCACCACTGCCTTGCCCGTGCTCTGCAGAGCCTGGCCTCTGTCCTCACCCTGGTACCCCATGAGCTCCTGGTGACCCTTCCTCACCCCTCCCATGTCTTCAGGCCTAAGGATATCCACGTCCTTTGTCAGCCCCACTCAGGCCCCGTCTGCTTCCCACCAAGACCCCTGGGAGACCATCCCCTAGTCTCTCTCAGCTGTCTTTCCTGCCAAATGCACCTTCTCAAGGGGCTCTGACCAGATAAATCCCAGCTGGAGTGCCCAGTTGCCCGCAGAGCCCACCAGCCCCGTATGAGTGAACCTTCCCAGGTGGCCACCCTGGCACGCCTGCCACATGTGCACACACCTTCAGACATCGCCCCCAGCCTTCCTGTCTGAGTGCTGCCCCCACCCCTCAGCTCCTTTCCCCCATTTTATCCTCAAGGCAAGCTGAGCTCCTTGGCATGCTTCAGCCATCCCTGTGCTCCTCCCCTCGTGCCTGTGCTTGGACATCTCTGTCTTCAGACAGACCCCCACGGAAAACCGTCTCATCCCTGAGTTTGTCCCTGCTCTGGCTGAAAGGAGCTCTTCCCTCCTGTGAGCCCCTGTAGTGCTCAGCGCCCACTTCTGCCAGAAGGCTGTCTCCTTCCCAGTGTCATGGTGACATGTCTGTCTCCTCCCTCCTACTTTGTAAGGTGATTGGGCCAACTCAGGGGTGCACCTTTCAGGATGACGGTGCCATGACCTGTTTGTAGAATGGCCTAACCCACATCTTTTGGAATCAGCTTGCAGCTGTGGTCTAAACAGCTCAGCAGGAATGGGGCTTTTTCTGTGACTCTGCATGGCTTTCTCCCTCTTTTTAGGTCTCAGCCTCCTCCAGGACCCCCTTATCTTAGGGGGGGGCTTTTACAGGCCCATAAAAATGTTTCAATATCTTATGAAATTAGGAAGAAAATTAACTTTTAGATCAAAGAAGATGTTTTACTTTTTAATATTAATATCCTTACCCACATCTTTTGGAATCAGCTTGCAGCTGTGGTCTAAACAGCTCAGCAGGAATGGGGCTTTTTCTGTGACTCTGCATGGCTTTCTCCCTCTTTTTAGGTCTCAGCCTCCTCCAGGACCCCCTTATCTTAGGGGGGGGCTTTTACAGGCCCATAAAAATGTTTCAATATCTTATGAAATTAGGAAGAAAATTAACTTTTAGATCAAAGAAGATGTTTTACTTTTTAATATTAATATTTATCTTTATACAATGCAGTTATAAAATGTAACTTACATATATACATACATATATATATATATATATACATTTTTTTTTTCTTTAATGAATGAAAGGGCCCTGAAAGGTAAAGGTGCTTAGAGCTCACAAAGATCATAAGGCAGCCCTGGCTTCCCCTACTGATGAACTATTATCTAATTTTGTTAGAACTTTGCCTTGAAAGCTCCAATGTTAACAGGAGGTATGGGGTTTCCTGGACATTCCCAACACACTCTTTCTGTGTTTTAAAGAGCAAAAGACAAGACAAACTCCTGAATACCCGTGCTAGCAAGGGAAGTGAGCGAGGGTAATTCACAGGCTGCCTCTGCTTTTCCATTACAAGGCAGTGTTCTGGAACTTAGTTTTATTCGCATCTCATCAAAGCGACATATTTCCCTCCCCAGTGAGGAGCTTGGGTTCCTCATGTACATACAGTCTAGGCTGTCGGGGGCCCTCTCAGCCTGCAGTATGCTGTGCCAACCGAACTGGAGTGATAATTTCTCATGGATATCTAACTACCTGGGAGCCTCTGAGTATCCAAAGTGGGCATTTAATGAGTTGTTCGAAATGCAGAAACAATTCTTTTAAAAAACCTGGTGAGAACAGGTTAGTGATTTTATCTTCTGACTTGGGCCTGTGTTCTTAGTTATGGGAGCAAATCAGCAGGAGTGACATGGGCTCTTAGAAAAGCACCAAGTGGCAGTGAACTGGGTCTGAGCGACTGTTCTTTCCTTCTGGGGGCAGAAGCAGGGATTCCAGGGTGCTGGGGTCCAGCCCCGGTGGATCCAGGGTAATTCAAAGCAGGGACAGAGTCAGCGTCCTAGGAAAGAGCTATTTAATTAGAAATATGAAGAGAGATTAGGAAAGAATAGTGTAGTAGGAAAGTTAGTGGAGAAAAAGAGGCTGAATAGCTTGGTTTACGAGGAAAACCAATAAAACTCCAAGACAAGGAGTTTGCACCACCTACGTAGGCCACCAGTGCCCGCTTGAATAGTGGAGGGTGCCCCGCCTTGGGGTCCCTCTTGCGTGGGTCTTAGAAGCCAGGGCAAGTAAGTAGACCTGGCGAGCCTCCACACTCCAGATGGGAATTCAGCCAGAAAAGAAGAGAACGAGAAAAGACCACATGGGGGAAACCAGTCTTTCCAGGAACTGGTCCGTTTCTTTATTTTCCAGGTCCACTTTTATACCTTTAGTTATACATAGAGATAAATGTAAGAAACAGAGTCACGCAGGGTCAGCTGCTCCAACCCTTATCTAAAGACAGTGTTCTCAGTATATCTTTGTTTTCACAAGGGTCTTACATTTGTTTACCATATCTTCTGGTCTGGAGACAATCAACATTTTATGGCCCCACCTTACTTTCTATTGATAAAGGTTAGTCCATCAGAAAACTTGTTTCCCCTTAAGATCTACTTAGTCTTAAGATAGTGATAAAGTTACATTTTTACATAGCAAGGACACAATGATTTATAACAAAGTACAGTGATCTATAACAAAAGAGAAAATTCATTAACTCAAAAAGTCTAGTATTGCTAACNGGGGGGGCTTTTACAGGCCCATAAAAATGTTTCAATATCTTATGAAATTAGGAAGAAAATTAACTTTTAGATCAAAGAAGATGTTTTACTTTTTAATATTAATATTTATCTTTATACAATGCAGTTATAAAATGTAACTTACATATATACATACATATATATATATATATATACATTTTTTTTTTCTTTAATGAATGAAAGGGCCCTGAAAGGTAAAGGTGCTTAGAGCTCACAAAGATCATAAGGCAGCCCTGGCTTCCCCTACTGATGAACTATTATCTAATTTTGTTAGAACTTTGCCTTGAAAGCTCCAATGTTAACAGGAGGTATGGGGTTTCCTGGACATTCCCAACACACTCTTTCTGTGTTTTAAAGAGCAAAAGACAAGACAAACTCCTGAATACCCGTGCTAGCAAGGGAAGTGAGCGAGGGTAATTCACAGGCTGCCTCTGCTTTTCCATTACAAGGCAGTGTTCTGGAACTTAGTTTTATTCGCATCTCATCAAAGCGACATATTTCCCTCCCCAGTGAGGAGCTTGGGTTCCTCATGTACATACAGTCTAGGCTGTCGGGGGCCCTCTCAGCCTGCAGTATGCTGTGCCAACCGAACTGGAGTGATAATTTCTCATGGATATCTAACTACCTGGGAGCCTCTGAGTATCCAAAGTGGGCATTTAATGAGTTGTTCGAAATGCAGAAACAATTCTTTTAAAAAACCTGGTGAGAACAGGTTAGTGATTTTATCTTCTGACTTGGGCCTGTGTTCTTAGTTATGGGAGCAAATCAGCAGGAGTGACATGGGCTCTTAGAAAAGCACCAAGTGGCAGTGAACTGGGTCTGAGCGACTGTTCTTCCCTTCTGGGGGCAGAAGCAGGGATTCCAGGGTGCTGGGGTCCAGCCCTGGTGGATCCAGGGTAATTCAAAGCGGGGACAGAGTCAGCGTCCTAGGAAAGAGCTATTTAATTAGAAATATAAAGAGAGATTAGGAAAGAATAGTGTAGTAGGAAAGTTAGTGGAGAAAAAGAGGCTGAATAGCTTGGTTTACGAGGAAAACCAATAAAACTCCAAGACAAGGAGTTTGCACCACCTACGTAGGCCACCAGTGCCCGCTTGAATAGTGGAGGGTGCCCCGCCTTGGGGTCCCTCTTGCGTGGGTCTTAGAAGCCAGGGCAAGTAAGTAGACCTGGCGAGCCTCCACACTCCAGATGGGAATTCAGCCAGAAAAGAAGAGAACGAGAAAAGACCACATGGGGGAAACCAGTCTTTCCAGGAACTGGTCCGTTTCTTTATTTTCCAGGTCCACTTTTATACCTTTAGTTATACATAGAGATAAATGTAAGAAACAGAGTCACGCAGGGTCAGCTGCTCCAACCCTTATCTAAAGACAGTGTTCTCAGTATATCTTTGTTTTCACAAGGGTCTTACATTTGTTTACCATATCTTCTGGTCTGGAGACAATCAACATTTTATGGCCCCACCTTACTTTCTATTGATAAAGGTTAGTCCATCAGAAAACTTGTTTCCCCTTAAGATCTACTTAGTCTTAAGATAGTGATAAAGTTACATTTTTACATAGCAAGGACACAGTGATTTATAACAAAGAAAGAGGAGTACAGTGATCTATAACAGAAAATTCATTAACTCAAAAGTCTAGTATTGCTAACATCAAAACTACTATATTTCCTTTTCTACATTCCGATTACATTGATTAACATACTCCCAGGTGCCTAAGGATATGGAGGCCTGGCAGCAGTCATTAACTCAGCAATGAAACCCTTCACCAACATGATTTTTATCTTTAGGAAAACCCTATGCTAACTAAGACTTTCAAAATACTCCGAACTCTCTGTGCTGTTTATGGTTGAGAGGTTGTAAACAATCATGTAAGTAGTAACAAGAGTGTGGGTACTCCTGTCACACAAGCTAGTCTGCCAGCAGAGAGGTTTTGGACTGAAACATCCTTGTCACGCCCAGGAGATTTATTAACTGGAGTCCTAAGTTAACTCCCTTTCAGAGAGAGGTGGTGGGGATAGCCCCCCGTATAATGTCAGAAGAGTAGGCGAAAAGCACAATGCAGTAAGGCAGGCAGACTCTGGTTGGGGGCAGATGCACGAGCAGATCCAGCGAGGCTTCCTTAAGGCCCAACTCGCCTTTGCCTGTCGGGCCCCTTAATCTCATGACCTTTGCCACGGGCAGGACTCCTCATGCTGGCTCCCGGCACCTGGGATCCAGCTGGGAGGTCAGCAGTCTCCTGTCCTCCGCCCTGGCACATCCATTCCAATGAGATCCCCAGGGAAGGGAGGTGGAGTGGGAGGAGAGTTGTGAAAGAGAGACAGAAGCTGGAGACAGTGAGCAGCCTCGTGCGTTTGTTGCCCTGGAGAAGAAGTCTTCAGAAAACCCTGGTCAAGTTGTCATCAGGCACTTCTAGGGAAGGTGCTCGCAACCCTGGCTGCATATTAGATTCACCTGCTGCTGCTGCTGCTGCTGCTAAGTCACTTCAGTCGTGTCCAACTCTATGTGACCCCATAGACGGCAGCCCACCAGGCTCCCCCATCCCTGGGATTCTCCAGGCAAGAATACTGGAGTGGGTTGCCATTTCCTTCTCCAATGCATGAAAGAGAAAAGTGAAAGTGAAGTCCCTCAGTCTGTCCGACTGTTAGCGACCCCATGGACTGCAGCCCACCAGGCTACTCCGTCCATTGGATTTTCCAGGCAAGAGTACTGGGGTGGGGTGCCCTTGCCTTCCCCGATTAGATTCACCTAGGGACCATTTAGAAACACTGCTGCCTGCTGTACCCCAGACTCGTTGGATCAGAACCTCCTCTGGTGGTGGACAGCTTCAGTATTTGTTTCAGCTCCTGGGCCATTCCAAGGTGCAGCCAGTCAGGCTGGAGAGCAGCTGCTCCAGACGGAAGCCTGGTGCTTTTGCACCTCCGGTCTTGAGAAAGCAGAAGCGGGTCTTCTCTACTGCCTCCCTTAAATGTGGAACCACCTGGGGGCTCCCCAGGCCCAGGTCCTCAGGGTATCCCAGCACCCGCCTTTACAGAGGGAGCAAGATGCTCTGTGGTAGAGGCTGAGCCCCGTGGTTCTTTCCCCTGCAGAGGGCTCAGGGAATGGGGCTCAGCGGGCAGTGCTGCTTAACAGGAGGGGCAGGGCTGGCTGAAAGTGCTTTCTCTCCCTAGCAGACACACACATCTGTGATGGCGTTAGCTTCAGCCAACACTGCTTGTCTGCTGAAGGGAAATTTCACTCTGTGTAGAAAAGCCTTCAAGTTGGAGTCACAGACAGATGTCTTACTCCCAAAAGGATGGAAATGTGTGTCTCCATGTATGGTAATGGCCACGCTGAATCTCTTTGCTGGCCCACGACCCCTGCCCCCTCATTACCCCAGCCATCACCCACTGGGATGCTGAGAACATTAGCAGGGTGATTCCTTCAGAAACCTGCAGGTTCCCTGGGTACCTGCGCGCCACCATGGGACTTCCTTCCCAGGAGGCTCCTGAGAAGGTAGCTGCCGGAGATAGGAAATGAAGGGGATGACTTTCAGATCTGCACCCGAGTTTTTTTTCTCACTTTGGGGGATAATTTGCATTATTTTTTAATGACATACATTAAATATGCCTGTCTTCTTGTTCAAATATTTTGAATAGTACAGAAGTTTACCCAGTGCAACATGAAAGCCCTCTTTCATCTTACCCCTAATTCCACTCACCTCCTTAAATATATTCACAATTACTGTTTTATAAATTTTCTTATATACACATGCAAATATATTAGTTGAATTTTTCCAACAGAAGTGGAATTATGCAGTCTGTGTACCTCTTCAACTTGTCTTATTCTGTTAGCATTGCCATCCTCTGCCCCAGACATTTCTGATTCCATGAGAAAGCCCAGATTCTTATGTCGTGGAGTGGTCTGGCTGTGTATGTGTATTCATTTTTGTCAAGGACTGGGAAGTACCTAATGTAACCAGGAAGTACATCTTTCCTCCTGTGGCCAAGGGAAAGCTGAGTGGTTTTCTTGTCAAACAGATGGTGGCCAGATGCATGTCTGGTGGCCTCCCCTTCCCAGCTTGAATGTTTGGTCCTGTGAAGAGCTGTCAGGTATGAGAGTGGATGGTCCTCGTCCACACATTGCCTAAGAGGCCCTGGGGCCACCGCTGCAGCCAAGGTCTGGGGAACATGAGGGAAAAGCCAAGCTGATTTGCCCAAACCCAAGGGGCTGGATGAGAGAAAACTGGTAAAAGTACAAGTTAACCTGCTGGACAGCAGCTCACAAGTACAGAAGTGAGGGGTCAGATTTGGGAAGTGTGGGAAGATTTCTGAATGAGAGAGGTGGTGAGCCAGGTTACAAAGGAGGAGAGAAATGTGGTTTGGTTGATGAGGAATAACATTCCTCTTACTGAGGAAAGACTAGAGGGAGAAATGTGCAAGTGTTACAGAAGATCACAAGGACCTCTGATTCAGTCATCTGCCCATCGCACAAAACAAGAGTTTTCCTGAGCACCTATGTAGCAGGCATCATCTCAGACAGTCTGTGTTGCTTTGGGCAAGTCTCATTCCACCAAGCTATGATTAGTTGTTCCCATTTTACAGATGAGCTGAACTGAGTCTTAGAGAGCTAAACTGCCCTCCCCAGATTGTCAGCTGGTAGGATGTGGGCACTGTGAGGCGGCCTGACCCATGCTCCCCCCACACCAGTCTGTGCCTTCCACAGTCTCAGGGCCACCCTTGTGCTGTCCACACAGTGGAGGCACTGTGCTCCAGGGGACACAGGTCTGACTGCCATCAGAGCTGCGGGGAGAAAAAGGTGACAGCTGGTAAGCTTTCCTGGTTCTTGAGACCTGTCAGGGTCTTTGCTGCATGGCTCTCAATGGGAATTTTTTAATAACTTTATTCTGGCATAATTTCAAATTTACTGAAAAGGTGCAAGAATAGTATAAGAAACTCTTGTACACCATTTACTTAGATTCAGCCATTATTTACATTTTGTCCTATTGTTTTGTCATTATGTATAAACTCACATATATACACCATTAATCAAATATTCATATCTCTAATACCATATATATGCTATATCTAGTCATACATATTCACCATTCACCATATAGAGATGGATTTCTCTTGTGGTTCAGCTGGTAAAGAATCTGCCTGCAATGTGGGAGACCTGGGTTCGATCCCTGGGTTAGGAAGATCCCCTGGAGAAGGGAATGGCTACCCACTCCAGTATTCTGGCCTGGAGAATTCCCCCTGTATAGTTCATGGGGTTGCAAAGAGTTGGACAAGACTGAGCGACTTTCACTTTCATATAAAGACAAATATATATACTGCTTACAAATAGATATCATGCCCTAGACCTCTAAATAAATGTCTTATTGTATATCTTCTAAGACTGTAACCGCAGTGCAGTTCTTAAAATCAGGACATCTAACATTGAACTGATACTACCTAACCCACAGCCCCACACTTGACTTTTGTCAATTGTCCTTCTTTCCGGCTGCTTTCCCCCCTCTTGATGGAAGTGTAGTGTCTGCGCTCCTGGAAAACTTTATGCACATCTCCAGCTCAGAGTGGGTCGTCTCCCACCTTTGAAGAAGGAACAGGGAGGAGCGCGGGCTGGGGGAAAAACATCTTCCACCTGTGGGGGTGTGGGGACGTGGGGGGCCGCAACACCCTTCCTTGTCAGACCTCCAGATGCCCCTTTACTGTGTGTTCCCCATGCTGGGCCAGCACTCAGGCACCAGGTACCACCAGACAGCCCTTGGGGTGGAGAGCAGGGAATGAAGGTTCTTGGTTCTGCCTCTGGTTGAATGTGGCCTTGACCTTGGTCAAAGCCCCTCCTCCTTCTACAGTGTCAAGTGGGGACTTTCTCCAACTGACCCCAGGCCTTTTCTAGCTCTGACATCAGGCCATTCAGTAGAATGCTTTTCTTTGGAGTGATGCAGGGTTGGCTAAAGCCCTTCACATCATCTGGTGTGTGGAAGGTGGAAGCTCCAGCAAGTGTGAACACACTACAGCAGAGACATCCATGCAGGAGGGAGGCTGTATGCATGGAGTCCAGGTTGAGGGTGTTCCAGCTGGAGGGGATCTGACGAGTTTTGTGTGAAAGAGACATTGCTGGGCTTAAGGAATGGCTTGAGAAAAATACAGAGAGGCAGGATCCAGTGATTAAGACTCTGAGCTTCCAACACAGGGGGTTCGGGTTCAATTCCTGGTCCAGGAACCAGGATCCCTGGTCTAGGATCCCACTTGCTACATAGTGTGGCCAAAAAGAAAAAAAGAAAACACGGACAGGCACTGTGATAACAGGCCCAGGGATTCCTCCTATCAGTCTGTAAAGCTGATGATCTTTTAGAAAAGACAAATATCCATAGGGCCATGTAGAATTAGGGAACAGGAACCAAGGCCTGTCCATCTCTGAAATGTCTTCCCTTTTGGAGTGTCTTCATCATTTCCCATGTTCCTGGGATCTGGAGATGGTGAAGGTAGAACACCCCTTGTGTTCTATGCCTGGTCTTGGCCTGAGCTTCACCTCTTTTACCAGTCTCTTTGACCTTTCTCACTACTATCTCAGATTATGATGCTCTTAGATGTCTTTGCCTTGGTCTCCTGAATGTGTCTCTCCCTGAAACCAAAAGTTGGTCACCTTGAAAAGCAGTGTCCAGTTATCTTGAAGGGTTTCTCCAGGATCCTATCTTTCTTTTCAATATGCTTTCCAGGAGTCAAAGGGCTGGAAGGAAATGCTGGAGAGGTTAAGACTTGGCATCGAGACTTGCTTGACAGGGAGAGTTGTGGGACCCTGGGAGAGAAGCAGGGCTATTTCCATGAATGTCTTTGGAAGCTGAGCCAGCTCCTCGTTACTCCCAACCAAAGTATTGGTCTTGGTGTGCATGCCGCCCTCCAGCACACTGGGTGTGTGGACCTGTGCTTCCACCCCTGGACTGCTGGGTCCATCTACTTCCCTGCTCTGCCGTCGTCTCCCACGAGCCAGTTCCGTGGCAGGGTGGGTCCTCCCAGGGATGCCCTGGAGGGTGCCAGTCAGACAACGCTGGCACTGCTGTCCTGGCCATGTGGGCTCCCTCTTTCACAACTGTCCCAATGTTCTGCATCCCGGCGGCCCGGGGCTGGGTATTTGCAGTAACAAGAGGATCAGTGTTCCTCTGGAATCTTATGTGACGGCCTTTGCTGTGAGGGAATGTGTACAGGAAATTTGCCCAGAGATGTTCATTCTGGGAAAATGACCAATGTTTTTCCACAAGTTTGTAAGGAGGGGCTGGAAAGGGCCTGATGTGTGTGGGGTTGGGGGTTGGGGTGGANGTGACGGCCTTTGCTGTGAGGGAATGTGTACAGGAAATTTGCCCAGAGATGTTCATTCTGGGAAAATGACCAATGTTTTTCCACAAGTTTGTAAGGAGGGGCTGGAAAGGGCCTGATGTGTGTGGGGTTGGGGGTTGGGGTGGAGGGGGACAGCGTCGAGGGTGCTGTTTAAAGCCCCCTGGAACCCTGAGCCTGCCCCAGTGCAGGACAGTGAGATTTAGCCCCATCCCCAGATCCTCACGGCCACCTGCTGCAGTGACACAGCCTGCAGGGTGGGTGCCCCCTTCACATGTCACCCAGCCCTTGTCCCCTTCAGGAGCTTGTGGCAGAAAGTGAATGCTTATCTGGGGAATTGTGATGGGTTTGATGTCTGTTTTTAGCTAGCTACCTAAAAAGGGAAATGTCCCCAGCGAGGCAGAGATCCAGGGACCTCCCTGGACCCAAGGCTACTGATGCTACCTCCTCAGTTTCCTCCAACTCTTTGTTATCTCAGACCTTTTAGACCCACCTTCGGGCTCTGTAAATATCTCCCAATGGCTGACTCTGATCTTTCTGCTCTATGGATTCACTGGGGAGACAAACTCACGTGTCTTCAAATTGAGCAGTGTGGAAACTCCTCTTGTGGGGTGCTGACCTCCTCCCTCCCAGAGCAGAAGGAAAGTCCATGAGGCCAGGACTAGCTGGGTGTGGGCAGGCTGGAGCAAAATCAAAAGATGCCTTACCCACGCGATTGGAAGCTAGTCTTTCCAGCCCAGCTCCAGGTTTCCCAGGAGGCTTCTAAATTCAGTGTTTTGATTTTGATGTTTTTATTGGGCTGCTTCACTTTTTCCAGACTCAGTCTCCTGTCTGGGGTGGAAGGCTCAGCACCTGGCCACTTTGATCTAAATTGGTGACAGAGCTAGGGGCCTTCTCCTTTTCATGTAAAGTTGCACAGGATTCAAGCCAAAAGGCTTCATCTCTGAGCATCAGAGCCCAGGGCTGTGATGAAGTGTTCTCAGGAAATACCGTGTTAGCAGAGTTCCCCGGGGATTCCACTCATTCCTTTAAAAGGTATTTTCTAGCCTGTTCCCGGTACTGAGCAAGGCACTGGGGATACAGAAGATGAACATGATGGCCCTGTGCCTGTCCTCAGGGAACTTGCAGGGTATATGTGCGCTGGGGGCAGGTTTCCGTAGTTGCTGTGCCTTGTGATAGCTGCTGATCAAACCACCTCAGAGGGGTATGGGACCCACCCGGCAGCAGTGATGTGTGAATGAGTCAGCAAAGAGCTGACAACAAAAGCCTGGCATTGTAGAAACTGAAAGGCTTTCAGTGAGGTATACAAAGCGGTGTCCCCAGAAGGCACAGGGATCAGCAGCATCCACACCCCAAGGAAGGTCAGGAATCTGTGTTTTTAGTAATTCTCCTGGATGATTATCAGGCATGCTAAATTTTGAGAACCACTGCCACTGAGCATAAAAGGCATGGGTGAGGCTGTTCCCCAAGAGTTAGAAAGAAGGCTGGAGATGAAAGTTGAGGACAGATCTCGGAAACCCTTGTCTGATGAGTTGGACTTGATCCTAAGAGGCAATGGGCAGCCTCTGGAAAAGTGTAAACAGTGAAATGACATCAGATTTGCTTTTGACAAAGATTACTTTGGCTACAGAGTGATGGATGTACTAGGGTGGGCACAGGGGACCACAAGTCTAGGAGGTGGTACAGTTAGGACTAGAATGGTAACTGGGGATATGGAAAGAGGAACCAAGGAAGTTATTTTATTGATGGAATTGAATGATGTTAGTCAGTGACTGGAAATGGGCAGGGGGTGGTGGGTGAGGGGCCTGGGAGAAATGGAGATGAGCAGCAGTGTGGGGAGAACTGCATTTGGTTTCAGATGCTGGGAGTACAGTATGTGCCTGGGGAGATGGTGTCAGCTAGTGGGATGTATGGGTGGGCTCAGGAGAGAGGTCTGGGCTCCAGGGAAAATGAGGACAGCAAACAGAGGGATAAAGAGAAGAGCTTAGGGTAGTTTGGGGAGTTTGAGAGTTTGGGGGCAGTGCTGCACCGGGAGGGGTATGCTGCCTGGGGCTGGCCGTCTGGGAGAGGGACAGACCCTGGGCAAGGAGAAGGAGGATGCTCTGCTCTCCCTACAGGCCCTGTGGCCAGAAGCCACCATGGGGTTTGCAAGGATGGTTACATCTTTTTCTATTTCTGTGAAGCTCCTCTCTTACAATGGCTAATGCAGAAAGCTTAGGATGTTGGAGTAGGAGGTGGGGGACAAAAGGCTGACAGCAATAGTATGATAATAAGAAGGAAGCATCCAGAGGGAAAGAAACTGGTTAGTGACCCAAGAGGTACTGAGAGTTTGGGCATCTGGACCAGTGAGAATTTTACCTGTACTGAGGCCCTGAATTGGAGAAGGAGCTCCAGGCACAGCAGGAGAGAGCTCATATAGGTATAAAGCTGACCCGGCCAGCAGTGCAGGGACTAAACAGATGAAGGAAAGTACAGAGAAATCCTTTGGGGATCTGTTTGGGGAAGAAAGGAGAATGGGTTGGGAGGAGGAGCTGGGGAGGGGAGGGGAGGACGGGTGTCAGAATGTGTACTTTATGCTATATCTTCACTGACACAATGGACATGGGTTTGGGTGGACTCTGGGCATTGGTGATGGACAGGGAGGCCTGGCTGTGGTTCATGGGGTTGCAAAGAGTCGGACATGACTGAGTGACTGAACTGAACTGAACCAAACTTTACAACATAGCTTAATTCTTTACAACAAATTTCATTTATTCTCCCCATATTCTTTGAATGGGGACACTAAAGCTCTAAGAGGTTACATAGCAAGCTTTAAGTTACACCCCTTAGGGAGTAACAGGGCAATATTTGAACCCAAGTCCGGGGCCAGAGCCTATGCCCATTGCATTACTGCAGAGGGACAGAGAAGTGTTGTAAGGCCCTGATTTGAGGATGGGGGAGAGTGTCCAAGGGAGTCAGGAGACAACGGGAGAAAAGCAGCCCCACACTGGGCAACAGAAGGCTTAAGCCCTGTTTCTAATTCAGCCACATGTTGTTTTATGAACCCAGCAAGTCATCTGACTTTTATTCAAACCCGTCTCCTTTTTCATGAAATGGAAACAATGTGAAGTGCCCTGCTTGTGTTTGGTTGGGGTAAGACCCCAGTGAAAAAAGGATGATGACATCATGGATTAGAAACTCAGCTTGCTGAGTCCAGCTCTCTACAAGAAATCAGGTATTAGAATCCAGTAACTCTGCTTTCTAGTCCATTAATCATGTTCTCCTAAGCCCAGAACACAATTAATGGATTTCAGCAGATGGGCCTCTAAAGTATATATAGAATAGGATTCAGAACATTGTTAATGTTTAAAACAGCTGTGACTGATGGGAACCAAATCAGTTTCAGATGCTAATGAATTCAAACAGGAGATGCTCCAAATTTATTGAACAGCCAGAAAACTTTGGGCTTCAACCATATTTAACTATAACACAGAAAGATAGATATTAAGGCTCTGCTTCTAGCCATGTAAGTTTACCCACAGACCCCAAGATAGTATAGGGGGAACTTTGGAGTCATTGCTTTTACTGTATGTCATCTTTGCCTCTTTATTAACTCTTCACCCACGGCTCCAGAGGCGGGCACCCTGCCCCCAGAGCTTCTCCCCAGTTCCACCAATGTGCACAGACTGGGCGGCCTCAACATCAGCACTGTGTTGTCTCACAGTTCTGGAGGCTAGAAGCCTGAGGTCAGGGGTCAGCAGGTTTGGCTTCTCCTGAGGCCTCTATCCCCTCGGCCTGCAGGGGGCAGCCTTCTGGCCATGTCCTCACACGGCCTTTGCTCTGTGCCTGTCTTCCTGATGTCTCTCCATGGGCCCAAATTTTCTCTTCTTATAAGGACATCAGTCAGTTTGGATTAAGGTCCACCCTAGCAGCCTCCTTTTAATTTAATCACCTCTTTAAATTTCCTGTTTCCAAATATAGTCATATTCTGAGGTACTGGTTTAGGGCTTCAACGTATGGATTGGGAGGGGTGGGCACAGCTCAGCCCATAACAGCAGCCCTCCACACTCTCCTGCTCCCAGGAGGTCAGGTCCTGGCTCTGGGAGGAACCCCCTTTTCCTTCCCAGAAGGGCCGCTCTCTTCCAGTCAGGCCCTCTCCCTTCCCATCTGCCCTGGGTGCAGGTGGGCAGGGGCTTCATGGCTCAGCCCATCCCGAGGGTTCTGTACCCGATCTGGCGCCCGCTCCTGAGGGGTCTGCGAGTGCCCGGGGGCATTTGCCTACTAGCATCTCTGGGCTCTCCCTCTCACGAGTGCCCGGGGGCATTTGCCTACTAGCATCTCTGGGCTCTCCCTCTCACCTGCTCCTAGCCTTCTGCTTTCACATCTGGACTCTTCTCTCTCACTGTGGAAGAAACCTTAGCTTGACATTTCCCCTTCTGTCACCCTGTCTCTCTGTGTCCCTCTCATCTCGGGAATTCTTGATGGATTACATGACTCACTACCTGTTTTCTTGAGAGTCTCCTCTAGAGCAACTTCTGACCCCATGTCCTGCCCTCTCAAACTGGAGGTCATGGTGCCTGTCCTGCCTACACATCACCCGATGTTGGTCGTACCTTCTCAGTGCCTTCCTCCTCTGTCCTGGGTCTCAGGGACAGTCCCTCCATAGCCCTTCTGCCTCATCCCAGCTTCTTACTGGTGGCATCACCTCGGATAAGACCCTGACCCTTTTTCATCTTTCACTGTACTTTTCCCCCAAAGAAGTGACCCATCCTCACAGATCCCATTAATGATTGCATGTTTGATCCTGTAATCTTTCTCTGTCAGCTTCCATCAACTCTTTCTAGAATTCTGGTCCTGGACTTCTAGCCTATATACTGCTTACACCCTTTCATCAACCGCATTCTCTTAGACCAAACCAAACTCCTCATCTTTCACTTCCAAATTCCATATTGCATCAATAAAAATTTTTTCCCATTTATTCAAGCAAGAAATCCCTGAGGAATCTTTGTTCCTGTCTCTTGTTTATCCCTTAAAATATTTTAAATTTTCTTCCATCTTGTATTTGTATTTTATTTTCTGCAGCTTTTACCAAGGCCAGACCTGGGTCAGTTTCTTCTAAGAGTATGGCAGTAGCCTCCTAATTGGATTTTCTCATGCCCTGGAATTGGAAAGACCTCCAGAGGTCCTCTAGACTAGCTGGACTCTTGTTTGAGTCAGGACTCCCTGTTACTCAGAACAAAGACCTAACTTGCACATTCATTCTAGACTAGAACTGTCCAATAGAACTTTTCTGTGATGATTGCAAGGCTCTCTATCTGCACAATGGAAGCCACTAACCATGTATGGCTATGAGCCTTGAAACGTGACGAGTGTGACTGAGGGGCAGAATTTTTCTGTCTTCTTAAATTGTCCCGCCATCTTCATGCTGCTGCTCTCTGAAACCAGCCCTGTGCTCTAGCCACCTCGCACCAAACGTCATCCTACTGATCTTCCACCAGACATCATAAACATGACACTCTACTCTGAGACACTCTGTTCCTAGTCAATAGGACTCTTCTCTGCAGGTCAGATCATCACAAGGGGCTTCCCTGGCAGTCCAAAGGCTAAGACTCCGCTTCCACTGTAGGGGGCAAGGGATTGATCCCTGGTAGGAGAACTAAGGTCCTGCATCCCACACAGTCTGGCTAAATAAATAAGATTATGCCTGGAAATGTCAGTTAACAACAAATATGCCACCATGAAGAAAAAATTTTTCTTAAAAAAGGATCATCTTTCAGGTCCCCTCTGTTTTGTGTCCCATCTTCCAGCCGTCTCCTCACCAGACGCTGCTCTCTCTTTCTCCTTCATTTGAACAACTACATCATGTTGATGGGACAAAACATTGTTTAGCTTCCTGTTTAACTTTTATTTTAAAATTTCAGAACTAGAGAAAAGTTGTACTATTTGGTCCAAATAATCCTTGTGTACCCTTCACTCACATTCTTCAAATACTGATGTCTTATCATGCTTGCTTTAGCATATATTCTCTCTCCTTGTCTGTTTTCCACTTATCTTTCCTTCCTTCTACCTCTTCACAAGCATATACACATATACATACATACACACTATTTTTTATGAGCAGTTTGAAAGTAAGTTTCACATATGGTATCCTCTACACCTGTATACGTCAGTATATTCTTCCTAACAATAAGGACAATCTCTTATAAAGCTACAGCTATTTGATGTAGAGTGGTTCAGGAGGATCTCATTGATTAAGCAACTCTTTCCCCCTTTTCATATTAAGGTATAATTTATACACAATAAAGTTCACCCGTTCTCTTGCACAGTCCTTGACAAATGTTTATAGTCCTGTGACTGCCACCATGACCAGGATATGGCTCCTCACCTTAAAACATGTCCCTGTGCCCCTCAGTAGTCAGCCCCTCCCATGCCCACCCTTTCTCTGTCCCTATAGTTTTGCATTTTCTAAAATGGCCTACAAACAGAATTATACAGTGATAGCCTTTGTCTTCTCTTAGTGGAAGAGAAGGATGAATCATTGAGATTCGTCACGTAGTGTGTATCAGAAGTTTGTTCCTTTTTGTTGGTGAGTGAGTGGTATTTCCTCGTGTGGATGTACCACAGTCATCCATTCTCCAGTTGAAGGGCAGCTGGATAACTTCTAGTTTTGGACAATCACAAGTAAACCCACTACAAGCATTCATATACAGATGTTTGTGTGAATGCAGGTTTTCATTTGGATAAGTAGGTTAGATAACTTTTGAACAAAGACCTAAAAGAAATATGAAAACAAGCCATGAAAATAGTTGGGAATATTTTTGCATGATCACCATATTATTACTTAGACCAATAAATAGTTTTGTGCTGCAAAACTGGTCTGTGTGGGTCATTTATCTTATGTGAGTTATTTGGAGAGTGTGGCCTTAAGAATGGAGGGGACCATTGATTGGCACATTCCTTTGTTCGTTCATTCACTGATCCATTCAACAAACATGAAAAAAATAAATAAAAGCCACCAATCCATAGTCTGTTACAGAAAGGAAGCCTGAGACCCTTGGATCCACACCAAGGACTAAATTTAGTCAGTTTATCTGACATAATTTCCTTTATGAGTTTCCTGAAAGTTAGGGTAAGAGAAGAGTTAGTGAGTGTGGGATTCTCCTCACTGAAGTGGAGAATGGACACTTAAGCATTTTTGGAGTGTTTATCTCTATGGAGGTTCCAGGAATCCCTCCGGAGGCCCCCCGAGAAGGGATATTCATTTGCTCATGAGGTTGTCCATGTGAGTCTGCAAGGTCTCCAAAGGTATATCCAGGTGAGGGCTCTGTCTGGATGAGGGGCCAGAGGGTAAGACTGCACCCTTCCAGGACTTAGGAGCCTTGTGAAAACACAGAAAATAACCTGTGAATGTCTTTGTTTCAGGTGATGCAACTGTGAAAAAGAAACCTGCCCCCAAGACACCTCCGAAGGCAGGTAATTGGTCACAGCAGCATTTGGGGACAAGGGAGTCATCTGGCATGAGGGGTTTTCCCTTTGCTCTGCTAGACTGATCACTGGGAATGTGGTCCCAGGAGACCACACCCCCCACCCCGGATTCAAGCTCTGCAGTAGTTAGGCTGAATTTTCCCTGAGTTTCTGCAAGTCTGGGCCCTCCACCCTCTGCCACTTCTTGCCTTTTCCCCTTCTCTCCTGGCATAAAGCCTGCTCACCCCTCTGTCCTCCGGTCTGCCCTTGTGGAGGTGGCCGCTTGTGCTCTCTAGGTCCCTGTCATAGGAAGCACTGTTTGTTTTCCATGGAAAGGCATTTGAGGATGTGAGCCAGTTTGAGCCTGTCAGCCAGAGTGACCTGGATGTTAGAGGCAAGGCACTGCATAGTTAAGAAAGGAGTTAAGACAATAAGATTCAAAAAATTAGGGGAAATCACAAATACCAGAGCAACCAACCAACCGAGAATCATGCCATGTAAACTGTATGGGTCGCTTCTGTTGGAATCAGGATCAAGAGACCCACAGACCTAGCAGGCCCATCAGCCTAGGTATGTGGAGCAAAGGTCACTGCCCTCAGTCTCACCCTGAAGGTTCTGGAAAGTGAGAGGGGGTCACAGACCAATGTGACTGGAAGCATCAGATGGTATCAGAGCGTTTGAGGCTCCCTCCTCCTCGAGCTCACTCTCCCTTTTGTCCTCCCCAGCCATGCCGCCTCAGATCATCCAGTTTCCTGAGGACCAGAAGGTGCGGGCAGGAGAGTCTGTGGAGCTCTTTGGTAAGGTGGCCGGCACCCAGCCCATCACCTGCACCTGGATGAAGTTCCGAAAGCAGGTCAGTCCCGGAGGGCAGGGGTCCAAGAATAACCTGCGCAAATCCCAGGGCAGCTCTGGGCCAGAGGGGGTGAGAAGCGTGAGGGAGGCAGCATCACTGTTCATCAGGGGGCCTTAGACACGGGAGAGCCCCTCACCACCGTCACCCACCCACCAGATCTGAGCTCCTAGTAACCGTTTCTTCAGCACCTAGCAAGAATGCCTGTTTTATAGACAATTTGTGTGATCGAGTATGAAGGCCATAATGGAACAAACTACCCACCCGATGGTGGCTCCCACCTGATGTTGACATTTCTGCCTAGAATTCGGCTCGGAGTCAGGAGAATCAAACCAGTGACCCGAATGAGCTCTCAGACCCCTGAGCTTTCTGTGATTCTGTGCCAGCTTCCTGAGCCCTATCTGTGGCAACCACTTAGACTTAACTGTGTGCTGGAGAGAGAAAAGTGTGTCTGAGTATTTGAGTAGATGACTTGTACGTTAAACAGAATTTTGCCTTCCTGACCCAGAAGTCAACGATTTGTAAGAACAGTCCTATGGGAAAATGTTTGAATTTCCAAATAACTGGTTCCTTTTAAAGGAGTTTGGGGAACTTATCTGTTCCTCCAGTCCCACGCTGGCAATGTGTACCCACGTGCCTGATCAGCAGAGACCCCGAAATGGCAGGCTGGCCCTGGGTCAGGAACTCCACAGAAGGTGTGATGACTTCTTGAAGGCTCTGTTGCTCCATTCCCAACCCATTCAAACTGTCCTAAGGCCCAGAGGTGGGAGGCTAGTGCTGGGGAGGAAAGACAAGAAGAGAAGCAGGCCTTCTCCCAAAGCGTGTTTGCTTGGGTTTTGTCTGGGTTAGTGGTGTCTGAAGTGAGATGCAAATCTCAACCCTCTTCAGAGACACTTATGGCTCTGTTGCTCCATTCCCAACCCATTCAAACTGTCCTAAGGCCCAGAGGTGGGAGGCTAGTGCTGGGGAGGAAAGACAAGAAGAGAAGCAGGCCTTCTCCCAAAGCGTGTTTGCTTGGGTTTTGTCTGGGTTAGTGGTGTCTGAAGTGAGATGCAAATCTCAACCCTCTTCAGAGACACTTAGCCAAGTCCCAGCTCCATCCAACAGAACTTTCTGTGTGATGTAATTGTTCTGTATCTGTTATCCAGTATGGTAGCCACTAACTACATGTGGCTATTGAGCATGTGAAATGTGACTACTGCAACTGAGAAACTGAATTTTACATTTCAGTTAGTTAAAAATGGTTATAACAGTTTTGTAGAGATAGAATTCACACATCAGAAAATTCACCCTTTTAAAGTGTACATATATTCACAAGGTGGTGCAACTATAACAATGTTCTAACTCCAGAACATTTTTATCACCTCAAAAGGAAAGCCCAGATCCAATAGCGGTCATTTCTTCCCTTCCCCCAGACTCTGGTGTCCCTAACCTATTTTCTGTCTCTAAGGATTTGCCTATTCTGGGCATTTCTCATAAATGGAATCATATGTATTCTTTTGTGTCTGGGTTTTTTTTTTTAACTTAGCATATTATTTTCAGAGCATATCCATACTGTAACATGAACCAGTACTCCATTTTTATGGCCAAATAATATTCCATTGTCTGGGTGTACCATGTTTTCTTTATTTGTTCATTCGTTGATGGACATTTGGGTTATTTTCCATTCAACTAAAATTCAAGTAGCCACATGTGATCGGTACTGGTATTTGACAGCACAGAGGAGGTCAGAACCTTCTGGGTGGGCTTTGTATGTGACTTTGATCAAATGTGTTCTCCCACCCTCCCATCCCAGAGCAGTGGAGCAGGCTGGGATGTTCCTCGTTTCCAGTCTAGGGCAGAGAGTGAAGCTATAGCTTATTCCCAACCCCCAGACCCTGCTCAGCACCCTCCCTGCCTGCCCAGGTCTGGGCCCCGTCAGAGCAGCTTGGCTCTGGATGCAGGAGAACGGGCCCTGAGTGAGAAGCCCAGAGTGCAGACAAGACCAGCCCCACACCACTCTCCAGCTGCATCTCTTAGGGGTGTGGGGCGTGGCCTGGAGCCCCCTGCCTTTCTGGCTCAAGTCTCCAGCGCCTGCCCCGCTCTCTGCCCCTAGATCCAGGACAGCGAGCACATCAAGGTGGAGAACAGTGAGCAGGGCAGCAAGCTCACCATCCGGGCGGCGCGCCAGGAGCACTGCGGCTGCTATACCCTGCTGGTGGAGAACAAGCTGGGCAGCAGGCAGGCCCAGGTCAACCTCACCGTGGTGGGTGAGTCTGGGGATGCAGAGGGCAGGGTGGCGGGCTTCCAGGCCGAACCCTTGGGGCACTCCCCCAGCACATGTTCCCTCTGCCCACGACCTTTCTTTCTCTTCCTGCTCTCACACTGTGGCTGCCCTTCCTGCTCATTGAGAATCCCAGATCTTGCTCATATAGTGTTTTCCTTTTTCTGTAAATCTCCTCAGGCCTCTCTCTCTAGCCTTTGGAGACCCCGAGTTCCACCACCACAGCTCTCCCTAGCTAGCCTGTGACACCCTCTCCCCCGGTCCTGCCCCCTCCCAGTCCCTGGCAGACCCTCACCTGAAATCACTGCTGCCTTTCAACTTCACTGCCACTCTGCCTGAGCCCGGGGTGCACCAAGGAGGTGACAACAACTCACAGCCTCAGCCCTGGGCTCTGTCAACATCCAGGCTCAGCAGAGGCATTAGTACTGGTCAGCGCTGTCTCCCACGTCCAGCGACAGCCATTCCTCGAGACCCTTCACCCTGCAGGCCTTGGCCTCTGGCCTCTCCGAGACATAGGAGGCATGAGGCATGAACTTGCTCAGCTTGGGGGCCCCACACCTGCAGGCGTCTGTCTGTCCCCATGTTGACTCCACCCTCCAGGCTCTGGGTGTTGCCCACTTTTTTCCTCAGACTCCAGGCTCCTGAGGGCTACAAGCCCCCAACCCCCATAAGTCCCCAACCCTTCTTTTTTGCAGCTTCTCTTTTTCTCCTATAAATGTTTCCAAGGCTCCCCTATCATTTCCCCCAAGTTCTCCCCCATCGTTGCCCCCATGCTCTCCCCGTCGTTTCCCCCATGCTC
>SJYX01007613.1:340177-351098 GCA_006410675.1 Oreotragus oreotragus | reverse complement strand
GAGTACTGGAGTGGGGTGCCATTTCCTTCTCTAGGGGATTTTCCCAACTCAGGGATCGAAGCCGGGTCTCCTGCACTGCAGGCAGATTCTTTACTGACTGAGCTATAAGGGAAGCCCCAGCCAAGCCACAAGGGAATCTCAAATACAGGGAATTCCAGAAATTTTAGTGGGGAAGTCCTTTTCTATTTTAGGATGACTTTATTATAAATAGAGAAGTTACATTTCTAAAGATAGGTCTTCATATCATGTTGACTATGAAAACCTATCTTTAGGAATGTAACTTCTAACATTGTTCTGGAACAACATTGCATCTTGTCTGTGTTAGGTCCTCATTAAATGTTACATTTCATTAAGCTTCTTATTGTTGTATTACTTTAAATGCCATCTGGAAAAATCTTATCCTTTGTGAAGCCACAGTTAAACTGTCACTTATTTTGTGACATTTCATTATCCCTTCCCAGCAGACACAGCTCCGTAAAGATGGCTCTGTCTTTTGTGCCTGGGGTGCAGGTGTGCTAAGTCGTTTCAGTTGTGTCCAACTCTTTGCGACCTTATGGACTGTAGCCTGCCAGGCTCGTCTGTCTGTGAGGTTCTCCAGGCAAGAATGTTGGAATGGGTTGCCGTGCCCTCCTCCAGGGGATCTTCCTGACCCAAATATCAAATCTGTGTCTCTTACATCTCCTGCATCGACAAATGGGATTCTTTACCACTAGCACCACATAGTAAGCTCATTAAAAACAATAAAATGGTGTTATTCATCTTTATTCCCAGGACCAAGTATAATGCATAGGACATATTCATGTATATCTAGCTTATAAACTCATAGGAACAGAGAATAGGATGATGACTGCCATGGGTTGTGGGGAATGGTGAGGAAAACTGGAAGATGTTGATCAAAGGGTGCACACGTCCAGTTATAAGTACAGCACAGTGATTATAGCTAACACTGTATTATATGCTTAAATTGCTAAGAGAGTAGATCTTAAATGTTCTCACTACACACACACACACACACACACACACACAAGCATACACATATATGCAGTAATTATGAGAGGTGACAGAATTGTTAAATAATCTTATCGTGGTAATCATTTAGTAATATACATATATACCAATCATTATGTTGTATATCATAAGTTTATATGAAGTTATATTTCAATAAAACCTAGAAAAAATAAGATCTCCCAATATATCAGGCTTAAAATGATTAACATAGTAAGAAATGAAAAAATAAAATAGATCACAAATTGAAGTCAGGAATTCTTGAAAAGCAGATCGACAATGATATCAGCAACAAGAACAAAACCCCTCTTTTTAAAAGGGTAGATTCCAGCCATATTTCCTTCCTGTTAAACATAACAAATATTTGATAAATATTTGAGTTATAAACTATACTCTGTTTTGAACCCTGTCAGCAAAATTGAGTATGTCTTGTAATACAGTCAGAACTATGGAAAGAGCTGGAAAGAAACCAAAACGCATGAAGGACATGTAACAGAAAGAGAAGTAGAGAAATCCATGGAGAAGTGGACTGCCCAGACTAAGTGTTGCTACTGGTGTACTTGCCATCACCTCTCCTGGAGCTTGTCAGAAAAGCAGAAATCCAGACACCACTTCAGACCCACCTATTGAATGAGAATCTTTCATTCAGCAAGACCCCAGAGGGATTCATGCTCATTTACTTCTGATAAGCACTGAACTAAGGACATCAAGCCCTTTATCCCAGAGCTGTCTCATAGTTTCCAGTGAGGAAGCAAACGTGCAATCCTACATTATTATTATTTTTTTTACTCAATCACATTAATCCAGAGAGAAGAATGACAAAATTTCCAAATCTAATTCACTCAGAGTTATAGGTTTAATGGTTAACGAGAAATTCAAACAAATTTGAAGAACTTTTATTTTCTTTAATTTCTCAGTAACAGTTTCCCTAAATGGGAAACGTTGTCTTAGACTACAGAGTTTTTCAGACTGATTTGGTTGCTGGATTTTGATCAGTTTCTGTGTTAGCATTGGTCAGTTTAGGCATCTGGTGAAGCAATCCCAAAGACCTTTCTTTATCATGACCAGTCAGCGGCAAAACAGCGCTGTGGACAGGTTTAAAGGTGTTATTTGCAATGGGCGTAGCATAACAATTGTGGCTGTTGCTTTTTGCCTGAAGATAGAAGTTGCTTGGAGGGAAATTTCCCAGCTGTAACTGAATGCCTCCATAATATCCTTTAAGCAACTTCAAAATTTGTGACAAATCTTATTTCTTGTTATCAGTTATATCTGTGAAGTACATCAATGTTAATTAATATTATTTGAATATTAAAAGGATACTCTCTCTTGTCCTAGAGCACAACTAAAATTTAACTATCTCATTTGCTTAGAAGGATGACTGATTTTCACTTTATCCTTTTTAATGTGTCATAAATACATATATCAAATAAATTTCTTTTTTTTTTTCCCTGAGGCTTGCTAAGTTAAGGTCAAAAAGAGAGAAAGAAAGAAGCTTTATTTTGCTTCTCTTTTTGATCTGATGAAAGTTCCAAATGAAATTAATAGATTTACCCTAAGAAAGGACAGATGTTTTAGGTGGGTATGTATGTTTATAATGGGCCTATTATTGATAGACAGTAAGTACAAGGGCATCACGAAAAAGTGGAATTATGACTCAGTCACGAAAGAAGCAAGAGGGATTTCAATTTTCTAAGGCTTCAGGCTATGACTAGACCAAATTGTTTTTCTCAGCAATAATTCAGACAGCTTAAACAATCAGTTAGAATATTGGAATCACGTATCTGACTTTGTATCTGCAGAATCTAGGCATTGCTTATATCTGAAGCCACTATTGTAGACAGAATAACAGCCCCCAGAGATGCCTATGTTCTAATCCTTGGGAGCTGTGAATATTTTAGGTTATATGGCAAAGGACAATGAGAGTTGCAGTTGGAATGAAAATTGCTAATAAACTGATTTTAAGTAGGGAGATTATCCTGGATTATCTGGATGGGCACAATATAACCATAAGGATCCTTAGAATGGGAATAGGAGGTAGAAGTGAGAAGCAGAGACACAGTAGCAAGAAAAGAAACTCTGCCAACACTGCTGGCTTTGAAGACCAAGGAAGAGGGCCGTAAGCCAAAGAATATGGGCAGTCGTTAGAAACTGGAAAAGATAAGAAGACAGATTCTCCCCTAGAGCTTTCAGAGAGAAATAGCTAATACTCTTTGATCATAGTCCTGTGATATCTGGGTTGAACTTCTGATATTAAGAATTAGAAGATAAAAAACTTGGGTTGCTTAAACTACTAAGCTTGTGATATTGTCACAGCAACAAGGTGAAACCAGTATACTCTCTTGCCATCATTCCTACTTCCACACTGCAATAACTAAATAGCTGCACCACAAGATAATCACGACTCCTATGTAGTATCCATTGAGCGCCTGCTACATGCTAGGAACTTAAAATGTATTACTTTACTTCTTACAAATCTCTGCCAAGAAACAAAAACCCTTAAATATATCAATGATGAAATTAAGCCTTACACAAAACAACCTGTCATTAAGTTAATGGTTGAGCAAAGATTTGAACTTTTCTACTTATTTGAAGGTCTGAACACTTTCTACTATATGCAATGTCTCTAACATAGTAATTATAGTCTTGCTTTAGTTACTTCACTCTAATATCGGAAACATTACTGGATGATAACTAAACTCAGGAACTGTGTGCGTGCAAGCTAAGTCGCTTTAGATGTGTCTGACTCTTTGTGACCTTATGGACTGTAGCCCGCCAGGCTCCTCTGTCCATGGGATTCTCCAGGCAAGAATACTGGAATGGGTTACCATTGCCTCCTTCAGGGGCTCTTTCTAACCCAGGGATCGAACCCTCATCTCTTATATCTCCTGCATTGATAGGCGCCTTCTTTACCACCAGAGCCACCTGGGAAGCCCCAAGCAGTGTTTCCTAGTCTATTACCTGGTCAACCTGCAAACCTCGCTTTACAACCTGTGATAATGCTCTGTATTTTCCCTTCCATTTTTTTGCCTACTTGCTGGGGACGGGTGAGGGACCAGCTGAGAGTGATACTAGTGCAGTCTTTACTTCTTCTGAAAGCAGGGTGGATAGAGATGATTAAAAAAAGTCAGGCACTCGTGTTTCCAACAGCATCACTATTTTCTGACAGCTGACTCAATTGCTCAGCAGGCATTTTTAGTGCCATCTTGCCAGGTATGTGATTTTCAGTGGATATGTAATTTGGATCTTAGCTTCCCACTTCTTTAGCTGTCAGAACATGGGCCCCCCTAGAGCAGCAGATTGCTCAGATCCTAGAGGGGAAGGGCTGAGTCCCACTCTTCAACATACTGTTAAAGGAGGAGTCCCATCTGGGGGACTCCATAGCTTTCTATGTTTCTGTATAAAGCAGGATAAGAAGACATACATAAGAGTGGTGACAAAATTAATGAGAATGTAGTGAAGAGAACCAGTCTTTCCATGAGCATTCAGAAGTAACTGAAATACTCTCTTCTGTTTCAGAAATAAAGTAAAATTTTAGAATGAATTAAAATTTAAATGAAAATAAAACTCTTATACTTGAATAGGTAGGCTTAAGGAATATCTTTGTGGCATCTACGTTTTTCTATCCTCTTTAGGCCAAAAGAAACACACTTTCTAACTTATTTTCTCAATATATTTGATCCAAAGATTCTCTTTTTACTTGAATCTAGAAGGCTAAAATTTTGTTATTCAAAGGTAAATGTTTCATGAATGGGCTATATTTAAAAATACAAATGAAACTTAAAAAATCTTTCTGTGAGCCTGAGGGAAGGGCTGCCACTTTTTGTTAATATAGAATCCAAGAAATAAGACCAACTCTCTGTGTCTTAAAAGAACAAAAGTAATTTTTATGTCCCATGATGTTTATATAGGTGTGATAATACCCAAGTCCTTCTTTTCACAAGATTTTAGCTATATTTGAAGAATATCAAGATACATTGGAAGACATACACATTCTTCCAGTCACCCCTGCTCAAATACATTTTTACAAATGAAGAACAAACATCTCTAAGGCTATAGAATACTCAAATAGCTTACATTTACCAAGATTAATTTGTTAGAGAGGAACAGCTAAATTGTATTTTAACATTGACTTTACCAATATTACATAAACGTACTTTCCAACTGACTTGCCAAATCAGAATTCAGTCTCTCAAAGCATAGGTCTCACCCTGATATTTTCCTACTGACATGGTTTCCTTGCTTAAGGAATCAAAAAGAAAAAACTAAACCAATGTCTGTTCTGCTGCTCACCCATAAGTACTTCTAAATCTCCCCAGCCCAAATATTTTGAATCAGATATCAAAGTCCCAGAACTATGTGCTATTTCTTTTTTCACACTCTGCTTGGAAATCACCACTTCATCACTACTGTCTGCTTGAAAATCCTCCATCATTAAGCCCTCTTGTTTATTTTCTATTCAGGAACTATCATTTTGCCTAGTCTGGTTTGGGTTGGTGATTTGAAATCTGATTGTCTACCTGCTTCCAATCTGGCACCACTTAGCGTGTCGCATGACATTTGGCTCTCCCATTTCATGCTACTCACTCCAAGTTTGAATGTCCCATGCACTGCCCAAATCCCTGAGGGCGCTCAAATATCCAGATTCATGCCTGGTGAGAAGAAACCCGTGTACTGAAAACTCATGTTGATGTTTTCATTTGGCTTAATGACTTTACGAGCGAGTGAATTAGAAAATAATGTTCCTAAAGCACTGTTGCTAGGAGGATGTTTAATGGTGTAACACAGAAAATATCTCAGGAGAGATTCTATCTTCAGGTTAGGCCCCAAAGTGTAAGTGGCTCTTTCTGCCAAAGACATCAGAATAAAACACCATTATTCCTAGCAGCCAAGAGGAGGCAGATTGTTGTCAGGACACCTGTGCACAAAGAAGACATAGATTTTGAAAAGGACAAAGCCATTCCTGCTCTAACAAGGCAGGCAGACAACAATATTTTTGCACACCCAAAAGAAGGGCAACATTAGTGAGATTTAAGGTTCTAAAATGCAGACTAAGGACTAATGATGAGAGGATTGAAAACAAAGAATTGCCAATCAATACTTGGAAGGTTTGAGGCCACAAAGAAGGCTATACAGTTTCCAGAAGAAGGAAAATTTGGATGCAGATTCTTTTATCCACATGGCTTCATGTTTGCCATCATTTCTCTAATAAAATATCACCACAGTTTTAAGCCAGGTTTTCATAGCACATCATTTTTGTGTTCTGTATATAATTATGTTCAATTTTTCTGTGTAGCAAAAAAATATAGAATCCACACTCTGGTTTGGGTTCAGCCATTTCCCACCCATCCTTTTCTCATCACCATGGAGCTGTAGTTTGAGAATAAATTCTTGTGATATTGGGTGGTGGTGTCAGCCTCAGTGATTCCTCCTGGGGGATCGCAGTGCAGACTGCAGGGCTCATAATTGAGAAAGGGGGAAAACAGCATAAACGAACAAACAAATGACCCTCTTCAGGGAAAGCTGCTTTTCAAAAAGCTTCATTTTCTTTGTGTCTAGAATATACTGCAGAGGGAGTGATCCTTCTTTTCTGGTCTCAACAAAAAGTCATCTTTATACAACAGCAGCCCAGCAAGTCCAGGAATATGGAAACACTGGATGGTAGCTTCACATACACTTAGTGTACGTGCTTAGTGAGAGCTTGAGCTTTGAAATAAGACTCCTAGATTGGAATCCTTGCATTGTGTGTTCTCATTGTTTTCATTAGTGAGGATGACTGACATCTATTTTGGTGGTAAATGGTCATCTATCTGCTTATTTTTATAGGGATGCAGGAGAGGTTCCCAAAAAATGACCTCTCCACAGCTACCATCTTTTCAGAATGCTCCTTGTTTATTTTTGGAAAAAAGAAATTATCTGTATTATATATGTTCTTTCTTGTCTAAAAGAACATGTTGATTACTTTAAGGAAAACTTGTGGGGGAGGTTAACTTTGGGAAGCAGACTCAGCCACATGGTACCTAGTCTCAGATTTAAACACACATGACATGGAACATTCTCTCCTAATTTTGAGCTAAGAGGGTGTCTCATAAACATTTGAATTAATTTATGCTCTTTCAACTTGTGCTGTGCTTAGTCGCTCAGTCATGTCTGACTCTTTGCAATCCTGTGGACTGTAGCCTGCCAGGCTCCTCTGTTCATAGGGATTCTCCAGGCAAGAATACTGGACTGGGTTGCCATGCCCTCTTCCAGGGGATCTTCCCAATCTTCCCAACCTAGGGATCAAACACAGGTCTTCTCCACTGCAGGCAGATTCTTTACTGTCTGAGCAACCTGGAATTTAAAATGTTTGAATACAAAAGAGTTTTGTTGAGCCACCATTGTATAGCTTATTCTAAGTTTAGACTCTGTTTACAAGTATATTGTAATGAATATATTACAGTAGATTTACTCTGATCTGTAGTATTATTAGGATGAAAATGTCCCAGACATGGTCTCTTGCCACTGAGATGTGTGTGCATGCTTACTTAGTCATATCTGAATCTTCATGAACCCATGGACTGTAACTGCCAGGCGGCTCTGTCCATTGAGTTTTCCAGGCAAGAATACTGGAGCAGGTTGCCATTTCCTTCTCCAGGGGATCTTTCCAACCCGAGGATCCAACCTGCATCTCTTGCATCTCCTGCATTGACAAGCAAGTTCTTTACCAGCTGAACCACTGGGGAAGCCATCATTGGGATAAAAGCAGGCAAACAGAAGGCAACAACAAAAATTTTTCACTTACAAGGTACTAAGAAAGATTATGAATTTGTGATAGCAGAGAAAATTCAAGATTGATACCTCTATTGGAAAAGCTTATAAAATAGGTATCCAGTAGCATAAATCTCCTCTAAAAATCATGCATTATCAACAATGTTGAGATTTAGGTAAGCCCTTTCTTAATTTTGTTTGTCCTTAAAGTGTAGCAGAGGTAATTTTCTATTGAATTGAAATAAACTATTGGCAATTCTTCACGGATCACAGTACACTTTAATAATAAGGACTATTATGGTTAACAGGGGGAAAGTGATTCCACCAGATGACAAACCTGATACATCCCTTGGTGCTCATTTATAGAGGTTAAATGGGATTTAGTGAATTGTTAACAAACTGATATAATTGTAAAAATGCATTTTATTGCCACTTTTGAGATAAGAAAACTTCTATAAATTGAATTTCTAATATTTTAACCTCCTCTAATTCAAATATTAGTATTTTGTCAGTAATTAACTTAAGAACAAATGGGCAAGGTTGAAATGCAGTAGATTTTGATGCATAACTGGGAAGAAACTACTAATGATTCAAGCTTACTGAGATGGAATACCGTCGTTAAAAATAGAGTGAGCGTCCTGTTAGCAGAGTCGATAAATCAGTGTTGACAAATACTTATGTGGAAATGATTCCCCTATTTATATAGTGGAAAAATTGCCTTTAATACTACATATGAATCTGAAATGCTGTCCGTTCACAGTCAGGTTTGGATCCATACCAAAACAGTGTGTCTAGGACAGTGCAACACATTTTATCAAAATTATTATAATTGTAAAGTTGTTACTTTTTTCTATAAAAGTAGTACATGTAAAGTAAGATGTTCACATGGTTAAAAAATTAAGCATTAAAGAGAATAGTAAGCAAAAATAAAATGTCTCATTTTCATTCCCATCTCCTAGATGTAATCAGATTAAACCATCACTATTTAATATTTTTAGTTACCAAAAGCAGAATAATATGTTCATGTATAAAGTTTTTCTTTATTAAATTTAGATAGTAAATTTAGATAGTTTTCCCACCAATAGAAATAAGGAATTCATCATTATTACCTGTCTCTTGTTCCCAATTGTCCATGTAAGTTATTATAATTTAATTCTCATATTTACTACCTTCTGTTCTAGTTCTAACCTCTAGATAGTGTTCCGTTGATTTTAAACAGTTTGCTCTCCACTTCTACACTTGGTTAAACATCTTAACATCCCTCTTTTACTTGTTCTCCATCAAAGTTAAAGTATTTATATTCTATTACTGTGATTCATTCCTCTGTATTTTGCCTGTAGTCTAAAAAATGAAATTCCATAAACTGATTTCAATTTGATGTTTATTTACATAACTAACATACACTGCAACTAAGCAGAGTGATTGGACCTGAACAGAAGATTATGCTATCCTATGCACCATTTAAAGCAGAATGTTACAAATTTCAAGGTCAAATATATTTATCTTTATAGTTGCTTAAAAGAATGCCTGACTTAGGAGATTCAAGTTATAAAACATTAATTATAATTAATAATATTTTTCTTTCTTACAGGAGGGGAAATTGGATTGGAATTGAAAAATCATATCTATTTTTAACATGTCCCAGTAAGATCTGTTTACTTCCCTACCAAAAGAAACGTACATTTTGTCATGCGGGGCAAGAAGATAAAATGTATGTGGAATTTATGTATAATAATTGTTCTATCCAAATATCATTCTTGTGTTCTCTTTTAATTTTCTACTAAAGAATAGAAAAGGATCTGCACAATNTACCAAAAGAAACGTACATTTTGTCATGCGGGGCAAGAAGATAAAATGTATGTGGAATTTATGTATAATAATTGTTCTATCCAAATATCATTCTTGTGTTCTCTTTTAATTTTCTACTAAAGAATAGAAAAGGATCTGCACAATCTCAAATGAAGTCATAGAGATGTAATTGGGTATCATCATGGCTCATAATATATGCTCTAGGGATTTGAAAATCTCTCCATTCTAAGAGAGTTCTCTGTTGATTGTAGAAAGTTGTGACAAGTTGAATACAAGATCCTTGGTGTCCCTTTGAGACCAAGTGAACTGCGCCATTTGGTATTTTCTCTTTAGATGACAAAGCGTCAAACAACACAGATAATATCATAATGTTGTTTGGCATTTGTGGCTGAAACTATCATGTTCATTTTTATCCAAGTCCTCCTCCACTTTTGTGAGCCATGGGATTGAGTGGCATGTAGCTAGAAGTAGATGGGTGTCACCTATAGGCCCCTAAAATATCCTGCCAGTCTATTTTCCCTGTTGGTGATCGGAAATCAAGAATTATGAGACTTGAGAACCACATAATGGAAGGAGCATGGTAAATCTTTGAGGGAAAGCACACAGGATGTAACTTGATTAAAACTGATAAGCCAAGAAATAAGTTTTCATTTTGTTAAAAGTCATGAGATCTAAGAGTTCATTTCAGTGGCATAAGCTAGCTTATTCTGACTTTATATCATTGCTTTATGATGTTTTATGCTTTATATCATCATGCTTTATGACAAAATTATGGTATATTTTATGGGTCTCTGTTTATTAGTGCCTTGAAATTTATGTCCTGTTTATAAAAAAAAAAGCATAGTTCAGAAAGTTAGTTATACACAATTTTAACACCAATTTAATTTACTTCATATTTAGAACAACACTTCATGGCAATGGTTTTCTAGAGTTTTTAAGATTTTTTCTTTTTTGTTGACAAAAATATATTATGATTTCATCATGTTGCTAAGATAATCCATCTTAATCACAAAGTTTATTAAACAAAGTTTATTTTCTGAAGACATACTTCTCTGAGTCTTTAATTATAATTTGTAGCATTTCACCCTAAGCCAAATCTAATTCTTCTGTATTTGCTGCAGAGCTGTCATTTTAAGCTTTCTTTTCAAGGATTCAGTTCAGTTCAGTTCATTTCAGTTCAGTTCAGTCACTCAGTCGTGTCCAACTCTTTGCGACCCCATGAATTGCAGCATTCCAGGCCTCCCTGTCCATCATCAACTCCTGGAGTTCACTCAAACTCACGTCCATCGAGTTGGCGATGCCATCCAGCCATCTCATCCTCTGTCATCCCCTTCTCCTCCTGCCCCCAATCCCTCCCAGA
>SJYX01007613.1:308284-334110 GCA_006410675.1 Oreotragus oreotragus | reverse complement strand
AAAAAAAAACCCAGCTAACTTGATCCTGAATCATCTCACATCAATATTCTCATGTTGATGGGATTATCCTACATCTCATTTACATAGCCTAAAAGAGAAAAACAAACTGATGATAAATATGGGAAATATGCTGTTTTCTCTGGCATAACTATTAGGGACATAAATTCATACATAATTTTTTAAAGTCGTGAACCTAAATTTTGATAATTCTATCAACATACACTTAAATTATCAGTAGAATATCTAGATAATATTGGGAAAAAAGATTTTCATATGGTAATTATTAGTGTATGCTTGATAATTATTTTTTAAAAGCTTATGTAAAGGAACTAGGGTCTTCAGAGCTTAAAATAAATACTCTTTTAAAGTGAACACCTATTTCCAGATTATCCTTCTTGGCCATTCAGCACCTCGTGCTCTCTAGTAACATCCTCTGACTTCTCTGGGGTATTAAAGCAGATTTTCCTTGTCTTGATATTTGAAGAAAGGAGTCTTCCCTTCATCTTACTGCCTTCAATATGTGTGTTCATATCAACAGTTTGGAATCCTTAATTCAGTTCAGCTCAATTGCTCAGTCATGTCTGATTCTTTCTGACCCCATGGACTGCAGAACAGGCCTCTCTGTCCATCACCAACACCCTGAGTTTACTCAAACTCATCTCCATTGAGTTGGTAATGCCATCCAAACATCTGATCCTCTGTCATCCCCTTCTCCTCCCACCTTCAATCTTTCCCAGCATCAGGGTCTTTTCAAATGAGTCAGTTCTTTGCATCAGGTGGCCAAAGTATTGGAGTTTCAGCTTCACCATCAGTCCTACCAATGAACACCCAGAACTGATCTCCTTCAGAATGGACTGATTGGATCTCCTTGCAGTCCAAGGGACTCTCAATAGTCTTCTCCAACACCACAGTCCAAAAGCATCAGTTCTTCAGCGCTCAGCTTTCTTTATAGTCCAAATCTCACATCCATATATGACTACTAGAAAAATGATAACTTTGGCTAGATAGACCCTTGTTGGCAAATTAACATCTCTGCTTTTTAATATGCTGTCTAGGTTGGTCATAACTTTTCTTCAATGAGCAAGCATCTATTAATTTCATGGTTGCAGTCACTATCTGCTGTGATTTTGGAGCCCCCCAAAATAAAGTCTTTCACTGTTTCTCCATTTATTTGGCATGAAGTGATGGGACCAGATGCCACGATCTTAGTTTTCTGAATGTTTAGTTTTAAGCCAACATTTTCACTCTCCTCTTTCACTTTCATCAAGAGCTCTTTAATTCTCTTTCTGCCATATGTGTGGTATTATCTGCATATTTGAGGTTATTGATATTTCTCCTGGCAATCTTGATTCCAGCTTGTGCTTCATCAAGTCCAGCGTTTGTCATGAGTACTCTGCATATAAGTTAAATAAGCAGGGTGACAATTTACAGCCATGATGTACTCCTTTCCCAATTTGGAACCAGTCTGTTGTTCCATGTCCAATTCAAACTATTGCCTCTTGACCTGCATACAGATTTCTTAGGATGCAGGTCATGGGGTCTGGTATTCCCATCTCTTTAAGAATTTTCCACAGTTTGTTGTGATCCACAAAGTCAAAGGCTTTGGCACAGTCAATAAAGCAGAAATAGATGTTTTTCTGGAACTCTCTTGCTTTATTGATGATCCAGCGAATTTTGGCAATTTGATCTCTGGTTCTTCTGCCTTTTGAAAAACCAGCCTAAACATCTGGAAGGTCACAGTTCACATACTGTTGAAGCCTGGCTTGGAGAATTTTGAACATTACTTTGTTAGCTTGTGAGATGAGTGCATTTGTGCAGTAGTTTGAGCATTCTTTTGCACGGTCTTTCTTTGGGATTGGAATGAAAACTGACCTTTTCCAGTCCCTTGGCCACTGCTGAGTTTTCCTAATTTGCTGGTATATTGAATTCACCATGCTCACAGCATCACCTTTTAGGATTTGAAATAGCTCCATCACCTCCACTAACTTTGTTCATAGGGATGCTTCCTAAGGCCCACTTGATTTCACATTCCAGGATATGTGGCTCTAGGTCAGTGGTCACACCATCATGATAATCTGAGTCATGAAGATCTTTTTTGTATAGTTCTTCTGTTTATTCTTGACACTTCTTAATATCTTCTGCTTCTGTTAGTTCCATACCATTTCTGTCCCTATTGTGCCCATTTTTGCATAAAAATTCCCTTGGTATCCCTAATTTTCTTGGAGAAATATCTAGTCTTTCCCATTCTATTGTTTTCCTCTATTTCGTTGCATTGATCACTGAGGAAATCTTTTTAACCTTCCTTGTTATTCTTTGGAACTCTGCATTCAAATGGGTACGTCTTTTTTTTCTCCTTTGCCTTTCACTTCTCTTTGTTTCATAGCTATTTGTAAGGCCTCCTCAGACAGCCATTTTGCTTGTTTGCATCTCTTTTTCGTGGGGATGATCTTGATCCCTGCCACCTGTACGATGTCACGAACCTCTGTCCATAGTTTTTCAGGCATTCTATCTATCAGATATAATCCCTTGGATCTATTTGTCACTTCCATTGTATAATTATAAGGGATTTGATTTAGGTCATACCGGAATGGTCTAGTGGTTTTCCCTACTTTCTTCAATTTAAGTCTGAATTTGCCAATTAAGAGTTTGTGATCTGAGCCACAGTCAGCTCCCAGTCTTGTTTTTGCTGAATGTATAGAGCTTCTCCATGTTTGGCTGCAAAGAATATAATCAATCTGATTTTGGTGTTGACCATCTGGTGATGTCAATGTGTAGAGTTTTCTCTTGTGTTGTAGAAGAAGGTGTTTGCTATGACCAGTGCATTATCTTGGCAGAACTCTATTAGACTTTGCCCTGCTTCATTCTGTACTCCAAGGCCAAATTTACCTGCTATTCCAGGTATTTCTTGACTTCCTACTTTTTCATTCCAGTCCCCTATAATGAAAAGGACATCTTTTTTTGGGCGTTAGCTCTAGAAGGCCTTGTAGGTCTTCATAGAACCGTTCAACTTCAGCTTCTTCAGCATTACTGGTCGGGGCATAGACTTGGATTAACTGTGGTATTGAATGGTTTTCCTTGGAAATAAACAGAGATCATTCTGTCGTTTTGGAGACTGCATCCATGTACTGTATTTTGGACTCTTTTGTTGACCATGAGGTCTACTCCATTTCTTCTAAGGGGTTCTTTCCCACAGTAGTTGATATAATGGTCATCTGAGTTAAATTCACCCATTCCCGTCCATTTTAGTTTGCTGATTCATAAAATGTTGATGTTCACTCTTGCCATCACCTGTTTGACCATTTCCAATTTGCCTTGGTTTTGGACCTAACATTCCAGGTTAGGACTCTTTAGGGAAGTGTTTAGTATCCTGTAATGCCAATATTTAAGGAGAAGCACCAAAACTGGAGACTTTTAAGAATAATATCACATTTTTATTAGTCTTAATTAACAAAATTCATAACAACAAAAGTTACTTGTAATTACTTTCTTCTCTGATTTAGTGAGGGATTCTTTCCTGGGACACTTAAGTTATACTTAATGTTAAAAATAATTTTGTTCAAACATGTGGCTACCAAGGAGGAAAAGAGGAGTGGGATGGACTGAGAGACTGAGATTGACACACACATGTGCATGTGTGCGCACACATGTGCACACACACACACATATATATTCCTATGTATAAAATAGATAACTAATGATAAGTGACTGTATACTCACAAGGAACTCTACTCAATGCTCTGTGGTGACCTCTATGGGTAGGAAGTATAAGAGGGGATATATATGTATTTGTATTGTTGATTCACTTTGCTCTATAGTAGAGATTGATACAATGTTTTAAAGCAACTGTACTCCAATAAAAATTTTAAAAGAATAATTTTATTCCTTGACTTNAGTCCATTCTGAAGGAGATCAACCCTGGGATTTCTTTGGAAGGAATGATGCTAAAGCTGAAACTCCAGTACTTTGGCCACCTCATGCGAAGAGTTGACTCATTGGAAAAGACTCTGATGCTGGGAGTGATTGGGGGCAGGAGGAGAAGGGGACGACAGAGGATGAGATGGCTGGATGGCATCATGGACTCGATGGACGTGAGTCTGAGTGAACTCCGGGAGATGGTGATGGATAGGGAGGCCTGGCGTGCTGCGATTCATGGGGTCGCAGAGTCGGACACGACTGAGCGACTGAACTGAACTGAACTGAAATGAAACACAAGGCAGATGGAAAAAAAAAAGGAGCAGAAAACAAGGAAACAGAAAGCAGATATGAAGTTTTTTAAAAACAAAGTCAAAAGTGGGCTCTTTGAAAGGACTGATAAAACTGATAAACCCCTAGAGAGACTGATTAAGAAAAAGAGACAAAGCACAAATCACCAGCATCAGGGATTTTTAAAAGGGGAGACAACACATTTTGCAGATAAGAAAAATATTATGAACCACAGTTCACTTACTAATTAGAGAGTCTGCTCGCCTCAATAAATTCCTAGCAGGAGGGAAATGCTTTACTTAAATAGACCCAAGAAGACATACAAAATCAGAAATTTTTATTTGTATGAAAAAAATTACATCTGAAATGAAAAATCTCCTCCCCACATTGAAACCAACTGGTTTTGCAAATCAATTCTCCCAAAAATCTAGGGAAGAAAACAGTAATCTCACAGGAACTCTCAGGGTAAACAAGGAACATTCTCCAACCTTGTTTTATAAGACTAGCATAACCTTGATACTAAAACCAACAAGGAAGAAGTACAAGAAAGTAGAATTATAGACTCTGAGTATAGATGAAATAATTCTAAATAAAACACTAACAAAGTTCAACTGAAGGAGAATACATTGAGATCAGTTTGGGGTTGTTTTAGAATCACAAAATTTTTAAAAGTTAAATCACCACATAAAAGAAAAATCACCTGTTTCAAAATCTGCAGAAAATAAACTTAAGAAAATTTAATGTAATAATTTTAGTTCATGACTAAGAAAAAACTCTTAGTAAACTAACAGAGAAGAATTTACATATTTTGATAAAAGTATCTACAAAAAAGTTAATATCCTGTGTGATGGTGAAATACTGAAAGCTTTTCCTCTGATAATGGGACAGAGACAAGGATACTTATTCTCACTACTTCTGTTCACCACTGTACTGGAGATCCTAGTCTGTACAATAAGGCAAGAAAAAGGAAAGGGTTATCACAGCTGCAAAGGGGAAAAAAAGCACTTATTTGCAGACATAATTGTGTATACATAAAAAATACAATTAGAATGATTTGAAGTAAATGGATTTACCAAGTGAATATAGGAAAGTCAATTCTATCTCTATTAGAAATTTATAATGGCACTGAAAATATCAAGATATCTAATTAAACATGTGCAAGACATACAGCAAACTATAAACTTCTAAGATAAACTAAAGAAGATCTAAAAAAATGGAGAGCTATCTATATTGTGTTCATGGATTATAAGAACAACATAAAAGACACACACACACACACACAGAATTAACTGTGTGAGGCGATGCGTATGTTGGGCAATCATTCCATGACGTCTATGGGCATCAAGTCATCACAATGTAGACTTGAAATACACACAAACTGTATCTGTCAGTGACTCCTTAGTGAAGCTGGGGGTCTAAAATCAGGGCCTGGCACCTGGTAGGTGGCAGGTGTGGGAACCGGGGTTCACGTGCAGGCTGTACATACTCTTAATCACAGGTGAGACCTGAAGCAACCCAGCAACTCTCCATTTTTCTTTTTCTGTTTTTCTCTGTTCCCCTTGCCATTTTTGTTTAACAGATTCCCAGTATCAAGTGAGCAGCGTCAATGCAGCAATAATGTTTCTCCATCAGGCGGGAGCATGTAACACCAGCAGACTTCCCAATTGCCCTGAGATAACTGGGGTGCCCCATCACAAAAGAAAGCAAAGAAACACGACACTTCTTTGAGAAATGTCGAGAGAGAGAGAGCTGTCTGACGGCAGTGGGAACTAGGTTCACCAGACATCCCAAGGGGACTTCCAGGGGCTTGGAGCCCACGCTGAGCCCCTCAGCTTGAGGCCACACTTGCCTTTACACCATTCTGGGGGTCCTGGCAGAAGAAAGCCAGGCCATGGAAGGGGGATGGTGTGGCCGGCCGTGGGGCTCAGGGCAGGACTGACTTCGGTCTGTGCTGGGCTCCATGTCCAGTCACCACCCTTGGAGTGTACAAAGTTCTTGGGATCATTGTAGGTTTTTGGCAAAAAGCAATGGAGCCGAAGTCACTTAGGATGGCTTTTAAGGTAAAAAACCTCACTGAGGATTCCCTCAGCGCCAGCCTCGGCCCCTAGTGAGATGCAGACTCCTGGTCATCCATGGTTGTGACCACCTTCTCTTCTCTGTGTGCCATGAACCTGCACATAGTGGGCCTTCAGAACCTCAGGAGACTCACCCCACCCCCACTATAGCCAGAACCCTCCCCAGGCATTAAAACAGCTGTAGAGTTACTTTGGGCCAAGCCCTGGTTATGGATCCCTGGAGCCCACTACAGCCTCTACAGCATGATTAATCAGGTCCTTTATGCACAGATTCCAGCCTGTCAGATCTGAGCTTTGGATTCATGGTCAGCTCTGTCCCTCCCGTGGCAGCCAGATGGGCCGCAATGCAGACAAAGGAGCTCAGGAGCCGAGTTTCAAGGGAAGCATTGAAAGGACAGCGATGGATGCAACCTGTTGCAAACTGGAGGAGGGTCCCTGCATGTCTCAGAAATGGCCTCTGGTGTGCAGGTGTGGAGGAGAGCCCCCACGGTGCAAAGGAAAGAGAGGTACTTAAGGGCAAAGGCTCTTGGCCTCTCCGGTAGCAGCTCCAGTTGGTAGTTCATGAACAGCGGATGGCCAATGTGGTCACATGAGCAATATGCTTACTCCCTCACAAAGAAAGAGAAAGGGGCAGGGTGTGGGAGTACCCTGAGGGTGTGGTCTGGTGGATGAAGGGAGGTGTCCCTCCTGTCTTCAGTGCAAACTGCTTTTGTGAGTCTCAGAGTGCCAGAAGGCAGTTACCAAGTCAGGTCCCCACAGTATCCAGTGTGGGCTGGGTGCCTTAGCCCCTGTCACATGGACAAGCCGCACCACAGGGCTTCCCTGAGTTCTAACAGCAGGATCTGGGGGTTTTGTCTAGATACACACTTTCCTGCTGTAGCTGTGTTACCCTCTTCTTTGAGCCCCCGTTTTGTTCTCCAGATAAAGGATATCGATTGCTACCTTAGCAAGTTGCCAGCTTAATCCCATGAAGACTAATTAGGGTAATCCTATAATGAATACCTGGCCTTAAAGAGATATCAATGACCAGCTGGCCTTAAGAGATACTGGGCTTCCCTGATAGCTCAGCTGGTAAAGAATCCTCCTGCCATGAGGATACTCCGGTTTGATTTCTGGGTCGAGAATGCTGATCTGCTACAGAAAGGACAGGCTACCCACTTCACTATTCTTGGACTTCTCTTGTGGCTCAGCTGGTAAAGAATCTGCCTGCAATGTGGGAAACCTAGGTTCAATCCCTGGACTGGGACGATCCCCTGGAGAAGGGAAAGGCTACCCACTCTAGTATTCTGGCCTGCAGAATTCCATGGACTGTATAGCCCATGGGGTTGCCAAAAGTTAGACACGACTGAGGGACTTTACAGGCTACCCACTTCACTATTCTTGGACTTCTCTTGTGGCTCAGCTGGTAAAGAATCTGCCTGCAATGTGGGAAACCTAGGTTCAATCCCTGGACTGGGACGATCCCCTGGAGAAGGGAAAGGCTACCCACTCTAGTATTCTGGCCTGCAGAATTCCATGGACTGTATAGCCCATGGGGTTGCCAAAAGTTAGACACGACTGAGGGACTTAAACTTCATTTTTAAGAGATATGACCTGAATCCAGATTAAACTGGAGTCTCCTAGTGTCATCTGGCATTTCTTCCCCGAAGCCGGCCAAAACCCACACAGGGGCATCTCCAGGGTCTCCACTTAGCCAGCTGGACAGAAAATCCAGCGTGGTTCACACAAGCTGACAGACAAGCAGGAGAGGACTCACAGGCAGGCGGCTTCCCTCCAGTCTCAGGTGGAGCTCCGGGACCACAGTAGGAACCGGAGCTCTCAACCCCTGGGCTCAGCAGCGCCCTCCTTTTCAGGCCGGTGGTTCTGCCCTAACGGGCGCAGCAGGGCCACCAACTGCCACAGGCTGACCTCACGCGCCTCGCGTTGCTCTAGCCTGACCTCACACGGCCCCACCACCNGAAGTCGCTCAGTCGTGTCCGACTCGCCCATGGACTGCAGCCTACCGGGCTGCTCCGTCCATGGGATTTTCCAGGCAAGAGTACTGGAGTGGGGTGCCATTGCCTTCTCTGGTTTCTTGTATTATGTTAGAATAATTTATTCAGTCTAAAACCCCCCACGAGCACCACCATATGCTGCTTTGCCTATTCAGGATTCTTAGCTGTTCTGACGGAGAAGGCAATGGCAACCCACTCCAGTACTCTTGCCTGGAAAGTCCCATGAACGGAGGAGCCTGGTGGGCTGCAGTCCATGGGGTCGTGAAGAGTCAGACACGACTGACTGACTTCCCTTTCACTTTTCACTTTCATGCATTGGAGAAGGAAATGGCAACCCACTCCAGTGTTCTTGCCTGGAGAATCTCAGGGACAGGGGAGCATGGTGGGCTGCTGTCTGTGGGGTTGCATAGAGTCGGACAGGACTGAAGCGACTTAGCAGCAGCAGCAGCTGTTCTGAGGGCATGGCCCAGGGGCCTCCCAAAGGGAATGAATTTTGTCCAAGGAAGCACCTGAGAGGCTGAATCACTGAATCACTTTGCTGTACACCTTAAACAAACAAATTATTGTAAAGCAACAATACCTCAATTTAAAGAAAAGATATTCCCTCATCAAAAATTGTTCGAAATTTTGTAAAGTTTTTCCTTCAATTGTTGGTTTTTAGTATGTGTGTAATTGGTTTGGTGGTGTTTTGCAAGGTAGGGATCCAACTTACCTTCCCACATGGATACCAAATTGTCCCAATGGGATGATTCCTTTGTCCTTTCTCCTGGAAATGTCCTTTCTGTGTTTACACATTAAGAAGCTTTTTTTAAACATCCGGAGTATCAAGAATTTCAGATCTTTGGAAACTTGTACAGCACCCCAGAGGCATGTTTCCATTTCTGTGTCTTCTCTTTGCATTTCACCATTGCCAGTTTCTTGTATACACAAGTACCCTCAGAGGGTTCTCTGTAGTGAACCGTGTATGTTTCTGTGAGGACAGAGGATGTGAGCATGGAGGAGGGTCTGAGTCCATAGTGACCATGTGACCATGCTCAGCAACCCCAATATTAAGTCTGGCTGAGACTTCCTAATGCAAGGTCTGGGTTTCTTCCTCTTGGTGTCTGGATACGCAAATTGATGTTGGTGGATTGGGACTTGGGTCCCTGGGTCCAGCAGTGTAGAGATATACGCCTGCTTTTCCATTATATTTTCCTCCTGTGGGCTCTGCTGAGCTGGTGTTCTGGCTGAGACTTCCTAATGCAAGGTCTGGGTTTCTTCCTCTTGGTGTCTGGATACGCAAATTGATGTTGGTGGATTGGGACTTGGGTCCCTGGGTCCAGCAGTGTAGAGATATACGCCTGCTTTTCCATTATATTTTCCTCCTGTGGGCTCTGCTGAGCTGGTGTGGAGATATTTCTGCTAAAGGTTTGAGAGGTAGTCAGTCCTTCTGCTTCTCATCCCCTGCCTCATCTGTACTTCTGTCATTTTTAAAAAAAATATAGCTAATTTTCAATGTTGTTAGTCCTTGTGTCATTCTGACTCTCAGGCACCTGTGGTTTAATAGACCTCCAACTCCCGAGAGCTGTTTGTCTGGTGGAGACCTGGAGAACTCAGGGAGCAGCACCACATCACACTGGAGCCTGGACCAGAGAGAAGGTTCTTGCCAGGAAGGCTCCATCCCTGCTGTAGGGGGTTCGGGATTCACATCTGACTGTGCATCCCCTGGGCCCTCAGTGCAGACCCCACTCTGAGATCTGGAAAGGAGGTGGCTTCCCTCACTGACACAGAACTAGTATATTTTTGCCTTCATCCTTTTCCAGTCCCATTTGGCTCCCAGGCCCTACACTTACCTTCACCCACAGGATCAGGAGAGCCCAGTTCTAGAGGAGTCACACAAGGAGAGGCTCCCAGAGACACTCCAACCCCCAGGCCTAAATAAGCATTTCCTTGGAGATTCACAGCCCTGGGGGGAGATACTGGGTTTGTGTCCATTTTACAGTTGAATCTGTTGAGCCTTATATCATTGTGTGATTTGCCCTGGGTCACTCTGCAAGTCAGTGGGTAAGGTGGGATTTAAACCTAGACTCTATTTCTTGGAGCCCGTGACTGTACAGCTGTTTCTGTTCCTCGGTGAAATTTATTTCAGATTTTTTTTTGGATGCATTTGTATATGAGACTGTTCTGTTCTCTCTCTGATGGTTCATATCCTGCTATATTGCTGAATTTATTAGTTTTAATACTTGTTACTTGGTGGAGTTTTTAGGGTTTCATATAAATCCTGTCATAATTGAATAGTGGCAGTGTAACTTCATCTGTTCCAATGGGGATGCCTTTTATTTCCTTTTCTTGCCTAAGTTATTCTGGGTAGGACACTTCCACTACTGTGTTGAACAAGATTGGTGAGAGTGGGCATCCTTGTACTATTCCTGATCTTTTTAGGAAAATCTTTCACCTCTTTACCACTGAGTTGGATGTTAGCTGTGGGCTTGTTTATATACTCTTTAGGATGTTCCACATATAACTATTGTATTGAGAGATTGTATCAAAATTGATGTTACACTTTGTCAAAAGCTTTTTCTGCAATTATTGAGAAGATCACATGATTTCATTCTTAATTTTGCTCATATTATGTATCACAGTGATTGATGTGCAGATAATAAATCATGCTTGCAGGCACAAAATAAATTCTGTTTGATCATAGTCTATGATTCTTTTTAATGTATCTTCAATTTGGTTTGCTAATATCCTTTTGAGGATTTTTACATCCGTGTACACCAGGGCCAGGGTTCTCTGGTGGTTCATATGGTAAAGAATCTGCCTGCAATGCAGGAGACCTGGGTTTGACCCTTGGGTTGGGAAGATCCCCTCGAGAAAGGAATGGCTACCCACTCCAATATTCTTGCCTGGAAAATTCTGTGGACAGAAGATCTGGTGGGCTACAGTCCATGGGTCACAAATAACTGGACATGACTGAGTGACTCACACTTGGAAGAGTGCTTCTTGACATTCTTAATATCTAAATTTAAGATTTTATCTTAGTCAAAAATTACAGTTTAAGGCAAAAATGTCAAAAGTCCAAGAGTCCTTAGAAGTAAATGACAATAAGGCATAACATGAAAGTAAGAAGGACTTCAGATAAATTACTATTCATAAGAATTTTAGATCTTCAGAGGAATTCTCATTAAACTGAATTAAAATGGAAGCTTTAGTTTAAAATGGAAACCTTTTTTGGTATTATGTCTATGTTGAGACTGAAATTTTATTTATGTATGAGATATTAAGCAATACTGTGTAGCTATTAAAGTCATATTTTCAAAACCTTTAATGACATTTATAAGCACTTATAGTGGAAAAATAGCTAGGAATAGAAGATGATCCCATATAGCTTTAGATGACAGTACAGATATGTTGAATGATAGTTTTCAGATTGTATTTATTTATTTTTTAATTGAAGGATAACTGCTTTACAATGTTTGGTTGGTTTTCCTCATACAACAACACGAATAGGCCCTAAGTATATTATCCACTCTTTGGTGAGCCTGCCTCCCACTCCCACCATCCCACCCTCTAGGTCGTCACAGAGCACCATGCTGGGCTCCCCATGTTATATAGCAACTCCCCACTCGCTAGCTGTTTTACATATGGTAGTGGTGGTGTTTCACTGCTGCTCTCTCAAATCGTCCCACCCTCCCCTTCTCCAGCTGAGTTCACAAGTCCTTCCTCTACATCTCTGTGTCTATTCCTGCCCTTCAAATATTCACCAGTACCATTTTACAAGATTCCATGTGTATGCATTAATATACTATATTTGTTTTTCTCTTTCTTACTTACTTCATTCTGTATCACAGTTTCTGGGTTCATCCACCTCAGTTAAACTGACTCATATTTGTTCCTTTTCATGGCTGAGTAATATTCCATTGTGTATATGTTCCACAACTTCTTTATCCATTGTTCTCTTGATAGACGTTAGATTGCTTCCATGCCCTGGCTATTTTAAATAGTGCTGCAATGGACATTGGGGTACATATGTCTTTTTAGAGGTATGGTTTTCTCAGGGTATATGGCCAGTAGGGGATTGTTGCATCATATGGTAGTTTTATTCCTACTTTTTAAAGAAACCTACATTCCTTCTCCATAGTGGCTGTATCCATTTATATGTCTACCAACAGTGGAAGAGGGTTCCTTTTCTTCCATGTCCTGTCCAGCATTTATTATTTGTAGAATTGTTGATGATGGCCATTCTGACTGGTGTGAGGTGATACCTCATGTAGTTTTGATTAGTATTTCCTTAATAATGAGCAGTATGGAGCATCTTTTCATGTGTTTGGTGGCCTTCTTAATGTCTTCTTTGGAGAAATTTGTTCATGTCTTCTGCTTACTTTTCAATTGGTTGCTTTTTTTCTGATATTAGGCTTGATGATCTACTTGTGTACTTTGTAGATAATCCTTTGTCAATTGCTTCATTTACAGTTATTTTCTCCTGTTCCTGAGGGTTGTCTTTTCATCTTGTTTATAGTTTTCTTTGCTGCTTAAATACTTTGAAGTTTTTCTAGATGCCAGTTTTAAAATTTTTGTTTTTATTTCAGTCATTCTTGGAGGTGGATCAAAGAGGATCTCGCTGTAATAAATGTCAAAGAGTGTTCTGCCTATGTTTTCCTCTAAGAATTTTATAGTTTCTGGCCTTACTGTTGGTCTTTAATCCATTGTGAATTATTTTTGTGTATAGTGTGAAGAAGTGTTCTAATTTCATTCTTTTACATGTAGTTGTCCAGTTTCCCAGCACCACTTACTGAAGAGCCTCTCTTTTCTGTCCTTTCTCCATTGTACATTCTTGCCACTCTTGTCAAAGAAAAGGTGCCTATAGGAGTGTGGCTTTATCTCTCAGCTTTGTATCTTGTTCCATTGCTCTGTGTTACTATTTTTGTGACTGTACCATAGTGTCTTGGTAGTATAGTCTGAAGTCAGAAAGGTTGATTCCTCCAGTTCCACATTTCTTTCCAAGATTGTTTTGGCCCTTCTGGGTCTTTTCTCCCTGGTATAAATTGTAAAATTATTAGTCCTAGTTCTTTAAAAAATGTCATTGGTTGTTTGATAGGGATGAAATGAATCTGCAGATTGCTTTGGGTAGTATAGTCATTTTCACAACATTGATTTCTTTCAATTCAAGGACATGGCATATCTTTCTGTTTGTTTCATCTTTGCTTTATCTTTCATCATACAGCCTGTCTTTCTGCATACACATGTTTTGTCTGTTGAGGTAAGTTTATTCCTAGCTATTGGAGAAGAAAATGGCAACCCACTCCAGTACTCTTGGCTGGAAAATCCCATGGACAGAGGAGCCTGGTAGGCTACAGCCCATGGGGTTCCGAAGAGTCAGGCACGACTGAGCGACTTCACTTTCACGTTTCACTTTCATGCATTGGAGAAGGAAATGGCAACCCACTCCAGTGTTCTTGCCTGGAGAATCCCAGGGACAGGGGAGCCTGGTGGGCTGCCATCTATGGGGTTGCACAGAGTCGGACACGACTGAAGCGACTTAGCAGCAGCAACATTCCTAGCTATGCTATTCTTCTTGTTGCAGTTGGGAATGGCACTGTTTTCTTAGTTTCTCTTTCTGATTTTTCTTGTTGTGCTATAGGTATGCAAAGGATTTCTGTGTATTAATTTTGTATCCTGTGCTTTACTAAATTCCCTGATTAGCTCTAGTACTTTTCTGGTTCTGTCTTTAGGGTCTTCTGTGAATAGAAACAGGTCATCTGCAATCAATGAGAGATGGACTTCTTCTTTTCCAATATGCATTCTTTTTCGTTTTCTTCTCTGATTGCTGTGTCTATGACTTACAAAACTATATTGAATAATAGGAATGAGAGTGGGCACCATGGTCTTGATACTGATCTTAGAGGAAATGCTTAAAATTTGACACCATTGAGGATAATGTTTGCTGAGATATTTTCCTATATGACCTTTATTATGTTGAGGTAGGTTTCTTCCATGCCCATTTATGTTTTTTTTTTTAAATAATAAACTAGTGTTTAATTTTGTCAAAACCTTTCTCTTCATTGATCGAGTTTATCATATGGTTTTTATCTTTCAATTTGTTAATATAGTGTATCACATTGATTGATTTGCAGATAGTGAAGAATCTTTGCATCCCTGGGATAAACCCCGCTTGAACTTGGTGTATGATCCTTTTCATGTGTTTTTGTTTTGTTTTGTTTTTGCTAGCATTTTCCTCAGGATTTTTGCACTGATATTCATCAATGATGTTAGCCTGTAATTTTCTTTTCTGTGTGGCATTTCTGCTTCATTTTGGTTCATGGTGATGGTGGCCTCACAGAATGAGTTGGGAATGCTCTTCCCTCCATTTTTCTGGAAGAATTTGACCAGCATAGGTATTATCACATCTCTACCATTTGAGAGCATTCACCTGTGAAGGCCTGGGCATTTCTTTGTTGGAGACTTTTGATCACAGTTAGCAGTGCTTGTGATTGATCTGTTCGTAGTTAGAGCTTGTGACTGGTGTTGGTACTTGATTTATTGATATTTTCTATTTCTTCCTGGTTCAGTCTTAGAAGATTGTACTTTTCTGAGAATCTGTCCATTTGTTCCAGGTTATCCATTTTACTGTCATGCAGTTGTTTCTAATTGTCTCTTATGATCCTTTCTCTTTCTGTGTTGTCTGTGTAACATCTCCTTTTTCATTTCAAGTTGATTTGTTTTCTCCCTATTTTTCTTTATGAGTCTGGCTAATGATTTGTCANAATTGTCTCTTATGATCCTTTCTCTTTCTGTGTTGTCTGTGTAACATCTCCTTTTTCATTTCAAGTTGATTTGTCTTCTCCCTATTTTTCTTGATGAGTCTGGCTAATGATTTGTCAGTTTTGTTATGTTTTCCAAGATATATCTTATTGTTTTATTGATCTTTGCTAGTGTTTTCTTCATTTCTATTTATTTCTGCTCTGATCTTTATGATTTCTTTCCTTCTGCCAACTTTGGAGGTTTTGTGGCCCTTTTTCTTCTTTTTCTAGGTTCTTTAGGTGTTAGATTAGGTTGTTTATTTGATGTTCTTTTCATTTCTTGAGGTAGACTTCTTGTATTGCTATAAACTTTCCTCTTAGCATTGCTTTTATTGCATCACATAGGTTTTGGGTTGTCATTTATTCATTGCCATTTGTTTTTAGGTATTTTTAAATTTCCTCTTTGATTTCTTCAGTGACCTGTTTGATTTCTCCACGTGTTTCTGTTTTTTTTTTTTTTTTAACAAATTTTCCTATAAATGATCCCTAATCATGTATCAGTGTGATCAGAGAAGATGCTTGCTATGATTTCAGTTTCTTAAATTTGCCAAGGCTTGATTTGTGACCCAAGATATGATCCATTCCAGAGAGTGTTTCATGTGCACTTGAGGAAAAAAAAAATGCATTCTGCTGTTTGGTGATGGAATATGCTAAGGATATCAATAAGGTCCATCTAGTCTAATGTGTGGAGAAGGCAATGGCACCCCACTCCAGTACTCTTGCCTGGAAAATCCCATGGACGGAGGAGCCTGGTAGGCTACAGTCCATGGGGTCGCAGAGAGTTGGACACGACTCACTGACTTCACTTTCACTTTTCACTTTCATGCACTGGAGAAGGAAATGGCAACCCACTCCAGTGTTCTTGCCTGGAGAGTCCCAGGGATGGGGGAGCCTGGTGGGCTGCCGTCTCTGGGGTCGCACAGAGTTGGACACGACTGAAGCGACTTAGCAGCAGCAGCAGCAGCAGCAGTCTAATGTGTGATTTAAGGTGTATGTTTCTGTATTAATTTTCTTTGTGGATGATCTGTCCATTGGTATAAGTGGTGTGTTAAAATCCCCTAGCATTATTTTCTTACTGTCAGTTTCCCGTTTTATGGTTGTTTGTGTTTGTCTTATGTTTTAGGTGCTCCTGTGCTGGATGCATGTGTATTATTATTGCAATGTCTTCTTCCTGGATTGATCTCGTTATCATTATGTAGTGCCCTTCCTTGTCTCTTGTAATAGTCTTTATTATTTTATCTGATACAAGAATTGCTACTCCAGCTTTCTTTTGGTTTCCATTTGCGTGGAATACCTTTTTCCAGACCCTCAGTTTTAGTCTGTGTGTGTCCCTAGGTCTGAGGTGGATGTATTATTGACAACATTTATATGGGGCTTGTTTTTGTTTCCATTCAGCCAGTCTGTGTTTCATTTGGACCATTTAATCCATTTATATTTAAGGTAATTATTGATATGCATGATACTACTGTTATTTGCTTTATTATTCTGTTTTTTTTTTTTTCTTGTCTATTCACTCTCTTCTATTTCCTGCCTAGAGAACGTCCTTTAATATTTGTTGTAAAGCTACTTTGGTGGTGCTGAATTTCTTTACTTTTGCTTATTTGTAAAGGTACTGAGTTCTTTGAATCTGAGTGAGATCGTAGCTGATTGGAGTAATCTTGCTGGTAAGTTTTTCTCTTTCCTAACTTTAAGTATATCATGCCACACCTTTCTGGCCTGCAGCGTTTCTTCGGAAAGATCAGCTGTTAAACTTATGGGGATTCCCTTGCCATTTGTTGTTTTTCCCTTTCTGCTTTTAATATTTTCTCTTTTTGTTAAGTTTTTCTTAGTTTGATTAATATATGTTTTGGCACGTTTCTCCTTTGGTTTACCATGTGTTGGTCCCTCTGTGCTTCTTGACCTGGGAGTGTTTCCTTCAACAATATAGGGAAATTTTCAGCCATTGTTTCTTCAAGTGAGATTTTATCTTTCTCTCCTCCTTGAATCTCTATAATGTGAATGTTAGTAGGCTTGATATTATCCACCAAATGCCTTAAACTATCCTCAATTTTTTGGCTTACTTTTTTCTTTTTGGTGCTCAGATTGGGTGATTTCCTCTACTCTGTATTTTTTTTAATATGAATTTATTTTAATTGGAGGCTAATTACTTTATTGTAGTGGTTCTGCCGTACATTGACATGAATCCACCACAGGTGCACATGTGCTCCCCATCCTGAGGCTCCTCCCCCTCCCTCCCTGTCCCATCCCTCTGGATCATCCCAGTGCACTGGCACTACTCTGTGTTTCAGCTTACTGGTCTGTCCTCTGAATCATCTAATCTGTTGACTCATATGCTCTATTTTTCATGTCAGTTATTGTATTCTTCCATTGCAATCAGTTCTTTTTTATACTTCTTGCCTCTTTGTGGAGGTCTCACTCCGTTCTTTCATGCTTCCCCTGATAGAAGTAATTATCTTTTATTCACTGATTTAATGGTCCACTGGGTCTTGCTGTGTCATTGGCTCTCTCTCGTTGCATAGAGTGGGGGCTGCACTCAGTTTTGGTGCGTGGGCTTCCCATTCATCGTTCTGTCTTCTCTTGTGGAGCACAGGCTCTAGGGTGCATGAGTCCAACAGCTGTGACATGCAGCTTTACTTGCCCCGCAGCCTGGGATCTTAGTTCCCAGACCACGGGTTAAACCCTTGTTGCCTACCTTGTCAGGAAAATCTTAACAAATGAACCAGCAGGGAAGACCCAGTAAATATCTTTATGACCCTTACTTTGCAGTCATTTGATGTAGATTATCTCCATCTTGTTTAGTTCTTTTCCTGAGTTTATGTCTTAGCTGTTCATTTAGCATAGATTCTTTGTCTCTTTATTTTGCCTTTTTGTTTCTATGCATTTAATATTAGGTAGATGAACTATGTCTCCATGTTGAATAGGTGGATTTTTGTAGAGTGTCTCCTGTGCGGCCCAAAGGAACAGTTTCCCCAGGTCACTAGAGACAGGAAATCCAGGGTGTCTCCTGTGTAGGGTGCGTGTAGTGTCCTGTTAGATGTACCCACGTTGCTTTGGGCATGCTGGTGGGTCTGGCTGGCCCCCAGTGCAGCTGAATGTGAGCCCCACCTCAACAGTTGCAGATGTACTTCTGGCTGGAGCTGACCTGGAGTGGGAATCACCTTGAGGGGAAGCAAGTCATGGCTGAATCCACCCACTGTGAGTGGTAGGAAAGGAGGCTATTGTGGTGGAATCCAGGCCCTTGGGGGTGGAGCCATTTTGGAGGAGCGTTGTGGGCATAGCTGGACTGGATATATCTGTTCCACAGGGAGCACAGAGACATAGCAGGGCAAGCAGTGCTAGCAAGGTAAGTGGGGAATGTCAGAACAGTCTCCTGCTAGCACTGGGACAGCTGGGTACAGGGAGGATTTTTTTAAGTGTCATCAATCAGTGATTTCACCCCTGGAGAAAGTTTCAAGAAATCCTCACCCCTTTGGCACATGTCCTAAAATTAGTACATAATTCTCTTTCCCATGTGACCTGTGAACATTCAGCGTCATTACTGACAACATTCAGCGTCAATAAGTTTGGCACTAACCTATTAAGCATGGGATCTTGGCTTACCACAGCCCCCAGCTCTCTCCCAGACATAGCTCTGCTGGTTTTAAATCAAGATATTATGGGGGCTCATCTTCCTCATTCAGGTTACCAGGGCTCAGATGCTCAGCATGTCCTCCCAGGGAAGATACCAAGTTGGTAATGTCCCCTCCTAATTCTGGGTCACCCATCAGGAGTATGGGTCCTGACTAGACTGCATCTCTGCCCTTCCAGTGCATCTCCATGTAGTTTTATTCTTTACATCCTTAGCTGTGGAAGAGCTACTCTGCTAATTTTCAGGTTGGCATCTGGGTTTTCCATGTGAGGAAGCTCTCAGAATAGAATAGAGTAAGTGTCTCAAAAAGTGCCATTTCAATTTCTGTGGAAGCTCTCTGCTTATGTAAGTCAGTGGTTCTCAAAGTGTCATCACTGGACCGGCAGTGTTAGCATCACCTGGGAAGTGGTTAAAACTGGAGATTCTCAAGGTCCACCGTGATCTACTGTATGAGACACTCGGAATCATTCCTCCAACCCTTACACATGCTCAACACTAAATCAGCCTGAAACACATCTTCCCCAAGGTTCTGGGACCACCGTGCCCCTTAGCTTTAACCAGGTACTACTGTTTTGGAATTTTGAAGAATTTTAAGAATTTGGGGGGCATGTTTCACCACTCTCACTTGGAAGACACTAAGGAATATCTAATAAGTTGGACACGATACTTCTCTCTTGTCACCCATTGTGAGAGTTCTTAGTACAAAAGTAAAAATAAAGGACAATTTTATTGGTAAAGAAAATCCTATAGCAGGTTGGAAAGGTGCAGATGCCGCATTAAGATCAAGGTCTTGCACAAGGTTCATGGGAGTACAGGATGTACGGATATTTTGTAAACTTCATGGAAAAGAAACAAGGGTGGAGCAGAGTAGCCACTAGGCTTCAGTGACCCTCTACTGCTCAGCTGTGCACCTTCCTGCAGGTGTGATCACCACTGGACCCTGGGAAGAGCGCTTCACACCTTGAACTGTGAGGCTCCCCAGCACGTTGGCCTGTGGTCTCCTGGGCACCATCACCTGCTGCTGCTTCCTGAACTGGCCACATTTTCTCCCTCTGCCTTCATCTCCTCTGCTTTTATCTCCTCCTCTTTTGTGGGGTTGCCAGTACCTCATGGTCTGTGCTGGGCCAAGGAAGACACACCTTTGCACTTCTGAACTCTACTGGTCACCTGATGACACGTCATCCTCCTGTGGTTGTAACTCTGGCCCTGATGGGAGAGAGCTGTGTTCACTCACCACTGATGTACTCTCTTTTAGCTAAAGAAGGAATCCATTCTAATCATGCCTTTTAGGTGGCTGGATTTACCAAAAAGAAATACAGGAATCCCAGTTAAATTTGAATTTTAGGGAAACAATGAAAACTTTTTCTCTCTCTTTTTTTAGTAGAAGTCCATCTCCTGCAATACTTGGGATGTACTTATACTAAAAAATTATTCACTGAGAACCAAATTTAACTAGATGTCTTGTATTTTACCTGACAGGCTTACTTCCAAGGTAAAGGGGTTCCCATTNAACTTTTTCTCTCTCTTTTTTTAGTAGAAGTCCATCTCCTGCAATACTTGGGATGTACTTATACTAAAAAATTATTCACTGAGAACCAAATTTAACTAGATGTCTTGTATTTTACCTGACAGGCTTACTTCCAAGGTAAAGGGGTTCCCATTTTAGCTTCCTATCCTAAGAGTGGCACTTTGTCTTAGAAAGGAATGTATTTAGTCATCAAAATAAGGTCAGACTTATCTGCACGCCAGCCATGACTTGTGACATATTGACCACATGTTGAAATGATAATACTTTTTATTTTACTGGATAAAAATATAATTTGAAAATTAATTTCATCTGCTTCTTTTTGTTTTTAAATGTGGTTACTAGAAAATTTAAGGTTTTATATAAAGCTTGAATTTGTAGTCCACAGTACACTTCACTGGACAGCTTTGGCCTAGAGCGAAGGCCATGTCGGGGGACCTAACGACCATCAGGCTGGGAGTGGGGCACCCCTTTCCCCAGAAAGAGTTAGACTCTCCCCTTTGGAGTCGTTTGTGGATGAACTGGTCGGGAGCATACAGATTCCTTGAGTGTAGTTTGTCTTTACAAAGATTTTATTGTTTGAATTTTTCAGTTCTGACCAAATCTTGATGGTTTTTGATGGATGAGAGACCAAACAGGCCTGGAGTGCATTTCCTGTTAAGTGTATTTGTAGCAGGGGGCTTCCCAGGTGACTCTGGTGGTATAGAACCCATCTGCCAATTTAGGACACACAGAAGACAAGGGATAAAAGTTTGATCCCTAGGTCAGGAAGATCGCCTGGAGGAGGGCAAGACAACCCACTCCAGTATNGCAGGGTGCTTCCCAGGTGACTCTGGTGGTATAGAACCCATCTGCCAATTTAGGACACACAGAAGACAAGGGATAAAAGTTTGATCCCTAGGTCAGGAAGATCGCCTGGAGGAGGGCAAGACAACCCACTCCAGTATTCCTTCCTGGAGAATCCCATGGACAGAGAATCCTGGTGGGCTACAGTCCATGGGACACACTGAGTCAGACATGACTAAAGTGACTTTGCACACACGGGTCTTTTCAGTTGAGTTATGACAGCAGATTGAGACGCATGGGAGGAAGCAAGTTGGGTGTGGAAAGGGGGTGATTCGGGAAAGGGCCTGGTTTCTGGAAGCTTACCATGTTGTCCTTTTTTACTCTTCTTTCTCTTCCTTTGGTTTTATGATTGCATACTGGTGGTGGCAAGACAACACTGACTGCATTTGCTAGAAGCAGATGTCCCATTAATTTAGATTTTAGAGACTGAAAATTAAGGAGGGTGCATTATGCAATATGGAAGAAGCAAATGAAAATTTCTTCGGTGACGTTCAAACTCTGAATATCTCCTGAGTTGGGTTCTTGGAGGTGGATGTCTTTTTATAACTGAAAGTATCCTAGGGTCATAGTTTAGATGTAGGACTACAATTCTCCTTGATCATTCACTCCTTTCCTCTCCCTACCCCCTAACCTTCTGAAGTTCTTGGAAAGTCAAGAAACAGTAGTGAGAGCAAAGCAAATAAAAATTCAAGAGCTCTCATAGGCCAAGGGCTTGGTCTCTGGTCAAATAACCTGACCTTTACTCAGTTCCATTTACAGTTTCTCTTCTGGGGAGGCTCGGACAGTAAAAGAATCTGCCTGCAATGTGGGAGACGTGGGTTCATTCCCTGGGTTGGGAAGATCCCCCACTCCAGTATTCTTGCCTGGAGAATCCCCATGGATAGAGGAGCCTGGAGGGCTACAGTTCATGAGGTCGCAAAGAGTCGGACATGACTGTGCAACTAAGCGTAGCACATGCCAAGCACAGCAACTCGGAGAATCTGCTCTTGCTGCAGGATCCACCTTCTGTCCAGTTCCACTTTTCCCTCCAGTTCACTACCTGCTGATCATGTTGTCAGAGTGTCCCTCATAGGTGTCTTGTCACCAGCTTGAGGACATGACCTCCAAGATGTCAGGCCAGTGGGAAGTTGATGCCACACACCTTAGCAGCTGGCAATCTGGCGCATCTGGTGATTATTTCATTAAGCTCAGCCCTCCCTCACCCTAGGTCTTCTCGTTGGTATTGTTAATTTGAGGACTTCTATAGGACACGTGTGACACATGGCTCTTCAGTTAGAGGAGCTGATAGCCTTGGCTGGCAGAATGAGGCATGGGGCTGTGTGCCAGGTTCCATTTTCTGAGAAGGAGAACACCTCAATTTCATGAGGCCTTGAGCTCTCAGACCCAAAGGAGAGAAACCAAGAGTGTAGAAAGTTGACAGGTGCTGACTGGAAGTCTGTGTGAGACAGTGTTACTGCTGGCTGTGTCCTGTGTCTCATGCTGAGTGCAGAAAAACTGATGCTTTTGAACTGTGGTGTGACAGAAGACTCTTGAGAGTCCCTTGGACTGCAAGGAGATCCAACCAGTCCATTCTGAAGGGAATCAGTCCTGGGTATTCATTGGAAGGACTGATGTTGAAGCTGAAACTCCAATATTTTGGCCACCTGATGCGAAGAGCTGACTCATTTGAAAAGACCCTGATGTTGGGAAAGATTGAAGGCTGGAGGAGAAGGGGATGACAGAGGATGAGATGGTTAGGTGGCATCACCAACTCAATGGACATGAGTTTGGGTAAACTCTGGGAGTTGGTGATGTACAGGGAGGCCTGGTGTGCTGCGATCCATGGGGTCGCAGAGTTGGACATGACTGAGTGACTGAACTGATTGACCACCACCATCATCATGCACGGTCACTGGCCTTTGTCCAAGTCCAACAGGTCCAACTCCCCTTATCCCCTGGCAGCCTTATTCTTCTTTGTGTTTGCAGTGGAGTTACCTGGACATCTCAGAGTGGAGTCATAGATTATTTGTCCATTTCTGTTTAGCTTGTTTCACTTGGCATATGACTTCAAACTTTACTCACTTTGCAACACATGTCAGAATTTCCTTAGCTGTTAAAAATAAATAGCACACAGGCTCACCAGCATGTACAATCAGGGAATTACAAATTAAAGTCATGATATATCACACCACATCTCTTAGGACTGCTAAACTCCAAATATAAGATAATACTAATTGCTGGAGGGTGAGGAACAGCAGGAACCATTCCTCATTGCTGGTGGAATGCATGTACACCCTGCATGACAGACAGTCTGGCAGTTTTCCCCAAAGCTCAACAGGTCTCACCTTGGGATCCAGCAATCATGCTTTCAGTATTTAGACAGTTGCTCTGAAATTCTATGTCCAAAGGCAAATGAGGATGCAATTTTGCACAGCAGTTCTATTCACAATGGCTACAAACTTGAAGAAATCAGGATATCCTTTAGTAAATGAATGTGCAAGCAAATTGGTATACACAGATATCAAGGGGACCAGAACACACCACCCCAAATTGTGTCTGTTTGACATGAGTTATTTTAGTTTGATAAATTTAAAATAATAAAAACAACTGAGTAGAGGTTGCCCCCTATTTTTTTTTTAAGACTTATTCACTTCTTTATGGCCATGCTGTGTCTTCGTTGCTTTGAGAGGGCTTTCTCTAGTTGTGGAGAGCTGGTTCTGCTCTTGCTGCAGAGCACGGCCCTAGGTGTGCGGGCTTCAGTAGTTGTGGTGCCTGTATCTAGTAGTTGTGGCTCCCCGGCTCTAGAGCACTGGCTCAGTAGTTGTGCATGAGCTCAGCTACTCTGAGGCATGTGGGATACTCCTGGCTCAGGGATAGAACCTGTATCCACCACGTTAGCAGGCAGATTCTTAGCAGCTAGCTCACCAGGGAAGGCTGAGGTTGCCCTTCTGTGAGGTTCATTTACATTTATTTGGGAAATCTCCATTTGTAGGGGTGTCCCTCTTTGAACCTAGGAGAAGGATAATTACATCTCAAGGAAGGAATACTTATCAGTGAAGAAGTTAGGACTTAAATCTGCAAAGAATCATCTGTTTATTTACTGTGCTTTGCATGGTAACCTGCCATAAATGGCCTCCGCCTTCCCCTCAAGGTCTTTCTTCTGTTTCGGGCTGAAGAGCTATTTAAGGTGAAGTCTTTGGTCATTTCAGGGAGTGACTCAGTTTTCCTTGGCATCTCCTCTCTATGCCAAAGGTATACATGTTCATTAAACTTCTGTTCTTTTCCAGATAATTTGTGTTTAATGATGGAGCAGGAGGGTCAACCAAGAACCTGGAAGGGGAGAGGGAAATTTATTTTCCTCCTATATACATGCAAAGGAATAACACTCAACAGTGGAAAGGAATGAAACATCAACCCTTGAAAGACAGGGATAAATCTTAGATGCATATGGCTAAGTGAAAGAATCCAGTTGAAAAGGCTGCACCCAGTATGACCCCATTGTGACATTCTTGGAAAAGTAAAGCTACATAGATGATAAGCAGATCATGGAGTGGGGAACTGGAAGTAATCGTTTAGGATGGATACCTGTCAATATGCATTTGTCTAAGCGTATCACTTTATATAGTGCAAAGGGTCAATCAGAATCTGTTCAAATGTACTTATGTATTGTATAAGGGCAAAGGCTAATAGAATTTTGCCAGGAGAACGCGGTGGTCATAGCAAACACCCTTTTCCAACAACACAAGAGAAGACTCTACCAGATGGTCAACACCGAAATCAGATTGATTTTATTCTTTGCAGCCAAAGATGGAGAAGCTCTATACAGTCAGCAAAAACAAGACCAGAAGCTGACTATGGCTCAGATCATGAACTCTTTATTGCCAAATTCAGACTTAAATTGAAGAAAGTCGGGAAAACCACTAGACCATCCAGGTATGACTTAAATCAAATCCCTTATGACTATACAGTGGAAGTGAGAAATAGATTTAAGGGACTAGATCTGATAGAGAGACTGCCTGATGAACTATGGACAGAGGTTCGTGACATTGTACAGGAGACAGGGATCAAGACCATCCCCATGGAAAAGAAATGCAAAAAAGCAAAATGGCTGTCTGGGGAGGCCTTACAAATAGCTGTGAAAAGAAGAGAAGCAAAAAGCACAGGAGCAAAGGAAAGATAAAAGCATCTGAATGCAGAGTTCCAAAGAATAGCAAGAAGAGGTAAGAAAGCCTTCTTTAGCAATCAATGCAAAGAAATAGAGGAAAAGAACAGAATGAGAAAGACTAGAGATCTCTTCAAGAAAATTAGAGATACCAAGGGAACATTTCATGCAAAGATGGGCTCAATAAAGGACAGAAATGGTATGGACCTAACAGAAGCAGAAGATATTAAGAGGTGGCAAGAATACACAAAAGAACTGTACAAAAAAGATCTTCATGACCAAGATAATCACGATGGTGTGATCACTCACCTAGAGCCAGACATCCTGGAATGTGAAGTCAAGTGGGCCTTAGAAGCATCACTACGAACAAAGCTAGTGGAGGAGATGGAATTTCAGTTTAGCTATTTCAAATCCTGAAAGATGATGCTGTGAAACTGCTGTACTCCATATGCTAGCAAATTTGGAAAACTCAGCAGTGGCCAGAGGACTGGAAAAGGTCAGTTTTTATTCCAATCCCAAAGAAGGGCAATGCCAAAGAATGCTCAAACTACCACACAATTGCACTCATCTCACACGGTAGCAAAGTAATGCTCAAAATTCTCCAAGCCAGGTTTCAGCAATACGTGAACCATGAA